>CM067300.1:48654494-48862388 GCA_034231615.1 Meghimatium bilineatum
AGATCAATCATATTAAACATTAGGGGCGGACAGTCAATGATCCTAGGGCATGTGCTGAGAATATCACAGCTTGAACACGTAATAACCACTAGGAAGATCAAGGAGTGAAGAGACAGGTGGCGACAAAGAGAAAAGTTGCTAGATTGACTATTATTATCACACGGAAGAAGTTCATCATCCGAGCTTATTGACAAGACAACAAGAGTCGCGGAGAAACATGATCGCTTACACAATTCAACATGGCACGTGATTGATTGATTGAATGTCATATTATCACACTAATTATTTAACACGAAATATTTACATAATGTGCAGTGACCTACTGTCACGTTAATTACAATGAAACAGCGCTATGTTATCAGCAACATCATTTTTATTTAGTTGAATAAGTATAGTAGGGCACAATAGAGCAGAGTTACTACAATAGAACATCACGAACTTGTCTTTCATCATGTACTTGCAAAGTATCTAGTATCGTTTTGTCTATGCGTCTTCATTGGCTCTTCATTGTTTTATACCTATCACCCATAGAAAAGTTAGCTTCTCTCAGGTGCCCTTCCTCACCTCTGTTGTGGTGGGGGTGGGGGGGGGGAGAAAACACTCACTTGGAATATCTCTTGTCTGTAATAATAGACTATGTAACCGTTTCCCCGTTCATCAACTCTGTATGCATATATCACTTAAATTATGTGATGTATCAATATTTGAACATTCGATGTATGCAACTCCTGCACCGCAGACACTCATATCGTGCAGATACGCAGTGATTTATTGTCGAAAATATTCATCACATAATACTCATTAATCAGTGACAATTGCCCTTCCCTGAAGTGTGTTATCTATTCTCTGGGGAGAGGCGATATTGCTCACTTTGAGAAACCCTACTGTGCAACAATAGTATACAAAACCGTTTCCCAGTAATCAACTACGCAGATATCATTTTCTGTAGCAAGCTGTATACATATTTTTTTACATCCAAATTCATACTGAGATAATATGCAAATACTCTAATTAATTATACATGCACATCAATAAGCAATGTTGAATCACAGCGACACATGTGCCTATTTAATTATAGACCACGACTCAAGGTTTGAATGAAAAAAGACAAAATATAAAGAGGACCCGAATGAGGATTGATTGACTGTCTATGTACATGTATGCACATCTGTATGTCTCTCTGTCTGTCTGCTTTCTTTCTTCTGTCTTATCTATTCACCCATACCATCAATCCATACATATTTGTGACTGATTGCTAACCCCAGGAGCTAGGGACAAATTGTTTGTATTTACTATGGATAATGTAGGGATTCTTCAGAGCTTTTTTTTCATACCCATAAAACCCGGACCGCGAAAACGTTTTCCATACGGGATGGGGAGGGGGGGGGTTACCTAAATAATGGATTATTAGTGTGTCTTTCTTACGTTCTGATGAAAAAAAAGTGATGACCTTATTTGTAACACATCGCTGGGAGATGCCGAAATCGGATGTACCAGACCCACACGGTGCAAATTTAACGATAGCACAATGTACTTTCCATGGAAGAAACCGCACGAAATCCGTGCTTCGTAAACGAGAGTTAACGCAAACAACAGTACCAAACATCATATCCAGATTTTCTAAGGGAGAGTGTGAAGCCCCTTCTTCTTATCCATGGCCTTGCATAAGACATCGACTCTCTGTTCAAGTGAAGTACTCTAGAACTCCCACTCAGAAATGGTCCCTATCACACGTCGAGTGTGGGACATTGTTAACTCCTCTAATATTTGTCTTGGGGATCTCTCTGACGTAACGGTTAAACCTCTCACCCCCAACCAATGTCATCATGAGCTTGTGGGTGTTATAATTAGCCTAGCTTTCTTCCAGCGACATAGTCTAAGAAAGAGTGTAACAATAGTCTACGAAACTATGTCACAGTTGTCAACTCTGCAAATATCACTTTACGCAGGATGTGTTAGGGGGTAAATGTTTTCCAGTAATCAACTCTGCAAATATCACTTTACGCAGGATGTGTTACGGGGTAAATGTTTTCCAGTAATCAACTCTGCAGATATCACTTTCTGTGGCATGCTGTATATACATTGTTATATCTCCTTTCATTTTGATATCGTTTTATAATAAGCAAATAAGCTATGTTTCAATGTGTGTATGCCTCTTCCTTATGTATTTATAACCCAACACAGAGTTGGAGTAACGATTTTTAATTCTGAGGCTCCCATTATTTTTGTAAAAGTGAACTAAGTAGGAGATGTCACATTTGTGTTACTCTTTACAGTAGAATGAAGAGAATTGCTCAAGATGTTGATGTCTGTCAGAGATGACACTGGAAGCTGTACAGGAAACAATTATGCAAACCAACACAGATCTAGAAACTAGTTTTCCAGCTGTCATGAGCCTGAAATCGTGCCAAATATGATATATAACATATTGTAGAAATCATCGGATTTAAAAAAACAAACATATTTACATAAGAAGTTATTTTTTTCAGGTGAAACATCTGGCTCAGCTAGATGACTTAGCTAACTCTCTCATGTTAGAGTCAAGAGACTATATGTATTGTCTTATGAAACATCTGGCTTTGCGTGTTCAATATTCAAGAAAAATAAACGAAACTGCTAATGCTAAGAACTTTAATTCTTTTTTACATAGACCGACATATGGAAAAATAACAAAATATGAACGAACGTGTTAATGTTACGGAATTTCATTTTTCTGGTTGCAACATACGGCTGTTAATCATGGACCCTAAGTAAAACAGCGGCAAAGAAGATCAAAGCCTTCGAGCTGAAATGCTACAGATAGATACGTAGAATATCATGGAAGGAAAAAATCAGAAACTCAGATATTATAAACACACTGAATATTCCAGAGTGTTGGTTACGAAAACAGTAGCAAAAATAGAAACCCGTAGTTGTAACCTTCGATAACAGCTACCAAGTTGTTCCAACATGCCAACGCTGTGCTTGAACTAATTACGGGCACGGCGTGGGTGGGCGGAACAACAAAGAAAAATGTAGCAAGGACCAGAGGTGTGCCCTGATGTCGACGTTTGTTTTGGCGGCATTGGACTCGAAACACCATCGAGTCGAATGACAGCTGGAACAGAGGGCGGAGCACTTATGGGAATGCCCCACGTGATGTGAGGCCAGTTTTCTAATCAAGAATCAGGAATCAAGAATAGCAAAAAGAAAACTATGCCTGCTTGGTCATATAAAGAGACACAACTGTTTAGAAAGACAAATAATGGAGGGCAGACGGTACTTTGGTTGAGGAGAAAACACAGACCAAGAAGACTGTGGACTGACGACATTAAAGATAACATGAATACATCGCTAGAAAATGCACGCCACATCGCCCAAGACAGAGAGCTGTTCAGAGTCCATTGGAAAGACACCGTTCTGGAAGGAATACGTCACATGACACATACATAGACCCTAAGTAAAGCAATAGCAATGAAGATCAATGCCTTTATGATACAATGCTACAGAAAGATACTACAATATCATGGAAGTAGAAAAGAGAAACTCAGTTATTATAAACACATTAAAGATGCCAGAATGTTGACTACTAAGCACAATAACAAAATGCAAACTACACATGTTTCATTCATTCATTCATTTATTTTCCTTTTGCTCCGAAGCTAGCCTGTTCAAAACTATTCTTTGCTGTTCTTGAATAGTATGGATATTTATTATTTTACCTTCTCTAAGTATTGTTCTTCTGAGTATTTCTTTTGGTCTACCCTGGCTCTTTTGCCTGTAAAACACATATTTGGCCATATAATAAAGAGACACAACTGTTTAGCCCTACAAAAAATGGAGGGCAGAGTACCTGGGTGGCGGATAAATGGAAAATCAAGAAAACGTTGGAAAACAAAATTAAAAATAATATGAATACGTCGTTGGAAAACGCAAGCCTCATGGTCCAAGACAGTAAAGAGATCAGGGAGTTCATTTGGAAGACACCGTTCTAGAGAGAATACGCCACATGACATGACATATTCAAGATGTGCAATTTTTTACACGGTGAAGCATCTGACATTGAGTGTGCTGCGTTAAAGAAATATTTTTTTCTTACCTGGTGATCATCTGATTTTCAGTGTGATATATTAAAAAATCTTGAGTTCTTGCATGTGCAAACATCAAACTTAGCATGTGCTATAGTCATGACAATGATAAGTATACTTGTGACATTATTTGTTTAACGTCTATTCATCGTATAGTTGTAGTGTCACAGTAATGGTTATCTCTATATCTTTCTGAAGTTGTGATGCTGAGCACTATCGTAATGCATATGTCCTCTGGTTCAAAACCTCTTATATATAATGTAATAGCTGCAGTTGCGTACGTGTTGTCACTGCTGAATACAGGTTTCAGCCACATGGGGTCTTTATAGGGTGCGGGTGCTGGAGGGGTAATCAAGGGAGTCCAAATGGGTTTTCAAAGGTTGGACGATAATCTTCCATAAACATAGTCAACACAGTTCTTGGTTTTCAAATAATCCTTGAACACTTTATGTACAAACGTTCAAATCAATGTTTAATTTAATACAAGCAAATGCGTTTGATAATCCTTTAATATAAAGTAAGTATAATTTCTCGTGAAAACTACGATTACTTCTAGGTTACATAACAGCAACAGGTAAAAATGCGGTCGTTGTAATGCTGGTCACATAGAAAATAGCGTCTGACCTCTCTGGACCACGAAGCAATCGCTGACAATAAATATGATAAATTGTAGTATATGTCACACAAACACATCATCTGATATCTTTGTTATAAGAAAAGATCGATGACAATCATTATCATAATTCGTAGTGCTTGTCACACAGACACATCATCCAAGAAGTAATCTCGATATCCCTTTCATCAACATACCGCCTAAAAAAACGCCTATCCCAAGCACATCACATCCTTCGTCCAACTCTTGTCACTAACTATCTGAACTCCACTCTCTAAAAAACAACCAACTTTCGTCTCCTATCGCTCACAACATAACCCCGTGTCAAGACTAACACACTCTACAGCTTAACTAGTAAACGAAACAAGGGAAAGGGTAGGTAGGGGGAAACCAGGGCGTCCCGATGCAAACATTGCAGATCAGACAACAGGAGAGTAACGAACTAGTAGTCTGATACTGTCACATACTGAACAATACAAATATTAGTATGTCTGTAATGGTGTCCTATTTTTTTCCCTTCATATATCAGTTTCCTCATTTGGGTATGTCAATGCATTCTCTTTATATCAAAAATATGTGACCATACTATTGTCTCCGAAACTTCTCTGGAATATATTTATGGAAATCTGCGAACGACAGTCTACTCGTCCTAAGAAAGTATTTCACTCAATTATGCATATGTCACGTTTAACTGCCATTTCTCTTCTCAAAAGCACTCTTGTCAACACCAGTCAAGTCCATAAGGAATGGCCAACATATTCTCTGCATTCTAATCGTTTGGGTAAGAAAGATGATCACTCCAAGTAGCACGGTGCGGAAAGGAGCCAAGCTCTTTGACAATAGCACATTGACAACCTGTAATTAAATGGTTTAGTAAAATATACCGATTTTGATGAGGTACTCTCCTTTCAAGCGCGGACGTTTGTCCACGGTAGTTATATCAGAGTTATGTCAGATTATAATTGTTATATCAGATCAAAACTAGTGGAGGTGGTGGCTCTGGTAATCCAGTTACTAAGGCCTCCAGGGTTAAATCAATTGTTAATTGTCAGGTGACCCAAAATAGGACTGCATGGTATTTATCCAGTCCATTTCATGTGCATATGGACCTTATGGAAGATGCTATTGTCAATTATCCATTATGTGATGCACTAGTGACTTGCAGCATGTCATTACATAGCAACACATGATCATCTAGACAGTTACTACATTCTCAAGCATGCATGGAGGCTAGACTTCTGCTGGGAAAACAAATAGTTACTATTGAATACAGTATATTGCAGGAAATAAATTTATAGTTGCCTCCTTGTTCAGACTGGTTATTGGCATAGGTATATTGAAAGACTGCCTGTAATAACACCGGCCAGCAGAACAAAAGCACTGCCGTATTATTTCCGTGAGTGCTAGATTCTTTATTATTGGTTAGGAGCTAGGGTCACAGCACTGGGGGCATTTCCATATAAGCTCTGCTCGCCGTTCCGTCAGCCATCTAAAAGTTTATAAGCTCAGTGTCCCAGTTAGTTGATGATTGCGCATTCTTCTGATCTTTCCGGAGAGGGAGCACTTTCTCCCATCATCTCTAGTCAATCACATTCGACTTCAACCCCGTCTTCTCGTAGGGTATGCATGACTTTTCTAATCAATTCAACCCTGTTTCATCTTATCTCGGTGTCGTCCACCAGAGCTTTACCAGCCAACACATCGGCTCTTTCGTTTCCCCTGCCCCCAGCATGACCAGGACAGCAAATCCTTGTAATGCTCTGCGCATTGTCGCGAAGAGTGACCCATTCAGTTCTGATCATACACTTTTCTATCTTGCGCAGCATGAGAGTCTGATAGAATCACTGAATATGTTGGTGGTTGCGTTGCCAGTCAAGTGAGAGCTGCTGTCATTGCTTCTATTTCAATTCTCATACTTGTGAGTGCTAAGTAGCTCACAATCACAAATCCAGGGACCAGCAATTCTATCGTATTTACGTTTTCCGTCTAGAAGGTTAGTTTTTACAACTAGACATCTTTCTTCACCTATATCATGGCATTGAACATGTATTTTATTCTATTGGTTATTAATATCAGTTATTTATGACCCATTATTCTGAATATTTATCAGTTTATTTTTAATCCAAATATCGGTTCCATCTATGTAAAAACATGATGTTGTAATATTTATTTTGATCCCTAAGACATACGGGCGATGAAGCTCTTGTTTCCTATTCGCAAATTATTTGTTTAAAGATTTTTGTTTTAAACACATAAGGATATGGCTCCGACTCTTAACGGTATACACTACTTTGAGAAACCCCCACATCAAATCGAATCGATGGGTGTATATTGCTCGAGGGGGGGGGCGGGGGCGCAGTAGCTCAGTTGTTAGCGAACTGGTGTTCTAGTATTGTGGTTCAATGTTCAATTTCCAGGTCAAGGAACATATTTTAAAATTTCCAAGAATGTGATTGCCCCAGCCGAAGGAACTGGGTACCAGATCGTCTCTGAAAATACAATCATTGATAGAGGGTATACTAGCAATATTATCTGCATTATGGTCAAAAATATAATGACGTAGAGGAAACTACACTTAAAAAGGGTTACTTTTTTAAGAGAGGGAGCTAAATTCCCCCTTTCAATAACTAAAGACGTATCTAAGGTCTGATCAGTCATCATCAATTGTAACAAGAAGAAGAGGTGATACAAATATGTTATCATTTTATCTAATGTCTAATATAATTATGTCTAATTAAAGATGTTTAATTAGGTCATGATATTGCAATACCAGGGATTTCTGAAGTCGAGTAACGGTCATCAAGTCGTAGAAACTGTAACAACATTTTATAAAGTGTATGTTTAGTTACTAAAATTTTAAGTGTCTACATACTAGCTTAATCAACTCTTTGAAACACCTCGCTATTTACTAATATTACATTATGATTCAGATGGCTTCCATGCTTTTCTTTTATACTTGTTTTTGACTCGGAATTTGCAACTTGAACAGTGTATTTTCTTGGGACACTCACATTTGCTGTGGGGTTCCTCTCGGAATAACGCCTTCTTGGGGCCCTAATCAAGTCCTTAAAATGCTTATTTTCTAATCCGACCCTGCTACCATACCATTTAATCAATTATTTCGTAAAAATAAATTCTTACTCGCTGAAGTGGATGCGTAAATGTGTGAAAATAAATGGCTTAATCATCATCATCATCATTATGTGCCGTCTCCGCAACGACGGTTGGCTGCAACGTATCTCCAACATCTCATGTCTCTTGTTTTGGTGGTGCACTCTGCTAGACTGTAACCTGTCGATCGTGTGATGTTACTCTCCCACTTGTATCTCTACCTACCTCTTGCTCGCTTCCCTTTGACTTTACCCTCAAGTAAGGTCTTCAATAAGATGTCATTAAATGGCTTAATAGGTAAAAAAAAAAAAAAACATAAATGTAAAACGGATCTCCCGCATAGGAACAGAGGATTATAGACAGTTGTCGGTGTCCTAGATCTGACTTTAGTTTATGTTAGAACTTAACGCAGTTTCATGAAACCACATTTTACTAGAACATAATATTAATTGTTTGTATTAGGAAGATGTGTAGAATAAAAACCCAAATATGCCAACAATATAGTCTCTTTATGGTTGTTGTTGTGGGGGTTGGATTTATTTTATGTTTTTCCTTCAAGAAAGCTATAAAATACTACTACTAAAACCGTCCTGAACTTGTATTACATTCTAGACGTGTCTGAAAACTTCAATTAAGCAACATGACGCAGAGAGAGATGTCATTAAACACGATGCGGGATAAAATTATCTAGAACTTTAGTTGTTTGCATAAAACTTCATTACAGACATGGGGAGACAGTAGCAACGATCGGTATGCCATAATTTGATTTCTAAAAAGTATTGGGAAATATACTAATGCTTTAATGAATATTATGAAATACTAGCTGCATTAATACGTCAAAATGCCAGTGATCTAGGGAAACAATGTGGCTGTCACGTAGGCGTATAGCAGATGTACATTTTTGGAAGCATTAGTAACTTGCGGATATAAATGGATATACCACATATGGATGTGGAAAGCAACGGGAAACTACCACATTATTCTCCCAAGATGAAAGTCATGGCGACACTACTAATGTAGAGGTGTTGAAAGAGTTAAATGCGAACCGGACCTTAATCAAGAAAAAGGCAATCCTCTTTTTTTGGCCACTTTATGAGACAGGCAGGTTTAGAGAACATAGTCACAACAGGCAAGATTGAAGGCACCAGAGACAGAGGGCGACAACGTGAGAAAATATTAGACAGTTTGACTACCTGGCATGGCAAGGAAACAACAACGACTTTGATACATAATACTGTGGACAGAGAGCTGTGGAGAGCCATGGCCGTCTCGGCCACCCGGCATGGCACCTGATGATGATGATGAGTAACTTGCGGATGATACCATTTTAATAGACGTGAGAGTTGACATATACATTTTATGTTATCATATAAAATGTAGATTTAAATAACAAAATAACACTATTCAAAACGATTATTATGCCAAACGTGTGCTACCAATGCCAAATATGAACAACGACAACACAATACAAACGTAAACGTGTGACATCTGAAATGTCATCCTTACGCAGAATCCTAGGAATATTACTAAGAAACAAGGTGAGGTATGAGGATATTAGACACATTTTGGAATATATTAAGAGACAACATATCAAATGGTTTGCACACATCAGCAGACTACCATCAGACGGCATACCCCATCAAGCGATGTCACACAGATACAGCGAAGGCAGATCTAGAAACCGATAACGAAAACAATGGACCACCGAAATAAAAGAGGCGACAAATTTTACAATATACTCATCACTCAAGAAGGCTTGTCCAGAAAAGTATTCTACCCCTGACGCTGAGACGCAACATATGGATTATCGAATAAATAGATAGATACATGTGATCATAAATATCGACATATTATCAATTCTCTTGATGCGACCTTGTGTTGCTGTGGTCGGAACATGGGAAAAATACTAGTAACATCATTTAATTTACATGTATCTCGTAAGAGGCAACTACGAAGGTCATGGGGTGATGTGTTCTTTCCATTCTCGTAGGGTTTAAGTGATCCAGAATCCACGATGATGTTGGATGTGTCAGATCCACATGCGTAAATGTCGCAGCTAAGCTGTAAATCATAACACAGCACATCCTAGTTCTCCATATAACATCCTGCTAATCTGCAGAGTTTGAAAATGAACGCAGAAGAAGAACAGAAATATATGCACTTGTAAAAGCAGTAACAGCCTCTGAAGGAATACCTTCCTCTTTAGGAGGCCTTTATTATGTGACATTTCACAATTGTCATTCTCAGAGTTTCCCCTTACACTATCGATGCAACCCTCTAGAAGAATGACACTAATTATATTAGTTTTCTGCCAGGATGTAATCTAGACAACAAATATATGTTGCTCTCTCGTTTTATTGGATACATGGTCCAAGACATCCGACTTTGGAGGGGTTTATATAGATGTATAATTTATATGTTTAACAATGTCCAACATCTCTGTGTTTCTTATCTATCATGCAGTTTCTGTCTTTACTTGAACAATATTCATTATTTTAATGTATTTTAATGTATTATAAAGATTAAGCAATCTTTGTTAGCTATAAATGTAATTAATCTTTTATTAAGAGTTTTTTTGTGCTCAGTTATACGACATAATATTAAAAACTTTCTTTTAATACAAAATAAAAGTGTATTTTGATTGATTATTTCTTCTTCTTCGTTAACAAATTCATGTAGAATAGTTGGTAGTAGTTCAGATAGACAATACACCTTGGCATGTTTTACATCTTGGCTGCTATGTCTGTACATTTCGGCATTACCCAAAAGACTTCAGCAGGAATTGTGGGTATTGTTGACCCTCTATAGGACGGACAGCCAACCCCAATTAGTCAAGAGAATGACAATATAATGACACTGGTAAAAAAGAGTGTTAACAACTCTTAATAATAATAGTTAACAAAACTGGTGTCCTGCTGTATGTCAGAGAGGTACAGAACGCGTCTGTTACGGCCAAGGCACTACATTTGAAACACAATTAAGAGAAACATTTCGAATGTTTAGTAAGCAATGTCAAACTACTGTACGTGCATACTGCCAAGAAAATCACTACAGCCACAAAATGCTGGGTTAATGATTACCTTCTGAATATGATATGCTAGCATTATTTTTACCGTGAAGTAAAAAAAAAGTACTCAACATCGGGATCTGGGATCGAACTTCAACACAATAAATGGTATGCAACGGACTAACGCTGCTGGATAAACTGCGCTAACCTAGACACACAATATAGGTAGTAAAATTTGTCATTTTATATATCAACGTACCCCAGTATTTTCAGAACACTCTGATCGATTTGAATTTAAGAATACATCAAACACGCGGAGATAAATAGTATTGTGCGATTCCTGCATTGACATACATACACGTCATTAGCAAAAGATAAGGAGAACGAATAATAAATATGTTCACACAGAATAAAGGTCGATTGAAAGCAATATTAATTTATATAGATTAGTAGACCTTTCGATAGGTGGTTACATTTGGTTGATTTTTTGCATCGGTCTGAGGTACAAATGTTAGCCAATCATATCAATGGTCAGCGTTGCCACGAAAGAGGAATCATTTTAAGATTTCTCATATCGACTACGGCGAGAGTATTATATCATTATTCGCCGCGCCAAATTTCATTGAACGATGTGAAGCCGTTCAGATTTTTATACCTGGCCACACAAACATTGAGTTATGGGGTCAGACATATATGTATATATCTGTGTTGTAAAGGGCTGCTCATCAAAAGTTCAGACAGCGTGACGCCGACGAACTTCCAAGAATTCTCATTAAAAAGCTATAATATATGCACATATCATTGACATATTCTACATTAAGTGTATATAAATATGCAACGAAACATATTCGGCATAAACAACTCAAAGAAAGAGAAACTATGCACACTTTAGAATAGTTATCTGGAATAACAAAACATATGCTTTCTTATATCTTGGTGACATGATGATCATACTCACACGATTGTGTACACTTATATCTATCAGGCTAGGACATTAAATGAATATACAATATCTGGGCAAGTATGTGTTCCGATTTTCTTTCATATTACAAGTGACACATATAAACTACATAATCAACGAACGTGACGTGACGATCTTGAACTTATAGAATTACCAAATCTAACAACAGTACACCTTTCGTTACTGCATATTTTCCTGTGAAGGAGTACTTGGAGGAGGGGGGGGGGAACTTTCTATGCGCCGTTGAAATAAAGGTCGCTTTACCATTGAAAACGCCGTAACATGTACAGGAAGAATGTTGATTTTACCAACAATACGTAAAAGCGGAAAATAGAAGAGTGGCATATATGTAATTCACTGCTGGAGAGTGGTATATCTATACTTAGAAAACATGTCGTTTCTGTCTGTGGGTTTGTTTGCTATTATAATTGTTAGACTTCTAACAGATATGAATCACATTTTGCAGATACACTATTTAGGACCCTGCCGACGTCTTGCTGGTATCAAATTATAAAATGTATTTTTAAAACTCAATATATTATTTTTCTGCAAGAATCTATACCAATGAATCGATAATAGTATGTAATTTTCCGAGATGCCTACTCACAGCAGGTGTCCGGTATGACGTGATTATTCGTCATTAAGCGTATACGATATAGTACTTTTGACACTGGCGGTCTTCTTAATTCTTGATTAGAAACTGGCTTCACAGCACATTGGGGCATTTCAATAAGTACTCAGCACTCTGTTCAAGCAGCCATTCCAGTGTATATAGACTAAGTGTGTATAGAGTCCCAGTCAGGTGTTGATTATCTGATC
This sequence comes from Meghimatium bilineatum, assembly GCA_034231615.1. Classification (NCBI taxonomy): domain Eukaryota; kingdom Metazoa; phylum Mollusca; class Gastropoda; order Stylommatophora; family Philomycidae; genus Meghimatium; species Meghimatium bilineatum. The sequence goes on from CM067300.1 coordinate 48,667,073, forward strand.
ATCGGGACTTTCCAAAAAAACTTCTTTTCCATCCCTCATCTGTAGATACTCCCATTTCTGACATTCTCTGTATGTGTATGTTCTCAGCCTCATTGACTTTCTAATCTTCATCCTTAAATTAATTTATTACTGACTTCATTAAGTCTGCTTTATCTTTTCTTAGCAATGTGCCGTCTATCACAGCATTACCTGCCAATAAGTCGGCTATCTCTTTTCCTCTGATGATCCCACCATGATCAGGGCAGTATATGCATGTACCACTCTGGACAACTGAGTTGTTCAATAAGTCCCACCATTCTTTTCTCAGCATGAACTGTTCTATATTGTGCAGCATGCTTTGAGAGTCTGTATTACCGAGTGTGTTTTGTATCAGTTGTTAACTAATTAAGTGCTGCTGTAACTCTCTCTATCTCCATCCTCATGCTCGATGTGATAGTAGAGCATGCTGAAGATTTCTCAACTAACTTCACGCCGCTTCTGTAGACAACAAAACCTCAACAGCTTTTATTTGTGTTTGTGTTAAGGAAGCTATCTTTCTATATAATTATGTCTTGTGGTTTCGAGTGTAGCTGTCTGAGTTCATGCACTGTAATCTGGACCTTGACGCCGTCCATTTTCGACACGCTTTATCTAGTTGTATTATTTAGTCAATGATTTCTTCTCAGTGTCTACCTCCATCTATTCACTGCCATTTCATATTTCTACAAATTCACATACTCTTCGCGGTGTGTCATTTTCATTTTCCATTTGACTCATCTATACTTTGGTGTAATGGGTGGTGGTTGTATTCTGCCACTTTAAAGTACGACTTAATTGTGCTACCTGATGTCTCATTCTAATGCTGGGGCGATCAGGCAGAAATCTTATAGGAGAGATGGTTGTATCTCTAGTACACCACAGTACAGCTATCATTGCCTTATTTTTTTACTTTTTCCAATATATCGTCGTGTGTCCGTGATAGTGTTAGTACGCCGAAGCCATAATATATGGGCAGATCACTTGTAGGAGCACAAAAAGTACCCATTGCTGCATATCGAATGTCGCCATAATCTTGATAGCACTGATCCCTCTTTTAACCTTCTGGATCAAATGTGTGATGTGTTTGTTAAATGAGCGCCTTTTATCAAAGATTATCCTAAGATATTAAGGGCATGTTCTCTTTCAATGAATAAGACCATGCACCTAACAGATGGCAGTGTGTCACTCACCAGATTAGTATTTAAGGAGTGAATCTCTGGCGGTCTCTGTTGGAGAACGGTTAAAACATACATTTAATAACAGTCGACCTAGGTTCACATTATTTTTTTTCTTTAAGAAAGCAGGATCATTATCCTGATTTTATTTACTATTGTGCATGCTACTAAGTATCAACGGGTAGACCAAAAGAAACATTCAGAAGAACAATACTAAGAGAAAGTGAAAAACCAATATCCATACTATTCAAGAACTGCACAGAATAGCTTTGAACATACATAATTGGAGAGATATGACATCTGCTCTATGCGCTAACTTCAGCGAAAAAGGAAAATGAATGAATGAATGCCACTAAGCAAACACCGATCATATCTGAATTTATGTTTGCAGTAGTTACATTCTAGAGACAAACGGGAAACTGAACCAAGTCCGTTCTAACAGCACCGAATCGCATTGCAACTCGAGTACACGAGTGTTTTTCGGATTTACTATTCAACATTGTATTGAACATTTTCGATACCGTCGTATGTTTGTTATATTGTTATTGCTGTCGGATCAAGAACCGTTCGAATACGTAACTGTATGCAGCTGTAATCAACAAGTTTCGTTTGCTGATATATAATCACGTACTATCACAAAAAGACATTTTGTAGATCTAATGACCGGGACTATAATGCAGTTGATTACACGGACGGACTAAAAAGAATGGGGTTTTTAAAATATATGAACACTATTTTCAGAGAAATCAAAATATTTGCGAAACAGTAAATATGTAATAAAAACCACTGCTCTATTCTACCAATTGTCATCATTATTTTTATATCCAATGGAATTGCTTGTGAGCCAACGTCAATGCATTCAGGAAAATCCCATAGGCACTCTGTTTTCCCACGTACATATCGAAGTTTAGGCATACTAACGATATATGAGGATTGTTTGTTAAAAATATTTCTCATTGTGACCCTTTAATGAACAATGCTACTTACATTACAAGTATCACCAGAATGCAACTTAGATGCATCATCTATCGCAGTGTCCATATCGGAGAAGGTCTCGGTAGCAACTTCAAATTATCCGCCTTACCTTTCTCAAATGGCTGACTATCGTGTTGTTCGTCTATCACAAGTGATGACCATTTGTTACATCCACTTTTGAAAATTCAACTTTAGTTATGTCCTTGATTATGAGTTCGTAGATGGCTAATGAGCCCTATTCGAGCTGTACATGTCATGGACAGTTCGGACATGGAATGACGACTGTAGACGGATTTTGGTCTATCCGTGACTTTCTGGCTGCTCTCCGCTGTTGAGCTGCTGCATTTCTCTTCTTTTCACACGGTGATGCGCTCTTTTTTTATTTTAGAACGCCATGCAGATCTATTTTGTGCAAGTTCTTCCCATGTATCGTGGTCTATTTCAAAGGCTTTCAGTGAGTTCTTTAACGAGTCCTTGTAGCGCTTCCTTTGGCCACCTTGAGATCGTATACCCTACTCTAGCTCACCATAGAGAAGTATATTTGGCAGACGATGGTCTGGCATACACACCAAATGATCTGCCCAACGAATCTGTGTCTGCATGAATATCGTGTCAATGCTTGGGATACCAGCTCTATCAAGGACAGTGATATCTGGATTCTTGTCTTGCCATCTGATGTTCACAACTTTTCTGAGACAATTTGTATGAGTTTTTTCACATGACGTCTATACGCAGTCCATGCTTCACTAGCTGGAAGTACCACAGCACTGGAAGTACCACTACTCTGTAAACTTTCAGCTTAGTCTGTAGGTTATTGTCATTTCAACGCCACACATTTGCGTACAATCTGCCGAAAGTACTGCTTGCTTTGGCGATCCTTGTATACACTTCATCATCAACGTTGGCATTTTGTGATCACGTACTGTCTAGTTGGCTGACTGTATTTGTCGCATATATATCTACTCCTTTTCATTTTTTTATATCTATCATACCCAATGCGGTAAATTCATGTGACCCTCTGGATTTTGGAACGAGCATTTTATTATCCCTCCCACTCATTATTCCTCCATATTATTCCTCCCACTCATTCCAACACTGAATGGCAGAATCGCTCGAAGCTTCATCTGATAATAAAACGCTATAATTGTCTTATGACACAACTTTATTGGAGAGCTGCATTAACAACGTTAACCTTTCATCAGCCACCTGGAATCACGTGTACTAGCTGTATGTCCCCGCACATATTTCTCAACAAGACATAAAGATCCATCTTATATGACAGGACAGTATCATCTCTTAGAGATTATCTGTTAGTTGATTAGTTTCAAGTCAATATTCCCGTTGCCCCATTCTCTACATTCTCCATCAAGGGCTAAATCGTATCGATTCACCCAATGGTCACTTTGGAAGTCTATTAAATAAATTTGCAAAATATTCATTTATAACAGTATGTTTCTAATATCAAGTCTGGTCCGTGACATATACACATACACCTGAACGAATTCTGGAAATTTAGGAAATGCAGTGTTAGTGAAAGACATTGTTGGCTCTAGGGAGACATACTTCGAAACGGCGGCATTTGAATCATAATTGACACACCATTGTGACATACATGTCTTGAGGTGCAATAAATGCTTCTTCCTCTCCTTCGTTAGTCCTTAAAACTCCTAAAATATTCGCATGATGCAGATCTTGGAACAGAATTCGAATTACCGTTAATTGTGATATCTACATTTCTCGGCCTGACGCATCCGAATTCAGCACAGTTTATGTGTCACTGAACATATATGAGATGGAACTGCCATATCCCTCCTTAGTCGCTTCATAAAACATGCATTATATCGTTTACAACTTGGTTGCAATATTCGCCCGTTCAACTTGACACATCCGAATTCAGCATGATGTCTAGACTACATTGGTCCATTGTGGTCAGCATATCCTATCACCAAAACGTCGTTGTTCGCCACTTACGACATGCATGACATACACCACTGTCTCTATTCTTCGCTCCCCTTTCAATATCACTATCTTTTGCCCCTCTCTCGCTCCTTATATATATATATATATATATAAATATATGGGTGGAAAATAAGTATGAATTATATCCAAATACATACAGTAAAGCAAAAATTGGTACGTATATACTTACATAGGAAAACCAGACAACAGTGGATGGACAATACTAATGATTATTTGAACGAAAGTGGACTCAGGCAGGGATTTCTAGATATTGCTATGAAATTTACAACTGTACAAATTTACAACTGTACACATTTACAACTGTACCAATGATTTTTTTGTAATCACAAGTAATCAGTAGAGTTATGTTATTAAAAGTTTTCTTTCAAATCATTGAGCTTCATAATCGACAAGTGTTTAACCTGATGAAAACATAATGATGATTACAGTGTTTAAAAATAACACTGAAAATGTATATATTGTAATGTGCTGTCCGTAAATTACGTCATCAATTGGAAAGGGGGGGGGTATTGTTTACTTATTTTTTTTTCTCTGTATGCCCTTCATGCCTTGTACCGTCAGGGGTAGCATAGTTCTCTGGAGATGGCTTTTATTATTTGCTTCGTATATATTTGCTTTCGTTGACTTTTATTTCTGTAATCTATTGTTTCAAAGGTCGTCCCCTGCCTTTGTATTCATCATGTCTGTATAGTAACGCTTTTTTTGAGAGGTACTATCTGATGCGAGTCTGGAAGCATGCGAAAACCACCTATTGTCGTGTGATGTAATTCAGAATTGGCATTGTGTATGTTAGTCTTCTGATGGTTACGTTATGGTTCTGTCCCTTATTATTACACTGAAGTTTCGCCGTAGATAAGTATGTTTTGCTCTAACAAGTTTTCTATTGGACTCTGCTGTTGGTGTCCACGTCTGACATTGGTAGCATATTTATGGTATAATGATCGTTGTATATATTGCAGTTTCGGTCCTCATGCTCACATTTTTGTTTTTGAAAATAGGAGACATGTGTCGTAAGATCTGCTAGGCTATGCTACACTTATGTTGGATTTCGTTGGTGTATTTCCTATTTGATGATGTGATGCTTCCAAGATAAGTGAATTATTTCACTTGTTTAAGTTGTTCATCATCGATTAGAATAGTGATGTTTCTTCCTGTTTTTAAGATTGATATTATCTCAGGTTTCTCTGTGGTTATCTTGATTGGGGGGGGGGGTGAAGTTCTGATAATACTTTACACGGGATTCGACAAATGTTGGCGTCACAAATTTTCTTTTATTCAGTAATTAAATTGCTGTGATTTTTAACACGGATGCATTGGAAAGATGTTGAACTGTCAGTATTTGATGTTGTCTGTCCATGATTTTCTGTGATCTCCAATCTGTTTCTTCCAATGTCCACTTCTCTCTACCCTCTTAATTTTGTCAAGTAATATTGTGGCTTGCATGTTCAGATAGTGCAAAGTACCGTGATTTTATTATTGACAGTAGTGATTTTTATGTATTTGCGTGCATCACTATTTTATTTATTATGCTCATTATTGTTTTATATTCTATGGTTAAGGTGAAGTGTCACACCTTTGCCATGCGAAGTCCAGTGTTTCCTCCTGGGCACTCCAGCTACCATATATATTTCGTTTCATTATTGTCACAAATGTTCTGGAAAATCTTGACTTATTTTGCTCTTCTGTGGGAATGCCTTATATCTGTGCTCATGAGTTATAGTATTCCGGTTTAACAAGGACATTCCTCTGTTATATTATATTTGTATTTGTTAGATATAGGTGGCCAGCAGTATGCAGCTTTTATCTATAGCTCTAATATCCAGTATGGAACATAATAATAATATAATAAAGTCTGATACAATAAGAGACATGGGAATATATGTTTCAGCTTTCTTATTAAAATTTCCATTCCTGTCTTAATTTTCATTTAAATAATGGATATTGCTGTATTTTAAGATCCATACATTTCAAGGATGACTTTTCTCAACAAAGTGCCAGAAGAATCCCACACTGGTGTATACAACAACACAACAAACCAATCGGTCTCACTGCTAACAGCACCAATATACATGTACAAGTAGTGTTTCCGAAATTAATCAACATACCCTCATTGTAGATATGACGCAGGAATCTTGTTACAATCTTGATAGTGTGAAAAGTCAAAGATCATAATCCACAATATGCATGATATGCAATATATATTAAACAAAATGCCAACACCTGCTGAAATATTCCGTTATCACCACTACGTAAATAAAGATTTTGTTGCAATGTATAATGTTGTAAATTATACTACTAATGATAAGCTAAAATCAAACATTACTTACACCTAGCTATTTCATTATTGTTTTCATGAAATCATCAAGTATTGTCTCAATAGCGAAGGATGATCCTAAACACACGAATTGTAATACATTCCAACTGTAAGCATATCATTCATCTAGAATATATGTAAGAACGCAATAACATCTGTTGCATTATGTTCAAACGATAATTACTTACGCGAACGTGAAGCAGGTATTGATATTTTGCTATTCACTGGTGACACCCATACATAATATTAATACTTAGGTATATCACGATAGAAGGGTTTAGATTAGGGGTAATACATCTGTTAAGTCTAAGAGTGTAATTATTCTTCACTTACTTATGGGTTCTCGAATGTTTTCAAGTACTCGTGCTAGTATCAACGTCAAATATAAATGATGATGTATACGCATGAGCCCAGATAAACATCAGCAGCTGGGAATGCAATGCATCATGGAAGTTTATCCAGCGATAAAGGAATACTGTCGATGTACTAAAGAGTGAAAATGAGAGGTATATATTTTCAATATGTTATGTTCATTATTATATGAAAGTGAGCACTGCTATTTCTCACTCAGCAAGTGTTATGTTGTTCATGATCCTGTTCAGCTTCATTGCAAATGTGTTGTGCGCCGCCAATTCAAACTTAAAACCAGAGAACAATATAAAAGATAGTACATACGGTGATTTAAAAGTAAATGCAATGATCAATCATCAAGTGATGTGACGAATGGCGTTGGCGATCACATTTGTCCATGGGCATCGTTCTCTCATATATGTCATCGTCTATATTGATGTCGTTAATCGAAGACATTTAGTCAGACTATCCAATATCTTTTCTCTGGGTCTTCCACTTATTGTTTTTCCTTCTTTCTTTCCTGTTGTCACTATATTCTCAATGCCTCCTCTTCTCAGTATGTGCCAAATAAATGTTGACTGCATTTTTCTTATATTATCATAATGCAACTTGTGACACCCATCCTTCTAAGACATTCTTCATTAGTAATCTTTGCTGTCCAATGAATGCGTAAAATTCTTCGAATAAACCACATTTCCGCGGCCTCCAATGATTTTTGTGTTGTGTTATTTATTGTTCATGCTTCACTTCTATAGAGTAGCACTAGCTCAATGTAGCATTTGAGGACACGTGTTCTATTATCCATCTATATGGCCTTGTTGCATAGGATATTTTTCATTTTATGGAATGCTGTATGTGATTGTCCTATTCTGCTTATAATGTCGGTCTTGCATTTACCATCTGAAGTTATGAATGTTCCTAAATATTTGAAACTATGCACCTGCTTTGAGTTTTTATCATTTAATACTATTTTACTATTTGGTGGGGTACTATTTCCTGATATTATCATTGTCTCTTTTATGTTTAAACTAAGACCTTTCTGTTCACTTTCTATCACCGTCCTGTTTAACAGATCTTGGAGATGTTATTGGCGTTCTGCTGTCAATACAGTATCATTAGCATATCGTAGATTATTGATATTGTGCCCTCCCATTTTAATTCCTGGCATATTCTTAATTATCTCAATTGACAGACAGACAGAAAGACATACAGATAATAAAGTGCATACTAGGATATCTACGCCAAGCAGGACTTTTGGCATACTTCTTGCAAACCTCTGCAGATACATTGCACTAATTTATAGTTTACGCTAAATTATTACAGATCAGTGGTACTACAAGTGAACGATGGTGCGTATATATATATATATATATATATATATATGCATCGCTGAGGAAGCCAAATCACTATCACATACTTTCTTTTAGAAATGTGATCAACATAAAACCGTATGATACGATTCCGGATATCACTGTACTTGAAACGCTGACATTGTTATCGTTACTGCTATTCTGATGAAGTCATACGTTCGTCCTCATGGTATGTAGTAATTATGACATGCCACAGTATACCAAAATTACCCATCTATAGTGACACGCAGAATGGCGTACACTCTCTATGAAACTACACCAATCGTTACACTGACTTGTTAAAGGTCTTACTAAAACCGTTGAATACATCATGAAACGTGGAAAGATTATGCATGGAATGAAGCACTGCTACATGGAACTCAGCAATGAAAACAAACAAAATAGTGTCTGCGACATTATAATATAAGGCGTTTTTATTCAGAATGATAAATGCGTTTAGAAATTGTGCCACATATAAAAAAATACACAGAAACGGTGTGAAGTTGGTTGAGAAATCTTCAGCATATCCCACTGTCATATCGAGCATGAGGATGAAGATAGAGGGAGTTACAGCAGCACTTAATTGGTTGATAACTGATACATCAACACACGCGGTAATATTCACAGACTCTTACAGCATGTTGCGCCAGAAAGAAAAGTACATGCTGAGAAAAGAATGGTGGGAATTAATGAACAACTCAATTGTCCAGAGCATTACATGGATATACTTCTCTGGTCATACTGAGGTCAGAGGAAACGAGAGAGCTGACTTAATGGCAGTCAATGCGGCGATTGACGGCACAATGCTGAGAAGAGACAAAGCAGACTTAATCAAGGCAGTAATCAATTCATTTCAGGATGAAGATAATGCCAATGAGGCTGAGAACGCACACATACATATAATGTTAAAAATGGGAGTATCTAGAGGTGATGGAAGGATAAGTAATCTTTTGGAAAGTCCCGAAGATCACACAATCAACACCTGGCCGGGAATCTGAATATACATACACTGGGATTGATGCTGAAAGGGAGGGCGGAGCCCTTATGGGAATGCCCCACGTTCTGTAAAGCCATTTTGTAATCAAGAATAAACAATAATAAAATCTATTGCATTCGTAGACAATATACAGACGATTTTAAATTATATAAAAATGGTATACGTAATTTGTTCTCTTTATTTACGTTATTAGGAAGAAAAAATAGAGAATATACCGACTATTATAATCCAATTATTTTACATTCAATGTATTATGTGAGGTATACCTCTTTAATAAACTGTTAGCGTGAATAATTTTAACGAACATTTTAACATGGACTTTGAAAGCGTATTTCCTTCGATATTTCGCATTGATTCAGGAAATTTCAACACAGCTCACAACAATTTCAGGAAATCGCGTCAGTGGTCAGGTTACCAAGAATATTCAGATACAGTAACTTATATATTTACTGACATCAGAGTTAGTAACTCAAACTTAATTACATTCAGAAATGGCATTAAGAACAGATAACAAGACATTTCTAAAGGCAACTAAAAATAGTCTGAAAAGTGTAGTAACTTCACTTGTTTCATTACTGCGTGTTTTCCTGTTAAGGAGTTCAGGGAGGTGTTTTCCTTGTGGAAATAAAGGCCGTTTTGTCATATATATCGCCGCAACGTGTACAAGAAGAATTTTTTTTTCTTTGCACATCCGAAAGACAAAAATCCTTATCCCAACCGCGGATTGAACCCAAGATCTAAGGGTTCCGAGACTGACGTTCTAGCCATACGGCCATGCGCTCCGCTAAAGTGTAGTATGTGCGGATAATTCACCAGCACATTATAATAGTAACACTGAAATTAGCATATATTCATACAACAACAAAGTTCTTTTTACTACATGCAAGTGTATACATACTACATTTTCTTTCAGTAAAGAGCAATCTAAACAGACCGTTTGCGTACGGATTATTATATTTATACGGAAGTGAAAATTGGACGCTCGATGTAGAGACGGACTCTAGATATTTAATAAAACTTAAGAGCTATAAATGTTTATTAAAATGTAATTATGTAGAACGCAGATCCCTACATTCGACTGGCGGAAGCAAATAAACAGAGGTGAAGGTTATTAAGAACCACTTGTGCCAGTGGTGAGACATGTGCCAACTAGTTTTCTTTGTACTTGTAACAAGAAACGACTCACTTTCTAAAACTATAAGCCACATACTAGGAACAGTAAATGAGGAAAGAGAACAGTTGCAAAAGGAAACTGGATTGACAACACGAGTTTGAGAATGATGCAGCGGAAGAAGAGGAATCTACATAGCAGTTTCTGACCTCTCGAAACATCAAAACATATCTAGATGTAGGTTTAAAACCTCACCATTAACAAAACATGTTCGATTAACGATCAAAATGATTTATTTACATTGAACATAAATGTAAGGAAACGTTAGTTATTCAATCAATCAGAAAAAAGTAAAGATTCAATTAATAAAGTGTCCTGCCGATTGGCGTAGGCGATCATGCTTCTCCACAACTTTGTCTCTTGTGTTGTTAGTATAAAAATTCAGCTAGTGACATCGTTTTGTGCCACACTGACAATCCATCCAGAAGTGTATCTCGTTGTCTTCCTCTGCCTCTTCTCCCATTGATCTTTCAGGTGGGTACTAAATGTTCATGTTTTACTTTTCTAATCACATGATCTATAAAATTGATTGTCTGTTTGTTAATTTTGGAAGGATTTGTCGTTTCACTCCAGTCTCTGAGAATATCTACATTGGTTTTCTTGGCTGCTCATTGGATTTTCACCATTCTTTTTAAAAACCAAGTCTCAGCTTCCTCCAGCTAGCTTGAGCACTTCTGTTTACTGCCCATGCTTTCGTAAAGAAGGACGGGATCAATGTAACATCATAACACTGGAACTCGCGTATACATTGATATTACTGCAGTGCATAGGGCTGTTTCTAATTTTTTGAAAGTTATTTGGCATTGGATATAATGTTCCTAATCTCATCGCGGCACCGGAAATCCGATGCTAAAATGGTGCCAATAAACTTGACTTTATCCGCTAGATTTAGTTTAGCATCACGTATGGCAATACTACATTGTAACAGTGTGTATTTCTTTGAAACAACCAATACTACTGTTTTCTTCTTGTTCATACTGAGCCGGGTTTTTTTACATGATGTGTACTATTATGACTTACAGGTCTTGAAGTTTGTTTGCGCCCCCTGCGCTTAGAACTGTATCGTCATTATATTTTAGATTATTCAGATTGTAAATATTTAAACGTTAAGATTAGTGATGTTAAAATACTTAACGTTATGGTATTTTTCATAGTATCTCATACACGAACAGAGAAACAGTATGCTATTGAATATTTAATACAACCATTGCCAATAACCAATCAGGATCAAAGGAAGACTACGTTCAACGCGTTAACATGCAGAGTCGTACAATGGTGTAAAGCTTAGAGCTGCAGTTGAGTGTGGAAAAATCACGATCTTTCCAGTCTTTTATATTTTCTGCCTATGATTTTCGATGGCATCGTCTGCTATATCCTCCTGAAAAGTATTTTTCAATATAATATTTTTGATTGCGAATCGTGTTATTGGATGGGACGCTAGAATGCCCTAGAGACAGAGGCTGACCAAGACTTCTTTGGACAGGAGGTATTGAGGAATGCATGTACATATCACTAGAGGAATCGGGTCAAATTGTGAGAATCTACCGGAACTTCAGGAGACCTATAAGGAAGACTACATTCTGAAAAGAATACGTCACATAACAACAACATCCATCCAGCCATAAACCCATAATACGTCATGGTGGCAGGGGTACTACATTAGATGCATTAACTCGGTGTCCTAAACCGATTACTATTATCAACAATGCGGGTGCGTGTGAAACAAACCTGTCCTACCTTTAATATTGGCTGGCCATGATTTTCTCTACCCTCTTCTGTATCTTCCACCTTAAACTATATCTCGCAATATAATTTTGTAACAGGGAATCATGTAAATATATATATATATATCCAAAAACAAACAAACTTTCGTCGCTTTCCTATTAAAAGCAGTTATTCATGTGTTTGCACTTGTTTCACTGTGATTAAAGTGAAGAATACGGAGACATGGCAAACCATTTTTACGAATATATTTCCTATTCACGGCAATAAATGAATAATATACACAGAAGGCATCAATGCCTTATAGAACAAATAAGAAAACAGGAGAGTATTTGCATTTGAGTCATCACGTTTATTCCGAATTCGACTACACAGTGTCTCGTAAAGAGATGATATTTCAGTCAAGTCTTCAAACATGTATTTTCAGCGTGTATAAATTTTGGGAGCATATTTGTAGCGCAGCTATACATTATTTCTATTTTTAGTTGCTTGTTACTTTATCAAAATTACCTTGTCCTATAATATCTACATTTGCTATAATCAAAAGACGAGCCAATACTTCAGTAGAAAGATGAAGCTATCGATTCATGATGTGATATATTCTTCACGTCCACGTCCAGGACGTGGTCTTCCTTATGGATACTCTGAACACAACGCGATTCTGGGTAAGTTGACCTTCTGCAGTTAAACACATGTTTATCTGATATGTAACTGCACGATCGTCGTCTTGGGCGCTCTCTTCCCATGTTGCCTTTAATTCTTTCGCTATTAATCGTTCGATGTTGTTTTGTCTCTTTATATGACCCAAAAAAAACACAGCTTTCTTGTTAGAATGCTGTTGAAGAGACATAATTTTTCGACTTTCATTGATCTTAACACTTCTTGATTTGTCATTTTAGCTGTCCTTGTCATTCGTACAATTATTCTGTAGTATCTAATTTCGAAAGCAGCTATTCTCTTTGTTATTGCCTTATGTAATGTCCATGCCTCACAACCGTATATTGCCACTGGAAATACGCATGTTCTGATCATACACAGTTACGCTATGCTGGCTAAAGATTTGTTTTCGTTTTCGCAAGCTTCAATATTGCCATTGAAATTCTTCGCTTGAATATCTCAGCACAGTCTCCTGAGATATTTATGTTTGTTCCCAAGTACTTCAATGTGTAATGTTCTCTAGTTCAAAATTGTCAATTAGTATCTGGTGTTGTACTTTCACTTTATCAGTTGTCATAATATTTGTTTCAATTCATAAGTTCAGGTTGAGGGTTTCACTGCGTTCTTTTGTTGATATTAACATTTGCTTTAGAGAATCTCCGTGTTTTTCACAGAGAACTGTGTCGTCAGCATATCTTATCTCTGGAAATCAGCTGACCGCCGACGGTAATAGATTGGAAGTCAGCATGTGTCACGTCCTTTACGTTTCGCATTATGTTTTCAACGTAGATATTGAACATGTACGGTGATAGCGCGCTTGCTTGTCTAACAACTTTCGTACATTAATCCATTCTGATATTGTTACGTCCACTTTCACAGCTTCCTCATGTTTATGGAACAGTATTGCGTTTAAATATGTGCGTTGTATTGGAAATTTCTGTTAACTATAACTCCCCCCCCCCATTTTGTGGTGATGTTGTGCTCAATAGAACAGCTTGGTACAGTCGATGAAACATGCATGTAGGTCTATAAAGAATTACCGTCATTGTTCGATAATGAATCTCATGTTGAATATATGGTCTCTAGTGCCTATGTCGGATATGAAACCTACCTGTGCCACATGAACCTCTGTTTCTATTTTATGTTGCATTCTCTTCATTCTGATATGTAATAGTATTTAACTAGCTTGATTTATCAAAGCGGTAGGTCTGTAGTTGGTGCATGATTGTAGGTTGCCATGTTTTGGTAAAGGGGTGTAAACTTATCTTTTCCAGTTCTTTTCCATAAACCTATTTTTCCAGATTTTTTAACATAAGCTATGGTAAATAAAGACACTTTCTTCACCTGCCTGGATAATTTATGTTGTTATCACATCACATCCTGGGTATTTACCTTTTTTTAAAAAAATGTGTATTAAGTTCCCGACCTCCTCCTGTGTTGGCTCTGGTTCTATATTGTCATTGATAAGTATTTTGATGTCTTCTGTGTTGATCTGTCTAGTTTCAGTGTACATTTCTTGACAGTACTCTTTCCATGTATGGAGAATATCCTTTTTTTCTGTTAAAGTATTACCTTTTTTGTCGGTTATGACACGAATTAATGGTTTGAAAACTGTGTTATGTATAGCTTTTCTATACAGAGCTGGTAAAGCCATGGTGAACGGCATCGAGATAAGAACAGTCATGATTGAGTTTATTAGAGCAGTTATGGATACCCTACGAGAGGACAAGGGGGTCGAACACGACGATTCACATATTTAGAGAAAGGTAAAAATGAGAGTGACTAGAGGGGATGGGAGAAAGTGCTTCCTCTCTAGATAGATCAGAGAACGTGAAATCATCAGCTGAGTGGGACACTAAGCTTATACACTTCTAGATAGCACTTATAGATTACACTTTTAGATAACACTTTTGGATAACACCTTTTCAGAGAGGAAAGTGGTGCTTTCGCTCAGACGACAAGCAGCATGACGATAGAGGTTTTGGCAAAATCCAAAGCTTTGCAATGGGTCTGCACGCAGACTATCTGCGAGCATGCCTGCATACTCAGTGACTCGATGAGCAGTATTGTGAAAGTTCATGCAGGATACTTTCGGGAACAGTGGCTAGATCCAGTGAAGAATTCCAGTATGCGTAAAGCGACTTTCATTTTTGTGCCGGGACATATTTTTGGGGTAAGGAGAGAGCAGATAGGTTGGCCGCACACGCTACTACTACGGTTGTTGGTGGAGCGATGAATCGAGCAACCTACATTTTTACATTTTGAACGTACATTCCTGATTGTACAGGATTGTTGCTTCTTGTGAAGGTGAGATCTCAAGGGCTTCTCTTGCTTTTTTTCTATCGAGGATTAAAGCTTGCATTTCTTTGTTGTAGAATGGTTTGTATGATTTCCTACTGCCCCTTGGGATGCTTTGTGATGCTGAATTGTGGATAGCTTTTGTCACCTCTGCAGTAAATGTTTCTATGTCATTGTTTTTGATTTTACCTAGCAGGAAATTAGATGTTTCTTGGAATAGTTTCCAAGCTGCCTTGCTAAAATTCCAGCGAGTTTTCTGTTTGAAATATGCTTTGTTGGGTGTAGTTATGGTGGTGAGGATTGGTCTGTGGTCACTTCCAATGTCATCAAGTATTTCTAGGGAGCAAGCGTCTATTATATCAGATGAACAGATAGTCAAGTCAGGTCGACTGAGAGATAGATGGCTCATGTGCAAAAGTGTTGGTACAGACGTTGCATCTTGAAGGACAGACATGTTTGTTGTTTCACAGAGTTCTTATATATATCTTCCTGTCTTATTGTGGTTCTGGTAACCCCAATGGGGTGAGTGACCATTAAAGTCACCAGCAAGTATTGTTTTGATAAATTGTGTTGTATGGATTTCCAGTAAATTGCATGTTGTCTGAGGTGGGCTGTATATGTTGTAGATTGTGTATGTTCCTCCAGTGTGCCAGATGGTCACGTTCTGCATGTCTGTGGGATTGGCTGTTAGTTGGGTGACTTGTCCCTGAATGTCATTCCTGATATAAGTAATTATGCCACGGCAGTTGGTACACTTACAGGCATAGCTGGTATATTCTGACAGATACGGGTCAGTGTCTTTCTGCAGTCTCCTGTAAGAGGGCCACATGGATCTTATGAGCATATAATAAATTAGCGAGCGCTAGTGTTTTGTTTCTTATTCCACAGATGTTCAGTTGTAGAACATTAAGTGAATACTTTGTTTTATGAAAATCTTGGCTCTGTTGGTTCTCCCTCCGAGGTTTTCTGGGTTTAATGTTTTGGTGCTTGTGCAGGTGTTGTTGCTGTGTTGTGTATTGTGCATGTCTGTGTTTGTGCTGATGTTTTGGATGTGTTCCAGTAATTAATTTCTCAGACAGAGCAGCCTGGTTACGGACTGCCTGCCGCGGACCTTGATAACCGAGGCGACATCCGATCTCGTTTGTAATTATTATGTATTGTACTGGCATTATATTGCTGGGGAGTCTGTGGATTTTCGTCCCACCCCGGGCCAGAGCCAGAGAAAAACTATCACACTACTAGGAAGGAAGGTTTCAACCTATGAAATGCTCCGAGCCACTGCAGCCAAGATAGGGTTCACTGTGCTCATTCCCCGCCACCAATTGACTACTGGTTATGCCGAACTTCTCTATTGCTCCAAGCATGCAACCAAATGTTCAAGTCAAAAGGATCGTCACGTCCTGAGTCAGTGTGCCTCTATGATGGACATCAGCCATAGGAAAAACAGTGCTGTCAGTTTCCTCCTCCACACTGCTGCGCAGCAAATCTCTAGCTCTCTCCCAACCACAGAGGGTGCATACATAAACAAATAAAGAAAAAGAAAACAACGTGGCATAAATCATAAATCATAAGGCATTTTATCGCTATGTTATATTCTACTGTACATTTGGATGTATCAATACGTGTAATGTTTTGGATTACGGTTTTGAGTTTTATTTTAAACCTTGATACAAGTAAGTCGTTGTCAGAATTACAGTCCGTTCCGGGTAGTGCTTTGCAAGAAAATATGCATGATTTCTCTGTTGTATTATGATGTAGTCGATTTGATTAATTATAATGTTTTATATCGATTACACAAACATGCATTCAGTACAAATACTCTAATATATTCTGCGCATACATAATATTTTTACGCATGAAGCGATATCAAAGAAATGGAACATCGTTGGTATCCAAAACGTCAGATGCAACATATGTTTAAGTTACTAAATTTATAATGTATTTTTGTCTACAATACTGCATGCGAAAAAAGAGCAATTAAAATGGACATTTACAGCTCGAATAAGGTTCATTAGCCATCTTCGAACTCATATTCAAGGACAAGGAATGTAACACATGGTTTTCATAACCTGTGATGGACGAACAACAACAACATATACAACATATATATATATATATATATATATATATATATATATATATCGACATTTTGAGATATTGTAAATCGGAAGTGAGCACGAATTTATTTTTCACCATATTAACAAGTGACTAACAATTGAAGATCTATTGAAATAGTGAGACTGTACGAGTAATACTACTACGATTCCCGTCAGCATTTCCAGACCACAACTAATTAACCTTTCGGGGCACAGAAAGTTATTGGGTTAGAATGTCGATGTGAGATATCTTGGAGGGCATCCATTCCAAACACAGTCACGCGTATTGTGTACACACTGTAATACCAGAGCAGTAGAATTCGTAGCAAATCACCTCACTCAATCTTCAGAAATTCCTCAATAATCCTCGCCTGTAATTGCTTTCCGGAATACGCAATTGTATTATATAATAGCGATGTCAGTGTGACTGTGTGTACTGTGGCTAGTTCATGATAATCTGTGACCTGAGAAACATCATTCGTGTGTGCATTTACATACGTGAGTATTGTTGTGTATAGATTGTATAGAGAATGATTGAGTATTGTATAATTCATGTGTCTGTATTTGTATGTACTGTGGCCAGGTCATTATAATATGTAACCTGATGAGATACATAAATCGTAAGTACATTTACATATCTGAGTATTGTATAATTAATTTTTGTGTCTGCATTGTGGTCAAATTTGATAAACTGCATACACAATGATGCTGGTACTATTATTGTATGTGTATGATGGTACTATTAGTGTGTTAGCGTATGCGTAGTTACATCCATTTTCATATTTATATTATTTTGTAAATATCTAACTTACAGAATTTGAAAAAAATATATATATCTATGAGAAACATAAGGGGGTATTTATAAACCATTGTTTACACTGAAAAGCACGCCTGAAATGTTTACAATTTTGCAGACAACAAAAAACGACGGCAATGCTTAAAGTAATTTCTGTCGTAGAAGTACATAGAATGATTCAGCATGTCAAAAAATATATGGACACTAGTGCTAATTTTTAGCTGTATAACATATAGGGCAAATTGTGAGTCGGAGAGAGAAATTATTGAATTATATAATGTTAAACTGGACTAAGTGTAATGGTGAAATATAAATAATGGTAGCATACAAGTATATACTTCTAGAAAGAAGTCATTACCAACTCTATTTGATATAGAGTACATATATATATATATATATATATATATTTACGTCTATTATTACCAATATCCCAGGTTCAAATTCAGCTGCAGGCATCTGTGCATTTGGAGAGTTCAGCACATATTGACAAAATACTGAGCATAATTTAGTGCATATATATATATTTACTAAAGCCAAAACTTGATGACTAGATCCTACCTCCTGAATAAGATATACCCCTATTTTTATTATGTGTATGTATATGTGTTTACGCCTGTGTGTTGCCTGGTTTGAAAAATGAACGAAGAATGGCAGTACAGTTTAACTTTCATGCATGTTGCAATAGTCATGGCTGTCACATTCTGTATACTGTCAAAGTGACCAAGAAACCATGCTGAGGTGGGATCTAACATGCCTAGTGACATATAGTGTAACACAAAGAAACTGTCAAATGTAACACAAAGAAAGTGTCACAGACAACACACAGAAACTGTCAAGGATAGCACACAGAAACTACCAAGGGTAACACAAATAAACTGTCAATGGTAACACAAAGAAACTGTCACAGGTAATACACAGAAACTGTCAAGGATAACACAAGAAACTATCAAGAGTAGCACACAGAAACTGTCAAGAGTAACACAAAGAAACGATAACAGGTAACACAGTAGAAACTGTCAAGGGTAGAAGAAAGAAACTGTTACGGGTAGTACAAAATAACTGTCAATGGTAAAATAAGAACTTTCAAGGGTAGAAGAAAGAAGCTGTCAAGAGTAGCAGAAAGAAACGGATCAGTGTTGCAGAAAGAAACGTTCACGAGTAGCAGAAAGAAACTGTGAAGAGTAGCACACAGTCACTGTTAAGGGAATCACATAGAACATGTCAAGGGTAGCACACAAAACATGCCAAGGGTAATAAGAGAGAAGATAGTTAGGCGGTACATGTCGCAACTACGGCTGTTGGTGGACGATGGATCCGGCAGACATTTAGAACGCCCTATGGGAAAAAGCACGAACAAATGACTCTATAAGTGACGATGACTCTTGTTCCATGACTAGAATAATGGAGCTTTGTTTGAAAATTGGTGTCGCTAGAACGGAGCGGTGTTGTTGGCGATGAAGAATGATGCTCAGCCAACGGCGTACTGGGACGGTCAGCCAACGTGTAATGGCGGATACACTCAAGGAGAGATCTGTGCACCTATGGACTTGTCCGGAGTACAGTGATGATGATCCGACGACTAATTAACTAACTAACATGTCAAGGGTAGCACACAGAAACTGTCTAGGGTAAAAGACAAAAATGTCACAGGTAGAGTAAAATAGTATACTTTAGTCTCTATACATGCGTGTTGGGACAAGTCCCTGACAGTACATTGCAGAAATGTTCACCGACTTTGGAACTCTTGATTCTATATTTTACTTGATTAATTCGATATTACCTTCACAAAGAGAAGTTGTCGACATGCATTTCATTGCTCAGATATGTGATAACAAATATCAAAATATAACTATAAATTCATATAGGAAACACGTTCATACATAGAACAGGGCATATCATCATCAACAATTAGCATATGCTGAAAAGGATGTAGCAGTCTCAACATTGAAAATTCTATTGATCTTGAGCCATTCATCCTGCTTCTGTTACTATCATGTTCAGGTTGTATGTCATGTCTTGCGTACATCTTCTTCTTGGCCTACCACCATATCGTCACCCTGGAAACATCCTCTCCGCCATGGTCTTCTCTAGGCTATGATGGCGTATGTTAAGACCAAAATGTTGTAATTTTCTGGAAAGAACCATGCTATTTATCCAGTTTTCTTTTACATTTGTTTCTCTCGGGATCGCCATATTGGTGATATTTTTTGGTCTATGGTATTCTGAGGATTTTATTTAACATTTTTTTTCGAAGGCTGCTAGTTTATTTTCACTTTGTTGGTGATTGTCCAGGATTCACACCCATAAATTGCTTCTGGGAATGTGCAAGCTTTTAGGAATGTTTGTTTTCTTGTTTTGCATCAGCTCACCCAACTTTTTCATTTGTATCAGCTTCTTTGACGCGATAGTCAAACTCCATCTGACGTCTTCATAGCGATCGACGTCCCTATTGATAAGAGAACCAAGGTATTCAAAACTGGTGGACTCTTTCAAATTCGCTGTTGTTGATACTGATTGAGAACTTGCTAGTGGATTTGTCGCTTCTCATAATATTGGTCTTGTTTGCATTAAGAAATAGGTTTTGTTTTGTCACTATGTCCTTCAATGGAGCTTATTAGGCGTTCGAGACCTGCTTGTTCAGTGTTTTCCAACCTTTTTCTTACCATGCCTCACCTAAGTTGTTCTAAAATTCTGATGTCACACAAACATATTTTTTTTAATATTTAAAAATTGATTTATTCCCTAAGTGAAGCCTAATTACACATGTTCGAATTGCCCCCCCCCCCCGGGCAATCAAACTACCCGCCTGTGGGGCGTGGGCCCCACGTTGGGAAACACTGTGCTAGACTGTGTGCCAATAATTTGTTATCGGCATTTCTTAGTTATGGTACCTCGTGACCTCCGATGTTGAGTGTGTCGAAGTTATTTCTCTGTTGGTCATTTCTTACATTACTCATTATGTTCACTGCATAAATATTGAAGACACATCCTTGTCTGACTCATTCTTCAACGCTGAACCAATCAAATGTTTCACTATTTACTCTCACGGCCGTTTGTTAGTCCTTATTTATGTTTTCATACGTTAGGGTTAGGTGTGGAGAGAGACTCGTATTCTTTATGATATTTACAACTGTGTGACTTGTACACAGTCGAATCATGTGGTGAAGTCAATAAAACATGTGCAGATATCGACATTAAACGCTCTGCATTTCTCTAAGATGCTCCGCATATTGAAAATATACTTTCAGAAGCCTCTGCCCTGTCTGAAACATGCATGTTCTTCATTTAACAGTTTTTTCCAGCTTATGTTGCCTTTCATGATGATATCAACTAATATTTTTCTGGCGTGACTATTTAGTACAATGATTCTGTAATTTATACATGTTAGAAATAACTTAGCACATATTCACCACATATATACTCTCAAGCTGACCATATATTGATATTAAAATATATCTTTCTGAAGGGTTGATTCATAAAATTATGTTGGTGTTTGTTCAATTTTATATAGCTATCCATTTTTAAATAAAACGCTTAAATAATACTGAAAAAAATAAAAATTGAAATATATCTCCCAGAATGCACTATAATTTTAGATGAACAGTTTTTAAGCAGATTATCCCAAGTTGTTAAGCATACCTATACGCCATGATTTCGGAAACATCTGTGATACTTGTGGTAGTATTCTGTTTCTGAACACCACACATCCACTTAGTGCAAAAACTGTTAATCATTTGGAATTTAAGTTTGCTTTATTCTTCCATATTATTCAGTAGAAATGACAGCAAAAAAGTAATGTCTGCCCCCCCCCCCCCCCCCCCCCAATTGTATTTTTATATTATGGCTATTTACAGAACATTTATGGAATCCGTTTGCGTTCGTGAACAGTAGCTTGAAGAATGACAGAGATACGATGTATAAGACCTGTACACAGAAAATATAAACATCATTTAGAAGTCCCATTATGATTATTTCCGTCTTTTGTTTTTGTTGATCAGGGGTGGCTATTTTTGTCATGCTTATATAAATAGTGAACAAGGAAATTGATCACGATACTTATCAAAAACATCGCTTTTATTTTCTTTCATGGTTATGTAGGTGTTCTAACTAGACAACAAAGGAGCATATTATGTTGGCTTCATTGTCTCAGTGTCGAAGGTAAGACTGATATTTAAATTATTTACCTTGAAACAGCACAGACAAAGGAATTAAACGATGTTTAAGATTTCGGTTTCTTGTCCAGAATATAGGAAATTAGTATGAGATATGGCGTCATTTGAAATGACTACCACTACTGTGGACGTGGAAAAATTATTTGTCAACCAAAGTAAAAGTGTTACTGTCAGCCATCAAGCGATGGTGGGTACACTTAAATGGAAATCGAAACTTTTATAGACGTTGCCGGATGTCAGTGATGATGACCTGATTACTAACTACTTACAATACATTTTGTGTTAGCTGAAAGTAGATCAGAAAAGTATCCCTGGGTAGAAGACGCACTTCTAAAAGCAAGTTGTATTAACATTTTAATTCGATACCAAAATATCCCTAATCACACCAAGCCTGTAGCACTCTAGAAATGCGAAAGAAATGCTCTAAAAAGGATGAAAAGGACTTTGAAGATTTGAGACTAGTGGTGAATGCTTGTTGTAAACAGGAAAAAGTAACATCTTAGGAAAAAAGCGATGAAAGCATTTAAAATTGAACATGAAGCTACCGACACGTTTATAAAACAGAATGAGTATCTGACTTATCACATCAGACACAAGAGAATGGTACTGAAAAATAATTGATGTCAAAATTCTTAGTGTAGAAGATGGCCTCCACGAAATCGAAACATCGTATGTGCGTGCTAGGACGCTAACTGTTCAGACTTATTCTAAGCTGAAGAAAGCAGTACAGATTAGGTTGGATGATTGACATTTATCTAATGACTTTAATTCCAGTCTCATTTGGTAAGCAAACTTATCAGCGTATATCTCTCTTAAAAAAAGATACATATTTATATAGCTAGCCATCAATATATCAATCTACATGTCTCGTAAATCGAATGTATAAATTCGTCTATGAACTCGTTAAATATATATTCTTATCGTAAACTATATATCCATCAATCAATATCTACGGTCTGTCATCCTGCCAATATATCTATCTCTCTGACTATCTATATATCTCTCCATTTATCAATCAATAAATTAATCAATCCATCAATTGATTCATCAAAATATACCGTCTATCTGCCTATCTATCTATCTATATATCTATCTATCTATCTATCTATCTATCTATCTATCTATCTATCTATCTATCTATCTATCTATCTATCTATCTATCTATCTATCTATCTATCTATCTATCTATCTATCTATCTATCTATCTATCTATCTATCTATCTATATATATATATATCTATCTATCTATCTATCTATCTATCTATATATCTATCTATCTATCTATTTATCTATCTATCTATCTATCTATCTATCTAACTATCTATCCATCCACCCATACATCCACCCATTCATCTATCTATCATCTATCTATCTATCTATCTATCGATATATCTATCTATCTATCTATATATCTATATATCTATCTATCTATCTATCTATCTATCTATCTAGCTATCTATCTATCTATCTATCTATCTATCTATCTATCTATCTATCTATCTATCTATCTATCTATCTATCTATCTATCTATCTATCTATCTATCTATCTATCTATCTATATATATATCTATCTATCTATCTATATATCTATCTAGATATATATCTATCTAGCTATCTATCTATCTATCTATCTATCTGTATGTCTGTCTGCCTGTATATCTGCCTGCCTGTCTGTCTGGCTGTCTATCTATCTATCTATATATCTATATATATATATATCTATCTAATTAGCTAGCTAGCTATCTATCTACTTACTTAACTACCTACCTATCTAATCTACATACACACACACACACACATATATATATATATGCATCTCTGTATGTTTGTCTGTCTATCTTTAGTCTATTTACATGTATGTTTGTAAGTAATGCTTTATGTGGGGCACAGTATGATGGTAGTTTAGATGCATGCGGAATCCACGTAATCTATTGTCTTTTGATGTAATCATGTATTGCATTGTATTTGCTATGATTCTGATGTTTTTGTTTCTGATTCTGTAGATTGTTACTCCGAAGACTCGACGTAGACAAGTAATCTCTATTGTAACAAGTTTTCTCGTATATTCTATTGTTAGTGTACACGTTTGATATTTGTAGCATAGTCATGTAATGCTGTTAGTTTTATATAGTACAGTTTTCGTTTTTATGCTCACTTATTTGTTTGCTTTTTTTTTAAATTAGAAGACACCCAAGATCCGGTATACTATGTTACATTTATGTTGGATTTCGTTTTTATTTTTCCCATTCGATGATATGATTCTTCCCGAATAAATGAATTCTTTCATCTGTTTAAGTTGGTGAGCATCTAATAGAATAGTAATTATTCTTTCGGTTTTAGCGAATGCCATTACCTCAATTATGTCTGTGTTTATCTTCATGTAAAGTCCCTACATGTTGTGTTGAGTCTATTTATATGCTGTTG
The DNA here is from genome assembly GCA_034231615.1 of Meghimatium bilineatum. Taxonomy (NCBI): domain Eukaryota; kingdom Metazoa; phylum Mollusca; class Gastropoda; order Stylommatophora; family Philomycidae; genus Meghimatium; species Meghimatium bilineatum. The sequence continues at coordinate 48,691,569 of CM067300.1, forward strand.
TAATTATTCTTCTGATGTTAATATTATTGCTTGATCGATTGTAAAAAGAAGGTTCTTTCAGTTGTCTTGTTCATTAGTGTATGTCATTGTATATATGCAATCTAAATATGAGTATTGATTATTTATCAATCAACATATACGAAAACCAGTAATACTTGAACTATGTGAATGTTAGCATGTTAACCTGTTCAGTATATATCCACCACCATATTGTACATAAATGGATATTTTTAGCAATATATATAGGCTCAGTAGTTAAGGGAAATGGAGTACATATTGGTAGTTCAGCTATGCTGACATCAAGAGATATTGGGTTTCGCGGTTTTGGTAAACAACCGTCACGACCACTAGCAGTATATATATATAGTGGAATAGTAATAAATTAACGTTACACACGTGTATAGCAAACATATCTATAGTAACATAAAATATGCTAACACAAGGATTTATAGATGTAATCATGGACGGGTTTCGATATAGACTCTCAACATAACTTAAACATGCCTTCATTCGTGACGTTTTCGTTTACTGTCGTGATTTTCGTTTGTCACTAGTTATATATTTTGATTCGCCTGCCAAAAAAGTCAAAGTAAACTAACAAAATGTACGGAATAATAAAAAATCAGCCTTCTAGGTCATGTATACGTTTCGCTAAGAGGTCTTATAGTATAGTCAAAGGTCACGATGTAATGATACTTTACATGCGTGTCTACGTCATAACACGGGTTAGTTGTATGAGAATTCCTTTATACCTCTAATCATGAGTGCAAAGTTTTTTTTTAAACTTGCCATACTGGTTATATCGTCTTCTTGACACTTTCAGACAGGTTAGCTACACAAGCTTGTCTACTTTAAACCAGGAGATCTGTGCCTGGTGCTCGTGAAGACTGAAATATGCTCATGTCATGCGAGTTACTTACAAAGTGCTATTGCCTTACGGTAAATATATAGTAGCATGTTTATACGTATTTATCGTTGTAAAAATGAAAAAAAGTAAAATCTTACTTAGATATATAGAATTGGTTGGAAATATATTTAAAAAAATATAAATATTGATTTAAATAAAACGGACAATAACACATGTGTAGACAAATAAGGAATAACAAGGAGGAACAAGTGGTAAATTATGTAGATACATGAACACCACAGATGAGCATGCAGTCAACCACGCATGAGAAGATGCTTTCTGAAATAACCAGACCAGGACGAACCAAATGGTAATACTCTCTGTCCACAAAAATTATCAATGTGTCGCATTGTTCAGTAATGGATATCCAATAATGTTTGGGAATTAACCAGAGTACTGATTAACCCCTTTCCTTCGGAGGCATCGTGAAGGATACGATAAGAAGTTGCTTATTTTTTTATGTGGACATCTCCGTAAGAAGCTGTGTGCTATATATTCATATAATTTATCCATGGAGGCACCTCAAAGTATTCAAAAACTCTGATTGGCGATTTCAAGCTGTCGAAATTTCAACTAACAAATGAAATCCCATATTTGCACACGTTTCGAAGCATAATTAAACTTTCCGTGTGGTAACACACACGGCCTTTCTTTGTGTTGTCATTTCCTTGACCGTAATATGGTGCAAATGTACACGCAATGAATTTGAAATTTATAAACATTTGCATGAAAGTTTCTCTGATAATTTTAACATTCATTCATAAATTAGAGCATACAGTAATAATAGGCCTACATTCAAATGATTTAACTCCAAAATGACGTGGGCAAAATGGTTAGAGGAAAAAATGTGACAGCCCTTGAAATTTCCCCGCACTGCAGTTACGATTTGAGCTGTTTACTGAGCGCAGTTGAGGGGTTAAGCCGTTCGCAATGTGCTACGTACTTTAAATGATAACATAATTACGTGGGGCGACGTACACATGTGGGTACAATGAAGTAAATCCTTTAAGCGTTTTAACCTCTTATGGTTCAATAAAACGATTAAATGGGATACGACTACTTAGAAGGTCAAGCTACCATGTACTATTTCTCTGGATCAGGAAGAGAGAGTGTGGTTGACGAATGACGCAACTCCTCCACACATTAAACTAAATGCAGTGCTAGTCATTACTTATCTATCATCATCCAGTATATGCTAACAATTTGACTAGGTAATGCTTCTCACGATCAATTGCACATTAAATCTGAGCTTCAAATGTGTGGTTCTAAATCGTACATATTTGGAAGTCCTTACAAAATATTTTACTGAAATATAGCTGCGTTATTATTCGTTGAGTCAACATTCACCATCAACTCAATAGTCTATTACTGTGATAAGCACAGCTTCATGTATGTTAGTAGAGACTCTGAAAGCTATTTCACAACACACATATGCATGATACTATTGCCAATATGAGACATGGCTGAAAACAACTTTCTGAAATGATTGATGTTTCTTCTCCATTCATTTTCATTGTCTTTTATAAGTCTATGATAACGTGTGTATACGTATAGGACAGAAAAAACATATGTATACTGAACATGGTTTAACATCAGTATATGTACACTCGTATTGTGACCATCGTGATATATAAGACTAGTTGGCTAATTGGTATACAACGTAGTATTTCGCAGCTTACTATGAAGAACCAGTCTGGATTTTCTAGTCTAAACTTCGTAATACGAATGTATTTCACGAAGAAAATCAGTGCCGCTAAACGCAATCTATCAGTTCCAAGAGCTAATACCATTGTCGCAGCATAGTTTAAGACAATGGTTCGTTTGTGTAGACAGTTTTAAGTCTAATAAATCACGCTAGCGAGGCTAGTGGGTGAGTATGGACGTGAAGTAAGACCCGTTCATTGAACATAGGGCATTGCGTGCGTGTGGTCAACGCGTAGTGTAAGTGGCGGTATACTTGTGACAAAGATACATATACGCAGTGACAAAGATACATATATGCAGTGACAAAGATACATATACACAGTGACAAAGATTGCTAGCTCATGGTCGAGATATAGGGTTCCAGCAGTTTCAATAAGCAAGAAACGCAGAAAAATAAAACAATAAATGGAGCGTTTCTACCAAGCCAAATCTACCTATCCCTTCATAAAAAATGTGTAGAAAATAAATTGAGCGGGGATGAAATATTGGTAAACGAATAATCAGTTAGAAGAGCTAAACAGCCGTAGTGCAATTCTCATGCCGAGCGTGTCATAATAGCCGAACTAACATCTGTCTGATTTCGGAACAATGTGTTGTCAGTATCGGTCAAAGCCAGCTGATATCGTTTAAATAATGCAATCATACCTAGTCCAATGTCGTGTTTACATTTGCTACGTCACAATCTATCATCGAAGTACACACTCCCATGTAAAAGTTCCAATATTACAGTTGGTGATTAGCCGCCATGTATACGATGTAAACTCGACTCGATAGATTAGACGCTAGTACATGTTTTAGAAGTCCACCGAAAATGATAATATGCCAAAATCGAACGTTCATGAACATAGTCACTAGTACAACCACAAATTACCTGTATATTCCCGCCCATTAATTCAGAAGGGACAACACAAACATATATTAATGAGTGTGTACGTGAGTTACGACTAACTGAAAAAACAACAACAAATAAACGTCATATTTTTTTACTAATCCAAAGGTATTGCATTCTTAAGCTTCCCCGCTGAATCTAGCGGCTGTTAGACGTGATTAATATGTACTTAATTTATTGGACTGTAGTTGGTTATTAAAGAAATACCGTTATGCCAACAACAATGATTGAAATGAAAATGTTCAGCAACAGTTTACATCGTGTTTAACTATATGCAATATTATCTTTAACTTAGCTTTGAGCTATAATGATAATACACCGTCAGTACAAATGCGTACACTTGGGTTGAAATACTTATTTTTATAGAACAGCTTTAAGAATTCGCTTACACCAAATGTTAAGCAACGTCAGAGGTCAGTGAATACGTGGGTATCGTGACATGTATCCACAATTGTGCCAAAGATTTCCAGTGCTGTTATACGCTAGCGAAACATGGACTGTGTATAGGCGTCATGTAAGGAAACTCAATAACATTCACACAATTTGCCTCAGAAAAGTTAAGATGGCAAGACAAGATTCCAGATACCACTGCCCATAGCAGATATGGCATCCCCAGCATTGACACTACCCTGATACAGACACATATTCGTTGGGCAGATCATGTGGTACGTATGACAGCCCATAACCTGTAAAAGATACTTCTCTATGGTGAGCTGGTGAAGGGCAAATGATCTCAGTGGCCAATAGAAGCGCTAAAAGGACTCGTTAAAGACCTAACTGAAAACGTTTGAAATAGACCAAGACACATTGTAAGAACTTTCACAAAATAGATATACATGGCGCTCTACAGACAAAAAGAGCGCATCTTCTAGTGAAAAGAGGAGAAATGTTGCAGCCCAACAACGGAGAGTAGATAGACAGTCACGGATAGACCACATTCCGCCTACGGTGGTCATTCTATGTCCGAACGGTCCAAGGACATGTACAGCTCGAATAGGATTCATTAGCTATCTAGAAACTATTAGGCATGGTCATAATTCTAACTGATTTTTCAAAAGTGGATGCAAAAAAATGACCGTCATCACTTGTGATGGACGAACACACATCGTGACACGTAATCACACATATACAGGCATATATATTTCTCCGTTAGGCGGCCATAATCAATCATCATCACCTTTTCAACGAAGGTTGATTGTAACGGGCATGCAGCTTCCTCTGTTATTTGCCTTCGTGATACACTCTTCTAGACTGAATCCTGTCCATCTTGCGATGTCTCCCTCCGATGTATGTCTCTACCTATCTCTTGTTCGTCTCCCTCAAATCTACTTTTAAGAAAACTATCAAATAATGTGCCATGTATATGCCCACATTATTTATTTGTTACATCTGTATTTCCTTATATAGTTATTCTTTTATACCAAATGTTATAAGCCATTTATTATTTCATACAAAGTGTAATCATAACCTCTTTCTTCTTTCATACAAAGTGTAATCATAACCTCTTTCTTCTTTCATACAAAGTGCAATCATAACCTTTTTCTCTTTCATACAACGTGTAATCATAACCTCTTTCTTCTTTCATACAAAGTGTAATCATAACCTCTTTCTTCTTTCATACAAAGTGTAATCATAACCTCTGTCGTCGTACGTACCACGTATTTCCAGAACATCCTTCTTATATACCAAGTGCTATCAGAATGTATTTCTTCTTACATACCAAGTGTTATCAGAACCTCTTTCTTCGTTATCACCTCTTCCGAGTAAGTTATCTCTATTCTTTATATCATATGACAAAAATCCATAATATAATACAAACAGTATTAGAGCCGAGTTTCCACTAAATCTTAGCCATCCATATTTTCAAGCTAGACATCTCTGAAAACTGTAGAGAGAGTGACATAATTATGCCTGTAGGCGGTACATTGTCCTCTGGTACGTTAGGTCCGCAAACGTTTAATGAATCTTTGAATTCTGTTCTTGAATGTTGACAAAGTCGTGCACAATTTCTCTTATCACAATACTGCTTTCTATGACACTTTAAGTTTTACTTTGATTTTTTAGATCAATCATTCAATCGCTACGTTCAGTTGCGTAGCACTTCGTGATGCTTTTAATCTTGCACCATTATGATTGCGTTGTTAATACCGACCGTATTACTTTGATTATCTCACATGCAGTAAGGACAATACGTTAATCAACTTTTCTCTCTGTATTTGTCTCTTCTTGTGTTCACCACCCGATGATATTAAATGATGAAGCTTTACTTGTCGCTTCTTGCATTCACCACCCGATGATATTAAATGATTTACTTGGATCACCATATTCACAATGAAAAGTAATTGTACAAATTATGAAAGTTGAACACGTTTGACTGAATTTTTGTTCCCACGAGGAAATGTCATGTTCTCCATTTAGTTGCTTTTGACAACACATAATGTGGCCCATTTTCATAGTCAGAACACAACGCCGTTCAATTACACACTCTGGTCAAGGATGGAGCGCATCTGTCTCCTTTTGCGTGTTGTGGTGTTGATCTCTGAATGTTTTATCACAACGATAACGCTATTGTACAAATGAACTAGGTTGGAGCCTCTAAAAGAGGAAAACCTCACTATATTGGCACGTAATCTACAAAGCGTCTCTTATTATGTGTGACATGTTCTATATAGAACGTTGTCCTTTTTGTCATTCTGTAAGTCTATCGGTTTTGTGCAAGCTGCTTTACGATTTCTAGTGTCATGATCATACGGTCTTCAATATCACGTGATAATCGTAGACGTGATCTGCCACTCTGATCCCTTTCCTTGGAACCAGTTATGTAGTTCAGCCTAGTCCGATGTCGTGCTTACATTGTTTTTTACATTGTCTTTCCATGATTAATCTTTCTAAACGATGTTGTCTCTGTTTATCTCCGAAATATGTTAGCTTGCTTTTTTTGATAGTTTTGTGGAGCCAATCTTATTCTATATTCAGATCAATGCGTGCGTCTGAGCTCATTCGTCTGTCCTGTCAATGATATTCTTAGGATATTTCTATGACATTTAATTTTAAATACTGACATTTTCTTTTCCTTTGCTGATATCATTGCCCATGTCTCACAACCATATGTTACCACTGGAAAAATATAGCTTCTTAATAAGTTAAATTTTTATTTGCTTCGTGCCATAGATTGTTGATCTGTTTTATTCGTAGGGCAATAGTTAATCTCTGATCTTTGCAGAGCAATCTCCCGTGTTGTTGATGGATGGCTCGAGATATTCAATGTAGTTGACAGTTTATAATTGTTATTTTTCAACTGCGAGTTTACTAGTGCATAAAGTTGGTCTACTATACCATTAGTAGATCTTCAATGCATAAAGTTGGTCTACTATACCATTAGTAGATCTTCAATGCATAAAGTTGGTCTACTATACCATTAGTAGATCTTCAATGCATAAAGTTGGTCTACTATACCATTAGTAGATCTTCAATGCATAAAGTTGGTCTACTATACCATTAGTAGATCTTCAATGCATACAATTGATCTACTATACCACTGGTAAAGATTTTTTTTAACTAACGGGAATTGAAACATTCCGTTCAACGGCACCAAATCGCCTAGCAGCTATCGTACACGTGTTTTTTCGTACTTGACTAACCGCATTTCCAATAAAATATGCCATTTTTTCAAGACATTCAAACTGGAAACATCAAGATAGCCTTGAACAGGACTTGGACTAAATGCAACCTCGATGACATATCTGGCTTTGGAACGACAGCTTAATCTCCCGCCCCTACGCTAACGACAAGCGTGATTGCCATCAACAATCATTCACCTGGGGAAAGACAATAGACAATATCTTCAAACTCTGCACTCAATTCAATAAGAACGGACCATTCCAAACAACATCAACGAACATCCCGTTCAGATATTGAAGTATCCTCAGTAACAACAAACATATAACATATATCATTCGTATTAGTCTTGTTATCATTTTAGTCAAGTACGGAAAAAACCCTTGTACGTTAGTTACTAGGAGATTTGGTGCCGTTGAATGGACTGATTCAATACCTGTTAGTCTCAAGAATTTTCAAGTTATCCTCTGGCTTCCTACTTGAATTTACCTATACCTCTAGTAGTATTTCATTGCATAAAGTTGGTCTACTATGCCACTAGTAGACCTTCGGACCTTCCTCATTCGAGGGACGTGCTTAACACAGGTAACAAAATATGAGATACCAAACAGAAAATCATACATTGTTAAATGATGAATGAAAATTGTTAATATGTATGTATATATGTATATACGATGACGCAAGACTCCTCATTACTATATACAGAACTGACACCACGTGGGATTGGTTTTAACACTGCCGTAAGGACATCCTCATTAAACGTTACCACGTATTTACATGTATTTAAATCACGACGTACCGCAACATATATGATATACTCTAACAAAAATACTGACGAGATGATAATGATGAAGAAATATGAGAGATATGATGATATTTATGAAATACTACTAAGAAGAAACTAGCAGTAAAAAAATCATAGAAACCAACAGTAACTTGTGAGCCAAGGAGGGATGCACCAAAATAGAACACAGTGTTAACTTAAACCTATTACAAAATAAAGTCATTGGATGTCAACAGTTCATAAATTGGCAAAAATGGCGAATACATTGCGAAATAGTATCGCTAACAAGAAAAATTGCAGAAGTAATAACGTATCTTGAATATAATTGAAAGAATATATTCACCATCATTAAGATTGAAATTGTCATACAAGAACACATGTTATGCATGTTAAACAATATCTTAGTGAATTGTGGCAGCTATCACTGTAACACGTCTCTACTGTGGCAACCAATGCCAGGACCTCTAGTTCAGGATGCAAAAAATATGGCCACTCTTCTTTTCAGGAATGTGGTTGAGGCGATTAGTTGCTGCAAGTCTTGCCGTGATTTCTGACTTATGTTTCATGTCAAATGACCCACATGGGCGAGGAAGAGATGTAGTCCAGCAAACAGTCCAACGTTGTTGTTTAGTAGCAGACGTCTAGGTGGCGGGTAAATTATGATGGGTTCATTACAGATGGGTATAACAGAGCTGAGGGAAGAATGATGATCTAGTAGATCTAGATATATATGCTGCAGTTCTCAGATTACGCAATGGTACTTGGATACAATGGAATGCATCCAATCGAGGACACAACACACACCCGAAAACCTTCATACCAGTCAAACATGTCATTGAAAAATCAAACATTCAACTAATTGCACAACTGGAAAAACCCGTCTCCTGTTTTCTGCTTCACAATTTCATGAACTATCTTTGTTTTCAAACATATATTTACAATTAATGACAGTTTCCAGTTTATGATTATCAATTGTGACTCTTGATGGGGTTTTGACTTTATATATTGTCATATATTTTGCTTTCTTGTATTTATGTACATTCAGAGTATGTTTTGTTTGTTTTAGCTTTAATCAATTTCTTCCAGATATTAAAAGATATTTGTTAAAGGAAATATATACATTGCATATCTAATTTCTGGGGCTGCAACAGTACGCTGTTAAAAGGATGTATGTTATTTTGTACGAGGGGGAGTCAATAAGTAAGTCACAAATTGATGTTGGATGGCAGGAAAATGCACAGTAGGTGGTTTCTAAAGCTGTTTATTAGTTGATATCATCATAGAACTTTATGGTTATGTTCGCTAGATGGCGCTAGGCTGTACCTTGCGCATGCGCAGCACACAAAACAAAATGGCCTTACTGTACTTTACAGAGTGTACAATCACTCGTAGTTTTATGTATTGCCCTTGTCATCTCCTGCGTTTCATATATGTTTTATAGGAAAAGAGTAAATACAAATGGGCAGCAACACAGAGGGAGAAACAGAGAGTGAGAGAGAGAGCATCGTTATATTACTACTTTCTACATTTTTAATATTATTAGTAATAATAATAATATCGTCATACGTATATAATATATATGCAGAAACATCATGCGAAAGGTACGGAACATACAAAAATCTCATCCCATAAATGTATGAGGACATGAAATACCAGAGACAAGATAAGCAGATGATGCGGTACTTCTAACTACACACAGAGATGCGCTAGAAATGATGATCATTAAAATCGTACAGCGAAGAACAAAACGTTAAATTAAACATTCACAAGATCATGACAACAGATAAAACCACAGAAACGTCATGAATTAAAATAGATACCATGGAAATAGAACACGTCGGTAAGTTTGATTATCTGGGTGTAAATATAAACAGCGTATGTCATTGTACAGTTGAAATTAGAAACATATTAGCTATAGCTCTAACGGAATTAAAAGAAATGAAAAATATATGGAAACAAATGTTATAAGGAGACAAAAGTTATATTTCTTAGATCTTACATTTTTTTAAAGGGGTAACTTACGGCAGTGAGATATGAACAATAAATAGAACATCGACAAATAAAGAATGTTTGCTTTCAAACCGAAGTGTTATAGGGCATTACTACGAATTTCTGGACAGAAAAGATAATGAATAGTGTGAGGTTTAGAGTATGATGAATATAGAGGAATGATGGCTAGTACATACAATGTTACATAGAAACCTGCAATATTTCGGACATATAAAAAAGAAAAAATTGCATGGAAAGATGTATTTTAGAGTGCATAATTCCGGGAAGTAGAAAAAAGGTAGACTTACAGATGCTCCAGAACTGGACCACGCTGTCGAACACTGACATTATTTCCAGCATTTGATATTAACATTGTTGAGTTGAACTATTTCTGATTTTATTCTGTACTTTCTCTGTCTATCCAATCATAAAACACGTTATCCTATAACATCATAACAATACAACGATGACTGTGTTTCCAGTAAATATTGTATATACCTTGTGGGTATGTAACTGTCAACTGTGTGGGAGGGGAGGGATATCTTAAACTCCTATGACCTATCATGTATATGTATTCCAAATTAACCAGCTTATTTACCATTGTGACTTAACCAGCTTATTTACCATTGTGACTTAACCAGCTTATTTACCATTGTGACTTAACCAGCTTATTTACCATTGTGACTTAAAATGTTACTTACCATTGTGACTTAACCAGCTTACTTACAATTGTGACGTAATCAGCGTACTTACCATCGTGACTGCTGATATTGACAGTATATATATATATATATTAATGTCAATTTAAACACTACCAGATAATAATTTATCTGAAAGTTACTGACTTTCCCGTTATTCTAAAAAGGTGCAGTATAAATTTGATTATCCGAAAATCGGAAATTGGAAAATTCGGATATTTGGATATAGCTCAGAAATCAGGCAAACCATTGTTCATACATACAATCATACCTTGAAATTAACAGATTTGTATTGACAAAAGTACAGTAATACGTAAGCAATTATGTTTTGTAAATAAACTACACACAATACAGTACTGTAAAAATATGCAAAATTACATAAATAGAACATATGTATAGTAGTAATACATTGTACATATGTATGTACAAACGTAAATCAATTGAATACGTTCTTTTCAATATAATCTATTAGTAACATATTTTTTTCAATAAAAAATAATTCACCTAATATCGATTCGGATAATTGGAGATTATGTTGTGAGATTCGAATAATCGAGTGTCTACTGTAATTCAGTTCTTTAAACGTTAAACATTATTCATTTGTCATACCGACACAGACTATGGTTATAATGAGGTGATGTCATTGAAATCAGGGCGAAACGATATCACCCGAGTCTCCCCCATCATAGGATGAAGGGTATGCATATCGGTGGTTAATGTGCCCCACTCGATAAACATTTTATTTTACTCCTCCATGCAGGAGTGACTCCCTTCAACTACCATGTCTAACAAGTATTGAAGTTCTTGTACGCTACCTGCAATACGTACTGTATTGTAAGCATATCTGAGATAATTCATATTGTAACCTAAAACTGCTATTCCTGGCACGTTTGTTATGTTTTACATAATGTCATCTGTATTATCATCATCATCAGGTGCCATGCCTGCGATCATGGCGCTACACAGATCTCTGTCTCCAGTATTATGTATCAAGCTCGATGTTGTTTTCCTGCCGTGCCAGGTTGTTAAACTTTATAATATTTTCTCACGTTGTCGCCTACTGTCTATGTTGCATTCTTCTTCTTCTTCTTCTTCTGCGTTCATTCTCAAACTCCAACTGGATCTAGCTGGATCATGGTCCTGCTAGATTTCCAGCAGGATGTAGTCCAGAAAATGGAAATACGTTGTGTCGCCGTTTTATTTGTGCCAATGGCCCGACACATCCGTCTTCGGCGGGATGTTGCATTCAATATTGCCTGTTGTGACTATGTTCTCCAAACCTCCTTGTCTAATGAAGTGGCAAAAAATGGAGATTGTCTTTTTCTTATATTACTGATTACGGTCCGTTTCGCATTTGGCTATTTCAACACCTCCACATTAGTTTTTCTGGCAGTCCATGATATTTTCAGCATTCGTCTATAGAACCACATCTCTGCTGCTTCTAATTTCTCAGTTTCCAGTGTGTTTATTGTCCAAGACGCTGTATACAGAGCGAAAAGATATCGTAACATTACAGTTACTTGTATGACGCTGATGTCTATCTTTTTAAATCCTCATACATTGACAATCATCATCGCAACTATTTGTTTACAGTGCATACTTATTTATATTTTTAAATCTTTCTCATAAACATTTTTTCTAACAATTTTAACATTTCCGAAAGCTTCACCTTGTCAAATGCATTACTATAATCTATGAAACACTCGTGCATGCACTTTTTTAACCTATTAATCCCTATATCAATGTTCGCAATATATATATATATATATATATATAATGTATTGTGCTGTTTCCTCCCACAAATGCACATATTTTTCTTCTCCATATGTATTGTATATGTATCTCGTCATTTATTCCTCAACATTTGCTCACATACCTTCCAACCCTAATTTTGATTTACCCTGTGACCAAAATTGATGTCCTTGCAACGTCTGATCCCTATTGATATAAATTTTAATTCCACTGGAGATATAGAATTCGTCTCAGACATCGTTCTTCAAAGTCTCTTATCTTACTCTTTAAAAAAAAATGTATTTTCAATTTGTTCTATCCATACAGCAGAATTGCAAGAAATATACTTAGTTTTTATATAAATATTGATTTCAACAAAGACGGACAATAACACATATGTATGCAAATAAGGTATAACAAAGACGAGCAAATTGTAAATTTTGAAGATATATTGACACCACAGAGGAAGGCTTACATGAGCTGAATATCAGGAATTATAAAACAAAACCGTGATTTAAATCTATGGAGAAGTATGCAACAACACTCTCTCAAGGTTACGAATGTGATGTAGTGTCTGTATTAATCAATAGTCTTACCTTCGCCCTAGATATTTATACTCTTACGGTAATATAAGTATACCTATAAAAACCTCTAACAACTAAGCTGTCAAATAATGAACATCATATTTTTCTCTTTTACTATTCCATATGTTGAGATCCAAATACAATCAACATAACGATAAATGATACATGATTGAGAAATGATGAAATCATGACAAGAATCGGTATGACCATTGACAGAATACATCGAGAAACAACAAATAAAATGGTTTGGATGCCTTATGAGAATGAACCATAAGAAACTACCAACAAGAACATACAAAATAAGAAGACCCGGATGCATGTTCTGAGTCACACCTAGAACTAGATGCATAGGTAACATCAAGACACCACGGATCAAATACGGATTCAACGGAGCCAAGATGGCATATCCATCCTTGGACTGATAACTAAACATCTCAGTCACCACCCCTACGCTTAACGGTAAGTGTGGATATTCTGACCATCGGGGGATAGAAAATAGACACAAGATAAATGAATAAAATATAAACGAAACAAATGCAGGAATTTAAATATTGTTGGAGCATTATTACAGACGGTGAAAAAAAATGGTCTGAGACTTCGAGACATCAATTCCAAAAATACTAACTACATAAATGTTTAACTTAAACCAATTTTGACAAACAAATCTATCCCGATGGAAACCACCATGCCACTTATATCTTCATATATCACATTATATCTTCATACCAACATTGTGTTCTCAATGTCAAACATGGGTACTAAATAACAAAAGCAGACGAGATAAAAATTGCTACGTATGAAATGAGATGTCTAAGAAAAAAAACATCAAACAGAACACGAAGTTATCATGTGAGGAATGAAGAGATTTCAAGAACTGTTGAAAGCGATTGAAATGGTACGGCAACTTAATTTGAGAGAACCCTTATTGGCCAGCGGCAAGAGCATATACCATAAAAATGGAAACAACAGGATACAGAGGAAGTACATGAAGAGGTTGGATTGGCAGATTTTATTATATCAGGCGACCAAACATGCAATAGCCCAAAAACCAAAGCCATTCAGCTATATGACGACTGACAGCACATGCAGAGAAAGAACAATTTTTCCATAAACTTTATTATAGTTTACCAATGTGACATATTCATGTTTTACTATTTTGTATCTATTAACAGTTATTTTCGCGCAATTTTATTTATTTCTATGTCTGCCTTAACCTGTATACTTTAATTGTTCGGCTCTGTGTTGTCGTGGTACAAGACCCGACTCTGTCGGCCATGTTTCTTGATTCGAAACCCTACTCAGGAAAGTGTGTGTCTGAATCGTTCAGAGAGCAATAACAAACGTCTAATCCTAAATACTGCCAAATAATCACTATAGCCAAACATGATGAGTCGATGGCTACAATGGTTACATCATGTATGGGATATGTTACCAATTGTATGATTTCTATAGTTTATATATACCTGTTTTATCAGTAGGGATATTTCTATAGTTTATAGATACATGTTTTATTAGTAGTGTTATTTCTATATTTTCTAAAAGTTATGCCTGTTATATCCTTATTCCCTATCGCATTTCTAATATCCAATCATTGATGTGACATCTTTACAGCTAAAGTCTACGAGTGATCTCGTGACCAAATGGTAGATGTAGAATCAGAAGTTTCATTGACACAATAGAGGAAGGGAAAAGGTATTAATAAACAATGTATACAAGAAAACCATGTCATAGATGTGGGGGAGGGGGATGTCCATCAATTACGTTAACTACGTTTTGTCAATTATTTAACGTCTCTCCCCTCTTTCTTTGTCAACAATTTGTCAAGAATTCAGGTTGTCCCAATCTTTATCTCTACGTAGTTACCCTCCTTTGCAGTTATTACAAGTAAATTCAAGAAGGAAGCCAGAGGATAAATTAAAAAGTAATGAGTCTAACGGGAATTGAACCAGTCCGTTCAACGGCACCAAATCGCCTGGCAACTCTCGTACACGAGATTTTCCGTACTTGTCTAACCGCATCTCGTACCCATGAGATGCGGTTAGTCATGTACGGAAAATCTCGTGTACGAGAGCTGCTAGGTGATTTGTTGCCGTTTAACGGCCTGGTTAAATTGTGATTATACTCAAAAACTGTTGCAGTTATTCTAGACTAACATATAGTATATTTGCAATCAGTATGATACTATCTCAGTCTATTTTCATATTCCGATGTGCATTGCACTGAGAGAATGAGATTGTTAATAGCGGTAGGTAATTGTAATATATATATATATATTTATATATATACTTATTCGTTATAATAACTTTGCTATTTGTGTTAATATAATTCATACAATTGTTCATCCTGATTAATATATCTTCGCTGGCATTCTCGAATATATATATATATACATAATGCATCTTGAATTTGAAATACAGTAATTTTTTATAGAATTATTGGGTTTATATAAAATATAACTAGCCCAAAAATGTTGCGTGCTCTAAACAACACTATACAATCAGACGACTGCTCTTTCTTTAATTTATGATGGAAATGTGTCATATCCACTGTACGAAATTCACTTAGATGTTTGTGATTGTCTTTGCACTGGTAAATGGATGATAATGCCCATGGTGACACCCCAGGCTGGGTACATATGTGTACTTACTTTTTACTTATGTATATATATATATATATATATATATATATATATATATATATATATATATATATATATATATATATATATATATATATATATATATATATATATATATATATATATCATATTAGAGAACGTTATATACTATTTAATCTGCACGTACCTCTCTAGTTAGTCTCCACTATTAAGTTGATGTATTTCTCATTGCGTTTAAAGATACCGATGTGTTTTAATTTGTTGCGCCATGACACTTTGTTTAATGCAGCGTGTTCTCATCCAACACCCAACAAACATGTGAACATAAACACTCAAAAAAATTGTACTATATAAAACGATCAGCATGTCATCACATTACTACCAATGCCAAACGTCGACACTAACAACCAAAGCGAAACCATAACTTGTCACAACAGAAATGATTTGTCTAAGTAGAATTCTCGGAGTAACAATAATATAATCAGAATTGAAATCATCAGAAGACTAACAAAACACAATGCAAAACTTCGATTACATCAGAAGAAAGCAGATTAAGTGGTTTTCACATGCTTTCTGACTACTATCACAGTTCTCATCAAAATGATTGGTTATACAGTGACGATGGATACGCAGCGAAGGACAGAACATGCACACGATGGATCACATAAATGCAAGAGTCCGCGAATTAACATATACGATGTGCACATAAAGAAACCCATTTCTAGAGGACTCATTTACCTTTGAAGTTGCAAGCATAAAGAGGTATAAAGCGAAAAGAACAAAAATATTATTATATGTCCTGTTTTATTTTGAATGATAGTCCATATATGAGTTTACACATACGAGGATCCGTGATGTAAATGTAAACCAAACAGTGTATTAAACCAAACTTGATTAGTGTAGAATTCTGACAATAAACCTCGATGTACTGAGAACGTACTTTCAACCATTATCACAAGTTTATTTTGCGTGTATCAGGATATATGACTATAACACATGTTTTCAGCTGGAGCCACCTTACCAAATTTTAAGAGAAATTGTGAATAGTGTATTGCACAAATAAATATCATACTATCAAGTTTGTATAACTAAGAGATCACTAGAACGAATATTAAACATATTAACTAAGAGAGCACTAGAACGACCTTTCAAACATATTAACTAAGAGATCATTAGAACGAACTTTCAAATATATTAACTAAGAGAGCACTAGAACGAACTTTCAAATATATTAACTAAGAGAGCACTAGAACGAATATTAAACATATTAACTAAGAGAGCACTAAAACGAACATTAAACATAGTAACTAAGAGAGCACTAAAACGAACTTTCAAACATATTAACTAAGAGATCACTAGAACGAATATTAAACATATTAACTAAGAGAGCACTAAAACGAACTTTCAAACATATTAACTAAGATAGCACTAGAACGACCTTTCAAACATATTAACTAAGAGATCATTAGAACGAACTTTCAAATATATTAACTAAGAGAGCACTAAAACGAACTTTCAAACATATTAACTAAGATAGCACTAGAACGACCTTTCAAACATATTAACTAAGAGATCATTAGAACGAACTTTCAAACATATTAACTAAGAGAGCACTAGAACGAACTTTCAAATATATTAACTAAGAGAGCACTAGAACGAATATTAAACATATTAACTAAGAGAGCACTAGAACGAACTTTCAAACATATTAACTAATAGAGCACTAGAACGAACATTAAACATATTAACTAAGAGAGCACTAAAACGAACTTTCAAACATATTAACTAAGAGAGCACTAGAACGAACATTAAACATATTAACTAAGAGAGCACTAAAACGAACTTTCAAACATATTAACTAAGAGAGCACTAGAACGAACATTAAACATAGTAACTAAGAGAGCACTAGAACGAACATTAAACATATTAACTAAGAGAGCACTAGAACGAACTTTCAAACATATTAACTAAGAGAGCACTAGAACGAACATTAAACATATTAACTAAGAGAGCACTAAAACGAACTTTCAAACATATTAACTAAGAGAGCACTAGAACGAACATTAAACATAGTAACTATGAGAGCATTAGAATGTACTAACTTCGATTGACCAGTCTGGGATAATATCATGATCATCACGTGTCGTCTTCACAACAAAGAAACAGACTTCACAACGCTGAAAAAACACCTCAACTATCCTCTATATCTTTCGTTGATGGTGCACTCTGCTAGAATGTACTATGCACATGATGTTCCCTCTCGCGTGTATCTACCTCTTACTCGCCTAAACTTCACCCTCAAGAATAATATAAGATCATCAAATAACAACGATATAAATTGTCCCTGTGTTTCTAGAGTCTGGTGTGGAGCACATAATGGCGACAATGTTCACCTCCCTTTCATGTAATAGGGGGATGCGAAGGAGGTTTTATGGTGCAGTTGCCTCTCCCAACCCTTGTAACACAGAATACATGCAGAAATCAGATGTGTCAACCTTATTGACACATATCACAACAATGCTGTAAATCATGACACATCGTATTTCATTCTCCGGACTACATCTTGCTGACCACAAGGAGTTTGAGAATGACCACAGCGAGACAGAATGCTAAGAAAAATTACATCAAAGTGTGCATTCTTCCTTTAAATTGTGGTGCTCACTTTATTCACGAAAGGTAAGTACGGAATAGCAACAATGTTTAACTTACATGCATTACGTAAGAAACGATTAATGAGGTTTCTGGTGGAGCTATCTATTCCATACCACACTGGTTAAAATGGTCTAGAAACTGTGGTAAAGACGGATATGTCAGACCTAAAACCGCACATATCAGAGCAATACTGTAAATAATGTCAAAACGTCTTTATTTCCTTGGAATACATTCTCTATATCAGCAGGTGTTTGAGAATTGCCACACATTAGGAAGAGAACATACACATGCAATTCACTATCAACATGCGGACTTTTGAATTTCATTTTGTTAGACAAAAACAAAACAACATAGGATGTCTAGAATATGATATCAATGCATGTCGTGTTAGGCACTGTCCAACAACATATAGCGAAATGAACGGCTAAAAGACGACATCGACGATACAAGCTAGTAAGACAATGAGAGACGTGAAAAACGAGTACCGGAGACAGTGAGAAATATAGATAAAGATTACCAGAGCCAGTGAGCCAATGAGAGTTGTGCAGAACTAATACCATTGACAGTAAAATAATGTGAGACATTTTAGAATGGGTACCATAAATACTCTGGAAATGAGAAACTTTATAGAACGGGTACCAACGACAGTAAGAAAATAAGAAAAGCGGGGAACGAGTATCAATCACTATATGAAAGTAAAAAAAAAATAGTTATATCGCTACAAGTAATAAAATAATGCATGCACCTTTATCAGAACGCACGGTTGAGAGAAAAACAGCTAAAGGTATATATAAAGAGCAAGTTATGTCTTATCGTTCCATATTTCGACGAAATAATAGTATAGGAACGATTCTTCGGGTATTATTAATAATGTGTTGAACAATTATACAGCATATTACCTAATATATCATTACTATATTCGTTCGGATCCCGTCTGGATGAAATTTATTGGGTTTTCTTACCCAGATATTCCTCACATTGTCAATGTGCTTGCCAACTTGGCGCACCGTATGGGAACAATTTCGAATATGACATCATACAGTCCATAACCAATTCAACTAATACAGTTCATAACCAATATTTTATGAATGAATAAATGCGAATGTCGTGGTGAAATGTTGGTTCGCCATTTTCGTTGGCGAAAACCATTAATGTTAATTCATTATAGAGACTTTTGTCTGGTTGACGATTGTTGCTTGAAGACCATGTTTACTATTGAGATTTCTCTTCCATTTCTAGCAGCTTTCTGAATCCGTTTTGGTTTAATATAAACTGATACGACTGTGCTAGTCTATTGTGCTGACAAAAACATAGATCTATTTTATCACAACAATATGTTTCCCGCGTATCATTTGCTGCGTATGCTTGTCGAATTTTTGTTATTTGAGTAATGTATAAAGTATACAACTTAGCGATCTGGAGAACTTGTGGATCTGTGAATCTGTGAAGACACACGGGAATATCACTCCATTGGGTTATTGCTTCTAGCGCTTTCCGTCTTCATTTTTTCCTCTCTTCTCGTCGTTGAATTCACGCACACATCTTTTCACCATTTTTCAGGTTATATTAGCCTGCATGGTCATATTTTGCAAGGTTTCAAACGATTTTTGGCTGATAGCATAAACATTTATGTATGCTTCGCAGACATACATGTATCGCAGTTTGTGATGCCTATTTTTCTTGTACCTTACTAGAGCTCTCCATATATAATATTTTGATCCTATGAAGGACCTAGTTTTTGGTAATTTGTCTTGCCAAATATTGTTCAGAATGTTACGGAATCGCGTAAGTGGAAGCCATCCAGAAAATGTCATCTTAAATTTGTCCTTAGGAAAAGCGTCTGGTCGAGACCTCATTCCAGCAGAAGATTACGCCTTCAGTGGCCCTGTTATAGCTGCTAAAGTCGCATAACTCTTACAGAAAACGTGGAACATGGGATCGATGCCAGACGAAATTTAGGATGTTTCCATAATACATCTATACAAGAGAATGGAATTCGTCTAACTTGCGACTGCCACCTAGGAATATTCCTGCTCTTTATAACTGACAAGATCCTGGCTAGGGTTCTGTTAAGGAGATTGCAAACTCATCTTGAGGCAGGTCTCCTCTCAGAGAGTCAATGTGGCTTCCGACAAGGCATATGTACGAATGGCATATTTCCTTCCAGGCAACTACAGGAAAAGAGTCGTGAACAGAAGATTGGTCTGTACAACACATTTGTCGACCTAACCAAGGCATTCGACACTGTAAATCGAGAAGGACTATGTAAAATCACGGCCAAATTTGATGTCCCGAAAAATTCACCAACATGGTTCGCCATTTCCATGATGGTATGGTAGACTGGATAAAAGATGACAGCGCACACTCAAACCCGTTTCCAGTGACTAACGGTGTCAAACAGGATTACGTCCTGTCTCCGACCCTCTTCAGCACGGTGTTCTCTGCCATGTCAAATGACGCCTTCCGAAATGACAGTTCAGAAATTTACTTTCGCTATCGACCTCATGGATGGCTATTCAATCTTAGAAGATTGAAGGTCAATACCAAATCAAAGACGGACATTATTTGCGATCTCTTGTTCGCTGATGACGATTGTGTACTCAACACTACCAGTCTGAAAGACATCCAGGAAAGTGTGGACCTCTTTTCTTTGACCTGTGATTCGTTCAGTCTCACCATCAGTACCGCAGAGAAATTAGTAGTGTATCAAACAGTGCCAGGTTCTCCTACACAGAACCAGTACTCACAGTAAAAGGACGGATGCAATACTGCCAATAAGTGTGTATATCTCGACCGCGCATTAACGCAAACTACGACAATTGACGAGGATGTTGCCCTGTGTATTTATGCCAACGTCTGTATCAGACATTGTCTCAGTTTGATATCTAAGTTGGATGTCTACCACACAGAGGTTCTACCAACACTGCTTTATGAAGCGTCACCCTGGAAAGTCTGTGGACGACAAGTTTGGCAGTTTAACTCTTTTCACTTTCAGTGCCTAAGACACTTCATGGGAGTACGTTGGCAGGATCGAGTACCTGACAGGGAAATCCTTAAAAAGTCGAGTATTCAAATCATTCTTGACCTGCTACCTAGGTCCGAACTTCGCTGGACTGGCCACATCTTCCGTATACCATCCAAGCGCCTTTCAAAGAGATTATACGATGGTAAACGCTCAAAGGAGGGAAGAAAAAGCGCTTCAAGGATCACTTAAAGAACTAACTAAATCACTGCAGCATCTCCTGTGAAACTGCAGCCCTTGATCGCTCAGCCTGACAAAGAGACATATTTGCTCAAATTTGAAAAAAGAGAGAACAGTGCCGGCAATTTATAAGTAACGAAAGCGGAAAAACAAATCCGAAAACTATCCTACTCAGTACTTTCTGCACTCCAGCTTTCACTGCAATCGAACTTTCCTGGCACGAATCGAACTCGTCGGGCATCTACGAACTCACAAACCCAAACCAAATTAGACAATCACAAATGTTTTTTTCCCTTTATTTTCTACTTTTTCACCACATGTTATTGTTTTTTAATGTCAAGCTCCTCTTATCTTGCGAGGGAGAAATGCCATCATCATCATGGACTACATCCTGATGGAATCTACCATGAGCATTATCCTGTTATGGGAGAAAGCTGGCTGTATGAGAATAAACGTAAAAAAATACTCGACACATTCAACGCGGACCATTCTATATAGCTATTGTCATGGCCACGTGTTTTTAAGTGTCGTTGGGGGGGGGGGGGTGGAGACTTTAATCTTTGATTCTTGGATCACAGTGCCTCAGTGTATCTCACACGGTCACGCCGTGTCTCTCAAGGTTTCTTTGATTGTCTCCATCAATCTAGTCCTTGATGTTCCTCGTGTCCGATATTCTGCTGTTCTATGGAGAAATGGAGGGTGTGTGTTTGTTTCATTCTCATGATGTGACTAAACCACCTGGTTTGCTGTCTCTAGATGTACTCTTGACTGGAGATGACCTTATTTCTTTCCTGATATATTCATTTTCCCGTCAGTCTCTTCTAGTGGCATTTATCGCTTTCCTCAAACATATAATTTCACACGATAAGATCTTTTTCGCTGGTTTCTTTGTCTGTGGTCATGTTTGACAGTGGAAACACAGAGTCGTTATAAGAATAAGGTTTATCAATTGTCGTTTTGTAGCCATACAGTACACGTGGAACATATATTCAACAAAGCCAAAAACTGAAATTTTAGGTTCGGTAAAGATCAGTCAAGAGTGACACAGACATGTGTGTGTATATATATATATATATATATATGGTGTTACATAATGACCCATTATTTTTTTAATGCCATATGTTAGCGATCTTACATT
This sequence comes from Meghimatium bilineatum, assembly GCA_034231615.1. Lineage (NCBI taxonomy): Eukaryota > Metazoa > Mollusca > Gastropoda > Stylommatophora > Philomycidae > Meghimatium > Meghimatium bilineatum. The sequence goes on from CM067300.1 coordinate 48,714,082, forward strand.
TTAATGGTTGTGCTACATAATGACGGTTTATGTTTGTTTGTTTGAGAACCTCATGAATTACGAGCTATTAGCTGTTACTTCCTATGTTCAATAATGATGTTACGGAGCTCTCTTCATACCCAGGAGACTTCAACTTTCGGCTTGGTGCAATGACTATTGGAGGAACCTTCTACTCATGGTGTACATGAGACGAGACGAGTTAATAGTTTGCATTGTTCAGCACTTATTTGTTTATTATCTAACGAGGCGCTTCCCAAACAGCGAGATGATTCTTGTGTAGAAATATTACCATCATGCGTGTCCTTATGTCCCAGAACTACGTTCTTCCGTATGAGCCGTTCGGCCGTATACGACGGTCAAATTAGACTCAGGGTTAATACACCTTCCTAGATGAGGTGCTGCTTTGGCAAACACGGTGGGATGTCTGATATGTGACCTGTGCATTTCTCACTCACTCGTCTCGTGCGCTTGAAATAGACTTCCGATCCATCGCTAGGAGAGGTTTGTGTATTTTGACTCTTTGACATTGCGTATATTACCTAAATAGGTATTTAAAATACGAATCTCGGACGATGGACACCACATGGGCACTTGGGTACTGAACCCAATTCTCTCTGTATGTTGGGCAACGTCCGACAGTCGATTTGGACTATGGTTGCAGTGTCGTTAGAGACGTGTGCCCCTCTCTACGTTGCCCTCAGTGTCCAGATTCCGAGTCTCAACACTGCTTCGGTCAGACATTTGAACAGTGCGCTCCACGACATTTGTTCAAAGACTTTCCTGTGTGAAATTGGGAACTGTATTCAAAGTGTTCTTCTATATTCACGATTGCGTGTCCAAGCTGTCGTATCTTGAGTCATGACACCTACTTTGAATGGGGTCCGTTGTGATGGCACATGTGGGCTTCTATGTGTTCTCGAGAATGAACAGCACTTACGCCAGTCGGTCTCGTGCTGGGCCAGTGTAGCCTCTTAATCGACTCACATACACTACGCTGCCCTCTAGCGTGCGTTACCTTTTTCAGATCCGGTGTGTTCTCGTACATCGCCGTAGTTAGGGACATTGAAATTGGTCGCCCCACCAATATTTCTGCTTTTTAAGCCGGCCAAGTTTAATGCACATATGACACGCATATGTTGCATGCAGTGGCGTAGATGTGTCGGAGATATTTCCTGTCTCTCTGCAGGCAATTCGCATTCCAACTACAGCCTCCTCATCCATGGACACTAGCCTAAAGATGTTAGCCAGGAATACATCAAGAGCAGACGTATTTCTTTTTCCAGCGTGCACCACGAGGATCTTGGTTTTGTGCCAATTCTGAGTCCGTACGAGAGCAATGCGAGACCCAGGCTTGTCCATATGAATGTTATTCCCATGGGATTCCCATGGGAAACGGCCCATGGGATGGGATGGGACAGCACATATTTGTATTTCCCATGGCCGGATTGTTGTTGAGTAAGTTACGAAAACGGTAGTCACCAGCTCTCGTTATAAACTCTGTGTACATCAGATTTGCATGTAAGATGAACATTGTGGAAATGGTTCACGGATTACCCGAATTAACTGAATTAGTAGAAGCAGTCGATCAGCGGGAAATTGATAATGTGCTGAATGAGCAGAGTGACTCAGAAATGGTCTAATAAAATGAGAATGTCAGAATGATACTGAATTATCATAAAGTTAATAAATTTTGTCGTTTTGCATGTCTCTTTGTATATGTAGTCCTATTTAGTAGACACTAAACCTAAACTTTCATAAAGTTCATAATTTTATTTGAAATGTATTCCATATTAATATTATAATAGTAATCCCATGGGATGGGATGGGTTGGGACAGGTATAATTTGCCATGGGATGGGATGGGACAGAAAAATATGTCCCATGGAACATGCTGGCGAGACCCTTTGCAACCAACATGATGGCGGTAGAGACCTCCACTCCCTAGCTTGCAGTCTTTACTCCCAGGATTATTCCAGCAGCCAATTAAGGCTGGGTCGACCCGATAACGTTGCGATCTGAAAAACATTTGTGATCAGTCACTAGTGACACAGACATGTCTATATCTTGGCGTATTTAATATTCTATGACATTGATGATGATCATCAAATACTATGTTCAATTGGGAAGTGGGGGTTTGGGTAGTAGAATAAAATGTTTTCAGCAACAATGTCTGGATAACAGAGAATACACAACTATACTACGCTGGAGTGCGCCATCAATTTCAAAGACAGAACGTGCTAGCGGAATATACGAACAATGATCCGACATAGACAACTCACTCGCACAGCCAATATAAATATAGACTATTTGATAAACCACACACGCTATTTTCTGGAGCTTTGAATATACATTTCTACTGATGTATAAATCCCTTTCAACGAAGGTATCCGTCGGTATCAGCTTCCATAATTATAGTTTTGATCTCACAACAGTATATGTATAGGGCTAACCGGAGACAATCATTATTGACCAAAGTCGGACTACTAAATGTTTGTCTAGTTACAAATATTGCATTACATAGCAAGAACAACAGAAAATCACGTTTCTGAGAAACAGATGGTTGAAAAAACTACCATTATAGTCGCTTAAATTTAAGCATTATACCCTGACACAAAGACAGTCACATTGTATTGCTGGTATTCATGAAGATGAATTGAACAATTAGCTGAAGGCATCGACTAGTTCGCGACCCTTTGACTACTTATTGGAGAAGGCATATACTAGTTCACGACCGTCGACTACTTATTGCAGAAGGAATTTGCTAGTTCGAGACCGTCGACTACGTAATGGAGAAAGCGGTGACTAGTTTAAGGCGCAGCAGATACGTCAGCGTATGAAATAATTTGGACATAAAGAAAGTGTGACGTATAAGGAAATATATATGTGTCTGAAAACTCATTTCAATTTCCAAAAGCAAAGCAGAAATGTGTGTTATGACATCGAGTAAGGGTAATACGTCACACTGGAAGGTGGACCAAATGTGAAAAGAATTACAACTACTATTTTATATCATTACAATAGCATAACGGTCTGGAAGAGGTAGTAGTGTTATAGTATATACATCTATTAACTTTTACTTAAAAGTAATGTTTAGTTAGATAGGAGTATATATATATATATATATATATATATATATATAATACTTAGACCGATTACGTTTATCTCGTTCGATTCACTCTGTTGTTTGCGCAATAATTGCGTTCACCTTGTTCCAACAGATACAAAACCATTTATCATCTAAGAATGTCGTTCCGGTATATGATACACTTTATAATTGTATTAAGCCGAGGTTTATATCTCCAACATTGTGAACTCATCTTCCACGTTTGAGTTTCTACAATTACGTTTCCACTAGACTAATTTGGCTACCTTCCTGATCCTTCTGAAAGATTACATAACAATTGTTCTAGACGATGAACACTTCATTATAGCTTGGTATTTCGTTATCACGAGTGTTCCTTCACTTGCACCTAATTCTGACATCTAGTACTGTGCTGCATTCACCGTAGTTGATGCACACAATAAAATATACTTCTTTCGATGGAGCCATGTTCACTTGTGTTTAAATGTGAACTATCGGAACTGAAAGCCCTGCAGAGCCGTTCATGTATTGTTTGTGTACACTGTGGTGCGACCGCTTGGTAAACTGTGGGGCCCAAAAAGTACCGATTAGAAGTATATGTTGTTTACTATGAAATCAAATTTTACTCACCATATTTTATTCGATGCATCTTTGGTCATATGTTTTGCGCAAAATGTAATTTCAACACTTCCGTGATAGAGAACGATATGGTGTTGTGTCACGTCTCATCTGCTAGCTTTGAAGTGAAAAGGATGATGTGCTTGGTCATGACTCATCTATTATACATGAAATCTCAGAGACCATTAAAATATCTGTTACGTCACGACTTTTATCATTTAATCAAAGTCCCCATATTGACTCGCATATGCATGCTTCTTGCCTCGTCAATGTATTGATTGATGGGGAGTAGGGACAGAAGGGTTGGGGGTGCAGAAGAAAGACGCGGTTTGTGTTCCATGCTAACCGTAATTGGCGACTAAGGATATTTTGTGGGTGGAAATAAGTATACCATTTATTATATAAGTGACCAATACGCCATAATTGAAGTTGGATGTACCAGGCAGAAACGCGAAGGTGTCGCAGCTAAGGTGTAAGCCATGAGAAAATTATTTTGCTATCTGGAATGCATCCTGATAAAATATTGGAGTTTGAGAGCGAGCTTTACACTCATCGGTCAACAGATTATGCAGTAGAAATCAATCATTTATCTTTCAGTTTCCAACAGGACAAGCGAGTCAATAGCCATGCAAACCGTATGATACCGCAGATACTTTCCAAGTGTAGACAGCTCACAATCGAACGAAACAGTGGAATACCTCCTTATTGACTGCACTTCCCTTTTAATTGTAAGAAAAAAAATACATTTAGAGATACCCTTAAATGGACACTAACTCACTGTATTGATCACGAAGTTTACGCATTATGTAGGTATATGGGTCTCATCAATGATACAATAGACACACCACCCACACCACAGAAAACCTCCGTTGATGACATGCAATTATATTTATGCTCTCTTATGGAAGTTTTGAAGGATGCCATCTATACAATTATAGACCCCTCTAAGTAGAAGGCTCCTTCAATAGACATTGCACTATATCGAAACCTGAAGTCTCCCGTGTATGAATACACGCTCTGAAAAACCACCACATTGCACACATGAAATAAGAGCTAATCGTTCGCAATTCCTTTGGTTTTCAAACAAACTAAACAAACAATAAACATCACTAAGTCAACTTCAGTACGACTACTTTTTAAAAGAAAATGGCATTAAGCTGCTAATAGAACAACAAGTAAAAATTTACCAACAAGAAATACCAAGAACAAACAAACATGGATGACAGATGAAATATTAGAGAAAATGACAGAAAGAAAGAAAGCTAAAAATACACCAAAATACTCAAGTATAGACAAGGAGATACGTAACATGTGCAGAACAGCGAAAAAACAATGGCTAGAAACAAAATGCAATGAAATAGAGGAGATGTCCATACAACAGAAGACAAAATTAATGCATAAGGAGATAAGGCTGATCACAAATAAAAAAAATCCTATTAATGGCGGTGGCTGCATAAAAGATAAAACTGGTAAAATAATATTTGATAAAACAGAAGCACTCACAAGATGGGCAGATTATGTAACAGAACTGTTTGACGACCAACGGAACAAAAAACCAACAATACACAACAATGATGGACCAGCAATACTGAAATCAGAAGTAGAACATGCAATAAATTCAATAAAATGTGGAAAAGCTCCAGGCTCTGACAACATAACAGCAGACTCTAAATGAAAACTCTAATAAACTCTAATAAAAACTCTAAATGAATTTGGTGTAGATACTATCACAAAAATATCACAGACATATACGAAACAGGACATATACCTAAAGACCTAACATCATCAATATTCATACCACTACCTAAGAAGCCCAGGGCTGTGGACTGTACAGAATATAGAACAATAAGTCTAATGAGCCATCTAACTAAAATACTTCTCAAGATAATACATGAAAGAATTAAGAACAAGATAGACATGGAGGTCGGTGAAGAACAATTCGGTTTTAGGAAAAACAAAGGAACCAGAGAAGCTATACTGAGTATCCGGCTAGTGATAGATAAATATATAGAAGTCCAAAAAAGTATCTATATTTGCTTCATAGACTACAGCAAGGCCTTTGACAGAGTCCAACATGAAAAATTAATCAAATGTCTTCAAGAAATAGGCATAGATGGAAAAGACATCAGGCTGATTAGAAATATATATTGGGAACAAACTGCATCAATAAGGTGTGAAAACAGCTACTCACCGTACATAGAAATAAGAAGAGGGGTAAGACAAGGATGCATTTTATCACCAAGCCTATTTAATATCTACACAGAGAATATCTTTAAAAGTATAGAAGAAATACCAGGACTCATGATCAATGGGAAAATAATAAACAACATTAGATATGCAGATGACACTGTTCTTTTAGCGGAAAGTGAACATGAACTACAAAGACTAATAGATCAAGTCAATAAATCAAGTAATGAATATGGACTGGATATAAACATTCAAAAAACAAAAACCATGATAATCAGCAAAAACACAGAAGAACAGGAGGTAAACATAAACATACAGGGAGAGAAACTACAACAAGTAAAACAGTATCAATATCTTGGACACATAGTCACAAATGATGGCAGATGTGAAACAGAAGTTAAAAGGAGAATAGGAATGGCTAAAAGTACCTTCAATGACATGAGGAAATTATTAATATCTAAACAAATTACAAACAAGTTAAAAATGAGAATTATAAAATGCTACATCTATTCCATATTAATGTATGGCTCAGAAACATGGACACTAAATAAACAATTAGAAGACAAAATTGATGCCTTTGAGATGTGGGTATATAGAAGAATAGGGAGAACATCATGGAAAGAGAAGAAAACAAATAAAGAGGTGCTAAAAACACTTAATATGAAGAAAGAACTACTAAGAGAAATAAAGATCAGGCAAATAAAATACTTTGGACACATTAAAAGACATGACACCATATTGAAGACCTTACTTGAGGGTAAAGTCAAAGGGAAGCGAGCAAGAGGTAGGCAGAGATACAAGTGGGAGAGTAACATTACACGATGGACAGTTTACAGTCTAGCAGAGTGCACCACCAAGACAAGAGACATGAGATGTTGGAGATACGTTGCAGCCAACCTTCGTTGCGGAGACGGCACTTGATGATGATGATGAGAACAACTTCTCAGTATCAATTGCGTATCCACAATAACAACACCAGTCTGACGCTGCCGGCTACAGTCTTCTTTCTCTCGTTCAGGATCTTACATGTATACACTTCTGTTTAAAATACTATATCTTGCTCTGAGATTTGTTTCTATATTTATTGAACGTTTAAGTTTCCCACCTCTAAAGAATTAGTGGTTTATATGGATAGTTCTCACAGGCTGTCTAGTGCCGTGTATTGATTGGAACTTGGTTAAATCGTATTTTGAGAGACTTCCAGCAGAGATTGTTGTACATTCGTATTCCTGTAAATGTGTAGCTACAATTTTACGTTGATTGCTATGTTGAAGTTTAATTTTCTACTGAAAGGAATGTGCGAGTTTTTGGGGTTGTTTTTTTTTACATTTCAGGTACCGTAAATATATTTTATTTTATTTCTACTCAAAACAACGCGCTCTAAAATTTAATTGATTTTGAATCAATTTGAATATTTGATACAATTTCGTCACACATTATGAGAAAATTGTACACAGCTTTGTCTGCAAAATGTCTTAATCCATCAATGATTAAAACATAGAATTTCGTTCTAGATTAATTTTAGTTTCTAGAATTATTCATTTCTTGTTCTGATCGCGGACCCCCACCCCATATTTCGCTAGTATACAATTTGTGAGCGAAATAGCATATCATGCACAAAGTTCATTTGGAGTTTGTTATGCTGTACATTGTTTTTGTACCGTCAAAGAAATTATGACATTTCAATCCATGTAGCAAGAAATAAGAAATTGCCTTTTTTTAGCACACATATGTTTACCAGTGCGCATCGAAAGGTAATAAATAATAGTAGAGTTTAGAAAAGAGCAGTGGTTAGTGTTAGTCATACTAATTCTAACCCTACCCACCCCCTCCTAAAATATATACGTCGGTCTAAAATGTATTGTTTCTATATAATGTGTGTCCAATATTGTTAAGGCAGGCACTTAGAAAATGTACTGTCAGAGTGTCTGCTTACTACTAAACAATTACAGTCGGCGATGATATCATAGACCAGGTGTAGGCAAACTACGGCCCGCCATTGGATATTATGCGGCCCTCAAACACATTTTTAAATAAACGAACGATCGTCACAAATGATTTTTTTTTTCCATTAATATTACGCAGAAATCCATTGGAATTGTAATTCGACTTTCTTATATATTAAATATACAATATTTTTTTCACAATTTGACATAATTTAAATAGTTATATATATGTATATATATATATATATATATATAGTCAATGAAATTTTACTACGTTTAATATGAGAGGTTAATATTGAGTAATTTACTATACTATAATTGACGTAATTTGATTGGCTGAATCTTTCTCAATAATTATAATTACCTGGACGATATAATTTTATAAAGGTTGAAAATTGTCTTTCAAATTATAATTAATTATTTTTAACTTTTAAGCATTATGTCGGGATGTATGTTTAGTTTATATTAAAAAGATGTTTCATACGAAATAGAATATCGCTAAAAGCTGTTATAATTAATAATACATCGTTACAACAATAATGTATCGTCAGAAATAAACTCCACCAACCTCATATCCTACGAATGGAATGCGCAAATACTCGATTTGCAATCATTTAAGATGCACTGTGCCTGGGGAATTCCTGATGTGTTTTAATAACCATCACGTTTGTAGTTACCATTCACAAATTTCCGTATTTATATTGCAACCGAGATTTCTAAATCTAAATAATTATATTCGCGCTGCCGGGAGCACATTTGTTTGTTAGTTAATTTTGTAACAATTTAAGATATTTTTATTATGATGAGTGCATCCAAAAACGTAAGATTGAAGACGAGTGTCGGGTTTTCAAAGACAAATGGATTTCCAAATATTGTTTTATGCAAGTTAGCAACAGATCTGTTTGCTTGCCTTGTCACGCATCAGTGGCTGTTTTTAAAGAATATAACTTAAAAAAACATTACCAAACAAAACATCCCAATTTTGGACATAATCTAACATCTGACAAAAGGAAAAGAAAATGCATGGAGTTGGTAAAATGTCTGGAGAAACAAACTGTGTTTACAAAACAGTCTTCAATTCAAGATGCCGTAACAGAGACCAGTTTGGTGTTGTCACACAAAATTGTGAAATACAACAAGCCATTTTCTGATGGTGAATTTATTAAGGAATGTTTACTAGATGCAACAAACATTCTGTGTCCAGAACAAAACAACAAAATTGACAGTATTACATTATCCAAAAGAACTGTGGTCAGATGTGTTGAAAAGATAAGTGAGATTTGTCCCTTCAACTGAAGATGCAAGTAAGCATTTTTTGTCGTACTCTCTTGCATTGGACGAGAGTACTGATATACAGGTTACTGCTCAATTATTCGTTTTTATACGTGGAATAAACAATTCTTTTAAACTCTTTGAAGAGTTACTTAGTGTTGAGTCGATCAAAGACACTACCACTGGCCTCGATATAATCAATGCTGTTAGTAGCTGTATTGAAAGAACTGGGTTAATGTGGAACAAGAGGCCAGTATTACAACTGATGGTGCTCGTGCTTTATCTGAAAAAAATATAGCACTGATAAAGTTGATCAATGATAGGATTAAGTCAGAATATCCTTACCACGTAATACTACCACTTCACTGTGTGATTCATCAGGAAAGTTTGTGTAAATCTGTTTTAAAAATAAAGCATGTTATTGACGGATTGTCAGGGTCATAAACCTCATCAGATCAAGAGGACTCAATCACAGGCAGTTCAGAGCATTACTAGACGATCTAGAAACTGAACATTCTGATGTCCTGTACCACAGTACAGTTCGATGGTTGAGTCTCGGAAAGGTTTTAATGAGAGTATGGGATCTTAAAAAAGAAATAGTAATGTTTCTAGAGATGAAGGGCAAGGAATGTGACTTCAATGCTAACATTTGTGATGCAGAGTGGAAGCTTCACTTTATATTTGCCACTCAAATAATGGAAAAGTTAAATGAACTGAATGTTAAACTTCAGGGCAATTGGTTGTTTGCACGTGAAATGTATGTTCATGTAAAATCATTTCAAGCCAAACACTCACTGCTTTCTAGACAAGCAAGTAAAAACATGTTTTGTCCCGTCCATTTGCTGAAACAAGAAATTATTTCTGATGAAATGAGTAAAAAATTCAAAGCTCAGTTAGATGTATTGGTTGAAGAATTTGGAAGAAGATTCCAAGATTTCAAGAACTTGGAGCACACTTCAATGTTATCAGTTCTCATCTCAGTGCAGAAGGTCATAAAGCCCCAGAGCACATGCAGTTGGAATTGCTTGAATTACAAGCCAATAATTACATAAAGGAAAAATGTAAACCTTAAAAAAATAATTTGTTGGATATCTATGATTCTTTGCCTGAACAATCGTTCCCAAACTTAAAAAACTTTGCAGCTAAATCTGTGTCTATATTTGGATCTACATATATTTGTGAACAGACATTTTCTTGCTTAAAATCAACAAATCTAAGAATAGATCTTTATTTAAATGCAACTTAAATGCAATCATGCAAATTTCTACAAGTAAACTTGTTCCAGATTTCAAAGGAATTATAAAATCTTACAAGCATTTACATACATCTCATTAAAAATTAATATATACCAATAAAGTTGTAACTGTTGTAACTGTATGTGTATGGTGTTTTTTATATCTTCATTAAAACCCATATGAACCCATATTGCAACTGTATGCAACATAATAATTTTCAAATATTGTTAAAATATTTGCAAAACCTTTTATCCATATTAGAAAATATACTGTTATAGTGTAAGTCTGTTGGAAATGTAATTTATTTCAGAAGTTATCTACATTATGTAAAACTATCTTTCTTTACAATAAAAATATTTATTTTATTACTCACCGAAAATTGTAAACAAAAATATACATACTATTATATACGGCCCTCCAATAGCTTTACAATTTTCAATGTGGCCCTCTGCACAAAAAGTTTGCCCACCCCTGTGACTATGAAAAATTAGACGGAACAATAATTTTAAAAAGTATGAGTGCTGTAAACATTAGGGGAGAGTTCCAAACATGGACCAAAATATTCAAATGTCTCTAGGGATCCACGTCATTCCAAAAGTGTTGCTTAGACAGTAATTTTGCTCTCTTGATTCGTGATTAGAAAAACGTAAAATAGGACACGGGACACGCACACAAGTGCTCTGCTTTTTGTTCCAGCAGCCATGCAAGTGTAGCCATTCAATAAAACTCAACGTTTCAGCCAGAAGTTGATTGTTAGATCTTCTGTTCTTTACAAAATGAGAACATGTTATTTCTCACTTCTAATCGCTCCCATTTCTGACATTATTTGTATGTGTACGATTTCAGTGTCATTGTCTTTATCTTCATTTTACAAGTAATTTATTTCTGATGTAATCAAGTCTGATAATGATTCAGCTCGTTCGTTTCATCAGACCTCAGCGTGGGCCTGGGAGTATAGCCATGAAATGCTCTGGACAAGTGAGTTGTTCAATAACACAGCCCATTCCTTTCTCAGTACGCTCCTTTCTATCATGTGCTGAATGGTTTGAGAGTCGGTATTATCGAGTGGGTGGATGTATTAGTTATTACCAACTTATCGACTTATGCAAGTGGCAGTGTTTGTTATCGAGGACATCATATATGTAGACATTAAAAATCACTGCTTTGCCACCTTGCCCTTCTCCAGTCTGACCCCGAGACTTGGAAAGTGTTCTGTAACCCCCCCCCCCCCGTGTTGCTTACAGAAGGGGCAAGAACCTCAGGGATCTACTGGTCTGGAGTCACCTCCAGTTTGACATTCCTAATCATTATGGCACCATCAGATGCAAACGCAGCAAATGATATACTTGTGCCTATGTCACCCAGATCCGGTCTGTCACATTCCCTAAAGCCATCTTCACCATTGAGGAGAGCTTCACATGTGTGTCCCGCAACGTCATCTATGTCATCATATCCAAGCGTTGCGCTATGACATATATAGGTAAAACTGGAAGGAGGCTCGCAGACCGATTCTGCGAACATCTGTACATCATAAAAACCATTCGGGTTTGCCTGTTGAATCCTCTTTAATGGAACGGGCCATCGGGGAGCCCAGGACATTCAGGCTACGGCCATTAAGTCGTGCTTCTCTGATGACCGGGACCGTCTGGCGCTTGAGAACCGCTACATTTATCAATATGGCACTCTGCAACCTGACGGCATTAATGAGCGCCTTTCTATTGTATGTCTTTAGTCTATCCATAGTTTCTGTTTGTTTCGTGTCACATGTGTGTTGTCATTTTTGTATTTTCCTTGTCCGGTGTCATTGCACCTCTTCCGGTCAATCCATACTACTCATATCACTGTGACCGGCGATGATATTACTGCTCGCATTCTATTATATGTTTTAATTTTGTTTAAATTGTCTGTCTTGATAAAGGCCTTTTGGTCGAAACGTCAATCTGTGTGTGTCATTGTGTGTGTTATGCAAAACTCAGAGACTAAATCACGTTACTCGTAATCTCGTAATCCAAGGTTGCACTATATATATATATATATATATATATATATATATATATATATATATATATATATATATATATATATATATATATATATATATATATATACGAGTATATATATATATATTTATAAATATGGCATACTCATGCCGTTATCAGTTGCGCATTATATTTGAGATTCAAGAAACCCCATTTAGCATATGTGAATGACATTTCCGAATTGAAACCTCTAATACACATCAAGCATATTGAATAGTGCAGGATTTACTAGATAAATGATATCCGTAGTTGTATTCCTAGTTAATTGACACCCTTACTATCCCTGCTGTGTGTATGGTAATGAAATTTATTTCCTTCGTTTAATCAACTGTCTGGACATAGAAAAATCAACTGTCTGGGGTTAGAAAAATCAATTACAGACTTACAATGGTTAGTACTTAGAGTAAAGAATAGCAACGTTGTTATATGTCACGTGTGTCATATGAGGAGGCTAAGGGGTTCTGAAGGTGGAGTTGGCTGTCCCATCACGTAGGGCGTCAAAACGACACAATTAATGCTGTAATCGGAGGTGCAAAGCCGAAAGTCAAATATATCATTACCACGCTGTAAACCATAGCACAACAGATTTCATTCTCCGAAATGCTTACAGTTTATCTACATGAGTTTGAGAACGAACATGCACGAAGTGGACGTATTAGACTGTAGTACAAAAATGTTGAATTCTGTGATAAATTCATTTGACATAATGTAAAATGGATTAAGCTTACATTTTATTTTAGTAAAATATTTAAAAATCGGCATTTCGACCAAACGGTCGTCATCATAATATTGAAAAAGTTCACTATATATCGTTTATTTGGCCGTTTTACGGACTATTTACACGGATATGTTAGACATATTAAAATTAATTCTGTTTCTGAATTATGCCGTGGTTTCTTATTATTGTTATATATTTGTTCCTACGAAGATCTTTGTTAGAAACGCCATCTGTTTTCGCTGTTGTTATTATTAATAATTGTTATTATTAGTTACCATATCGTATATTTCTGTATGTGTATACTTACCAGTAGATTATTGTAACACATAGGTGATGATGTACATTACTGAAAACAATAATCATGTGCCACAGGAAACAAAACCTAAAACTATTCAACACTATCTCCCTGCCAATATGCTATGACACATTGCGAAACTGGAAACTGCCATCAAGAAATACGACACTGTTGTTATTCCCTATGACACGCGTATACCTGAGTTCAATAGACTGGTGTATTGCAATGACATTGTGGTGATGTCGGAAACACGGATGCGTGAGAGTGGTAACATCAAGACAGCAGGTTTTCATCGTAATGAACGATGCCCATTCATCTCAACTGGGATGATGATGACGATCATGACGTCTGCAGTGTGTCCGACTGTGTGTGCACTTATGAGTGCAATAGGTGATTGGAATAGTCTACCTCTCTCTGAGAATATGTGGGAAGAATATGTAGGAAGAATATGTGGGAAGAATATGTGGGAAGAATATGTGGGAAGAATATGTGGGAAGAATATGTAGGAAGAATATTTGGGAAGAATATGTGGGAAGAATATGTGGGAATAATATGTAGGAAGAATATGTGGGAAGAATATGTAGGAAGAATATGTGGGAAGAATATGTGGGAAGAATATGTAGGAATAATATGTAGGAAGAATATGTAGGAAGAATATGTGGGAAGAATATGTGGGAAGAATATGTGGGACAGTGAGCAGCACTTGGCTTTCTTCTAGCGTTTTTGCTGCTCAGCCCTATGTCTAAAATTCCCAGCAACTATTGTACCACTCTTGATCCTGCGACTCTAGTCGGATATGCCTTGTGTAAGACTCGTCCATGATTATGTGCTTATGTTGAAGTGAGTCACTGATGCCTTAAGAGTGTCTTTAAAGCGTTTCGTCTATACTCCTGACTTACGGGAGCCAGTTTATAGTTCTCGAAATAATAGTTTCTTGGTGATGTTTCATGGGGATGAACTACAAGAAGGACATTATCAATACCTCGGACACATACTCAGAAATGATGGCACATGTAAAACAAACGTTAAAATGATAATATGAACGACTACCAGTAATTTCAATGACATGAGGAAATTAGGCTAGCCTAAAAGTGGTTACATTTATTGTCGTGCCGAGGCAATGAAAGAGTGGATCAACTGGCATCAAGTGCGATTGTGACACAGGGCGATGGGGCAATGGATCGCGCTGACGTTTTGAGATATAACCGCGAGAGTGAGACTAATGTGGATGATGATTACTTTTCAATGGCTTGGATTAAAGATCAGGAATTGAAATGCGGTGTTGCTAGAAGTGAACATTTTGGAGGGCGCAGAAGAATGATGGTCAACCAGCATAGGACCGGCGCTGTCTGCAGAAGTGTAATGGCGGATACACTCCAGAAGAGATCGGAGCAACTATGGACGTGTCCAGTTTGCAGTGATGATGATCCGACGACTAACTAGCTAACTAACTAACTAACTAACATGAGGAAATAGTAACATCTAAACAAATTACACACAAACTTCCGCTCTGACCTGGAGAAGACAGTGGACTTCGTCTTGACGACAGGCCTGACGGTATAGCATGACCACAGATGATGAACGCAGAAGAAGAAGAAGACAAACAAACTAAACATGAGAATTATACAATTTTACAACTATTCTATATTAGTGTATGTCTCAGAACCATGGATAAGTTTTAGAAGACAGTAATGATGCATTTGAGATATGGATATATAGAAAAATATGGAAAATATAAGTGAAAGAGAAGAAAACAAGCATATTCTCTTTCTTTTTACTTCTGGAGTTATACCCCTTTATTGCTTGCAGCGTCAGGTGTAGAAGAGTTCTATGGAGATTACTTTTTGTGTATCTCATATATGTTTTTCCGTTGACTCTTTTATATATGCAATCGATTGTTTGCAAGGTCGGCCTCAGGCGTTGTATCCTTTGTATTTGTATGGTAATATTTTTAAGGGGCACTATTTTATTGGAGTCGGCAAACATTCGAAACCTATTTTCTTTGTTATCTTTTGATTTAATCCATGATTGTCATGTGATTGTTAGTCTTCTGATGTTTCCGTTGCTGATTCCCTGATTCTTTTATTCGTTGCTGATTTCTTTGTTGCTCCGAGGATTCTACGTAGACAAGTCGTTTCTGCTGTAACAGATGTTATGTTTTGTATTCTATTGTTGGTATCCATGTTTGCCATTGGTAGCATAGTGATGGTATGATGTTTTATATAGTGCAGTTTTGGTTCGTCTTTATGTTTTTGTGATTGGCATTACCTCAGTTTTTTTGTCTATGTTTATCTTCATGTTAAAGTCCACATTTTGTATGGAGTGTACTTATATGTTTTTGTAGTTGTTGTTTCGTTGTTCATATTATTGCTTGATCGTCTGCAAAAAAAAGAAGTTCGCTCAGGAGTTTGTTAATTTTATCTTCTTCATTAGTATTGGCAATTGTGCATAGTCAATCGATATATGTGATGACAAAGGAGATACAATATATATATATGATACAAGGGACATAAAACACATTATTATGGCACTCCAGAGTGTATGTGGAATTTATCTGAAAGCCCAACACTCGTTCTAACAACATATTAACTGTCGGTGTAACTAAATTTACAAACGTTGATTAGATGTTGTAGAAAACCATATTGTTATTGTATTTTCCGAAGGTGTTGTCTTTCTACTCTGTACAATGTTTTGTCTTGGTCGAAAAACACAATTATACAATTCTTTCTTCTTTTCAGTTGTTTTTTTCTGCCAGTTGTCTTAGGTGTAAAATTTGCATCTTTAAATAGTTTGTTCTCCGCCGAAGACGGATGTGCCGGGCCATTGGCGCAATTAAAACGGCGGCACAACGCATTTCCATTCTCTGGACTACATCCTGCTAGAAATCTAGTAGGACAATGGTCTTGCTACAAGGGAGATCCAGCAGGAGTTTGAGAATGAACGATGAAGAAGAAGAGAAATAGTTTGTTCTTAAAGAATTACATTTGAGTATTGCTCAGCTGTGGTTCTATGAATGCTCGTAACCTTCTTTCTAAAATTATGTGGAAAATATTTCCAGTGTGGCTTAGAAAGGAAAAACCTCTGTACTTTGTACATTCTCTTTTGCTGTTTTTTTTTTCTTTCATATTGGTGTTATCACAACGTTTGTCCAGTCTTCTGGTGTTTCTTGTGCGTTCCATATTATATTAAAAATATCATCGCCGGTGCTAACGGAGTGTGTGCATCTGAGCTGAAATCTTCATTAGTGTAACCGCTTTTAAACAGTTTTAACAAAAATGTTTTAACAATCCAGTGCTATGCAAAATAAATGTCAAACTTAAATATATAGTAAATAGAAGAGTCCAAGAACCACAGATAGACGCATCAGCACTAAAACAACAAGACATACAACCAAAATACCTTGTAGATGTAAGGAATAGATATGAACATCTAATGATAGAATGCATGGAACAATACAGAAGGGAAAATTCAGAAGAGTAAATAGACAATAAATGGGACAGCTTAAGGAAAAGTATTCAAACATCAAATGAAAATTTACCAATAAGAAATACTAAGAACAATCAAACATGGATGACAGATGAAATATTAGAGAAAATGACAGAAAGAAAGAAAGCTAAAAATACTCGAACATACTCAATTATAGACAAGGAGATATGTAACATGTGCAGAACATCGAAAAAACAATGGCTAGAAACAAAATGCAGTGAAATAGCGGAGATGTCCATACAACAGAAGACAAAATTAATGCATAAGGAGATAAGAATTATCACAAATAAGAACAATCCTATAAATGGGGGTGGCTGTATTAAGGAAAAAATGGTAAAATAATATTTGATAAAACAGAAGCACTTACAAGATGGGCAGACTATGTAACAGAACTGTTTGACGACCAACGGAACAAAAAACCAACAATACACAACAATGATGGACCAGCAATACTGAAATCAGAAGTAGAACATGCAATAAATTCAATAAAATTTGGAAAGGCTGCAGGCTCTGACAACATAACAGCAGACATAATAAAAACTCTAAATGAGTATGGTGTAGATACTATCACAGAAATTTGCAATGACATATACGAAACAGGCCATATACCTAAAGACCTAACATCATCAATATTCATACCACTACCTAAGAAGCCCAGGGCTGTGGACTGTACAGAATATAGAACAATAAGTCTAATGAGTCATCTAACTAAAATACTTCTCAAGATAATACATGAAAGAATTAATAACAAAATAGACAGAGAGGTCGGTGAAGAACAATTCGATTTTAAGAAAAACAAAGGAACCAGAGAAGCTATACTGAGCATCCGGCTAGTGATAGATAAATATATAGAAGTCCAAAAAAGTATCTATATTTGCTTCATAGACTACAGCAAGGCCTTTGACAGAGTCCAATATGAACAAATAATCAAATGTCTTCAAGAAATAGACATAGATGGAAAAGACATCAGACTAATTAGAAATATATATTGGGAACAAACTGCATCAATAAGGTGTGAAAACAGCTACTCTCCGTACATAGAAATAAGAAGAGGGGTAAGACAAGGATGCATTTATCACCAAGCCTATTTAATTCTCGTATCTACACAGAGAATATCTTTAAAAATATAGAAGAAATGCCAGGACTCAATATCAATGGGAAAATAATAAACAACCTTAGATATGCAGATGACACTGTTCTTTTGGCAGAAAGTGAATATGAACTACAAAGACTAATAGATCAAGTCAATAAATCAAGTAATGAATATGGACTGGATATAAATATTCAAAAACAAAAACCATCATACACAGCAAAGACACAGAAGAACAGGAGGTAAACATAAACATACAGGGAGAGAAACTACAGCAAGTAATACAGTATCAATATCTTGGACACATAGTCACAAATGATGTCAGATGTGAAACAGAAGTTACAAGGAGAATAGGAATGGCTAAAAGTACCTTCAATGGCATGAGGAAATTATTAATATCTAAACAAATTACAAACAAGTTAAAAATGAGAATTATAAAATGCTACATCTATTCCATATTAATGTATGGCTCAGAAACATGGACACTAAGTAAACAATTAGAAGACAAAATTGATGACTTTGAGATGTGGGTATATGGAAGAATAGGGAGAACATCATGGAAAGAGAAGAAAAAAAATAAAGAGGTGCTAAAGACACTTAATATGAAGAAAGAACTACTAAGAGAAATAAAGATCAGGTAAATACAATACTGGGGACACATTAAAAGACATGACACCTTATTGAAGACCTTACTTGAGGGTAAAGTCAAAGGGAAGCGAGCAAGAGGTAGGCAGAGATACAAGTGGGAGAGTAACATCACACGATGGACAGGTTACAGTCTAGCAGAGTGCACCACCACGACAAGAGACAGGAGATGTTGGAGATACGTTGCAGCCAACCTTCGTTGCGGAGACGGCACTTGATGACGATGATGAAAAAAAATGGCGCCCATAATATAGCGGCGAAAACAAGATGTTTAAAAAAAGAAAGGTCACCAATCAGGAGCTGGTGAATCAGATAAAATACCGCCAGACTAGGGATTAAAAACGTACGTGCCCTCTTTTAGAAAATGGCCACTGAACATACGCGTTGACCTGAGTTCAATAGACTGGTGTATTGCACTGACATTGTGGTGATGCAGGAAACACGGATGCGTGAGAGTGGTAACATCAAGACAGCAGGTTTTCAGTGTTTTTACAACAGGTGTCACCTTGAACAGGTAATAGTGGTACGCAAGGGTGTTAGTGTATGCGAGGTTGATATGTTCAAGTGGGATAGTGAAACTATCTAATTACAGGCAGTGCGAGTCAAGCACATATTCGGGATTGTAGGCCTATTGTAGGCCATGTAGGCCTAACACGAGCTTGATATGCAAGGTTGGAACATCCTAGTTGAGATAATGGAACAGAAAAAAATGATATCATTTTTCTTAAAATCCACTACAATTGTTCTGGCGCTACACAAATCTATGATTGGTCTGACAAGACGTACGATTATTGTCGATTTCCAGAGCGTTGATACGTAATGGCAGAGGACGAACGAGACAAAAGGTGCGGCGTTGAGGGCACACTATTTCGCAAACATTGGTCAGATAAATTTGGATGCATATCAATAAATCAGAAACGAAAGATTACAGACATGTGTAAGTACTTGAGCATGACTAGTCATCTTCTTCTTCTTCGTTCTTCTTCAGTCATCCATGGAACTCATCAAGTACGGAAGTAGTGCCGCTCAGTAGGCCATATGTTCTCACTCGCTTCTTGGTAGAGTTGACATACATGAAGAATGTGTTCTGCAGTCCCTGGGTTCAGTGAAAACCATATGATAATTACGGTTGAAGAAATTAGAAAGACCCAGAAAAGTACACACAAAATAACAACACACACAGCGCCTGGACCAGATGGCATTAGATACGATTACATTAGTACGAAAACGGATGAGGAGTTGGGAGAGTTGCAGGCATTTTCAATATTAGCCGTTCAAAGGGCACAGTAAAAGAAGACTGGCTACATGGATATTTATTTCCATTAACCAAAATTCGAAAGGATTACACCAGGATACAAGGCTACATAATAATAACAATGCAATATATATAAAAGGCAAGCTCTAAGAAAAAAATTGTGACCTGGAAGGTATTGTGTCTACTTGACAGAAATAAGTGTTTACCAACCATATCAGGTGAGTTTCGCCCAGGAAAGAATACATGGCGGAATGCATCCATCAGGATGTTTTTGAGAGGATCGATTCGCTCGTGGAGACGTGTGCGGTTGCAATAGATCTTGAGGTTGTTTACAATAGGGTGTTCTTGTATGTCTTGATAGGTCCATTGTTAAATATTTCAGTAAATCAGTTTGTCGTGCGGTGGTTTGGTCCGGCACTGATGTACAGGAAAGTAGTTCTTAAGTAAGGTAACTGTATATCGGCACCAACGGATATTAGCCGGGGTATGCAACATGAATCGCCGCTCTCTCCTGCACTTTTGAATGTACACACAGTACACGTCACTAGCAATGAAATCACAGGTGCTGGCTGAACGATGTCATACGCCTTTGGCATTCTTGTGTCTTCGATTCGTGAAATGCATAGGCCTACCCACATATTTTGAAACTTGTTTGAGAGTAGTAATAACACCTATCCGGGGGTGCAGAGAATGGTGTCCCATGGCTCTGGATAAAGTAGTGCAGACTTTGGTGTGACTACGAGTAGCATGCCCATGGAGATTCTGGTGGAGAGGGCATTTGAGTGGGTAGGCACACAGAAGGCAACACAGATCTGCATCTTGAGTGACACTGTGAGTATGATTATGGAGGTACACTTGCGTCTCCTTTGCGAACAGTGGATTGAGGCCATAAGAAATCAAGGTTGAAAGTAGTTACATTTATTTTCGTGCCGAAAATGTGGGTGTTCAAGATAATAAAAGAGCAGATCAACTGGTGTTGTACACGATTGTAACACAAGAAGATGGGGCAATGGATTGAGCTGACGTTTTGAACTCCATACGAGATATAACATGAGAAGAGTGAGCAGAGTGTGAGTAATGATTCCTTTTTCTAAGGTCAGGATTAAAGAACAGGATGCGGTGTTGCTAGATGTGAATCCTTTCGGAGTGCATAGAAGAATGGTGGTCAACCAGCACAGTACATGTACTTTCAGTAGAAGTGTTATGGTGGATACACTCAAATAGAGATAGGAGAAACTATGGACGTGTCCAGCTTGCAGTGCTAATGACTAACTAACAACACGTACATTTGATTGTTTTACCCTATATTACTGCTAGTCCTTTTTTTCTTTTTTGCCAACATCACTTTTTTCCGTGTTTTCCTCAATAAAATACTCCAAATTCCTTATGCTCTCCTGTTAAGCTTCTGTCTCTGAGTGGTCTCTAAATTGAGATTACAAGGCACAATCAACTCGAGAAGCCTTTATCTCGCTACCTGACTCACTCGTAAAACATTTATGACTTAAAGCTACTCTACAGGTACTAGTCCCTAACTCAATTTTTTAGTGTTAAATGTGTTTTTAACAATGCTTCTGAAGTGTATATATATATATATATATATATATATTATTCTATTATTCTATATCTGGTAAAAAGCACATGAGCCAAATGTCAACCCTGAGGTATGGTTGGATGAAGTATTGTAGGATCAGATATTCAACTGTCATTGCTATGTACTCGTGGGTATCGCTTAGTTAATATTTATTTATGTCCTCGTGGGTATCTCTTAGTTAATATTTACGTATTTCCTCTTGGGTGTCGCTTAGTTAATATTTACGTATTTCCTTGTGGTTGTCGCTGAGTTAATATTTACTTAATAAATCTAAGTAAAATTTAATCAATATTCCATCAGTAAAATTTAATTTACTAAGTATATAGGATAAAAACAACATTCTAATATATGTCATTATGTTTCAAAACTTAAGCTTCAATTTCATCGCCGTGTCTCGTATATTGCTGATTATTTACTTATTTATTTTTTCTATAAACACATTTCTTGCCGAAGTTCAAATTATTATTTATTCTTGACCTATAAAATATAATAATACAAATATATGATGTTATTTTAATAAAACGTGTGCTACTTTGACGGACTCAAAATCTACTTTATTCTTGATTATAGAAACTGACTTCAAATCGGGGATCACTCACTCCGTTCCAACAGCCATCGAGTGTATGTAGAATCCCGGCCAGTTGTTGATTGCGTGATCTTCGGGATGTTACAAAAATATTCCCCCCGCCCTCACCTCTAAATACTCCAATTTCTGACATTATCTGTACGTGTGCATTCCCATCCTTATTGACACAATCTTCATCTTGAAATGACTTTATTACTGCCGCAATCAAGTCTGCGTTATCTCTTCTCAGTATTACTTCGTCTATCGCCGCATTGCCTGCCAATAAGTCTGCTTTCTCGTTTCCTCTGACCCCAGCATGGCCAGGGCAGTATATCCATTTAATGTTCTGGACAATTGACTAGTTAAATAAGTCTCACCATTCTTTTCTCAGCATTTACTTTTGTATCTTGCGCTGCATATTTTGAAAGTCTGCGAGTATTACCGAGTGTGTTGATGTATTAGTTACCAACCAATTAAATGCTGATGTAACTATATCTCCATCCTCATGCTCGTTGTGACAATGGAATATGCTGAATATTTCTCAACCAACTTCACGCCGTTTCTGTAGGCAACAAAACCCCAGCAGCTTTTATTTGTGCATCTGTTAACTGAGCCATCTGTGTATATAGTGCCATCTTGTGGTTTCGAGCGTAGCTAGGGGTGTACATGCACTGTAACCTTGACCGTGACACCGTCCATTTTAGACACCCGAGTTGTATTATTACTTTAGTCAGTGATTTCGTCTCAGTGTCTACCTCTACCCATTCATACCTTTCCTATTTCTTTAAATTTACATACTCTTGGCAGTGTGTCTTCAGCCTCTGTCATCCATGATCTGCCACGCTTGATTCGTTTTCCCATCTAGACAACATTTCTATGTCGAACCGGAATTCTCGTAAGGTAAACAACAACTCGCTGTCCAGTATAACTCGGAAATATCTGTTAGACATAAAACATCGCTAGAGTTTCAGCCCTCAGAGATCGTGGACAGAAACAGCGTGGGTGGGCGGAACAACACAGAAACATGTCATAACGGCCAGAGTTGAGTCCTGAATGTCGACGTCTGTTTTGTAAAAACAACTAATATGGTTCAATATTTTCTTTCCTGAAGCACAGTTTTTCAAACTCTTCAACAAGTTGTCATATCTTCTGAGTGACATTCAAATATATTTTAGTCAAATATATTCTGGTCTTTGACAATTGGTTGCGCGTGTAATGTCCACTTCACTATGCTAAATGTTGGAGAGGTCAAATGTGCAACTAATGTTTCTGTGAAATTGTTGTTCATTCAACGAGGTCAACAACGCCTGGCTAATAATAATGATAATAACAATAATACTCATAAAACATCCCTTGTGATAATATCTGGTTGCGGAACCCTTCACAGGCAGGGGGTTCACAGTAAGAAGTGAGAACCCTTCACAGATAGCAAGAGATGGACGGCGTGAAATGCAACACATTGAATGTTTTGCTCTTGTGTAAATGTTGGTACTAATACTTTAAATTGCAGACGAGTTGTTCGCGCACATGTCAACAGAAAGTCTGAGATAAGCTAGTACGCTTTAGCTAAAGGCAATAGTATTTATCACAAGTCTGCATCTTACGCACTCGGACACGGGAGGCAGACATGGCGAAACTACAGAAGCAGAAAAACTATTGTGACGCTACTATACCACACCTCAGAAAGGACAATGGGATGTTTGGACTAGGATAAGACGAGTGTCTACAAACTCACACAGAGTACGACAAATTGTGGATACGCACACCAACCAGACAATAGAATTGGCAAGACGATTAAGTTACGTAACGCTAGGGGCATAGCCTCTTACCAGAGAGGAATATCTAACGTTACGCATGGTATAGTAAACGCATACAGGAGTTTTGACAGGTGATAACGCGGATGACAGTTCCCGAGAAGGGTCTGCGTGTCATCGAAACGGAAGAGGATAGGCGGAGACAGAAAACCATAAGTTCTGATTGGCGGAAGTTTTTTTGCAGGAGAGAGATAAGTTAGAAAGACTTAGCTTGGAGGGCGGTCGCATTTCACTCCTGAGAGAGTCCCCAGAGGCAGTCTCCAGGAGCAGTCCCCGGAGTCAGTTTCCAGGTTAGAGGAGTCTCTATCGGGCTTTCTCGGACAGTCAGTACGTGTCTCCCCGCAGAGACAAGTCTCAGTTTAGTCTCGCAGCTGAGACAGTCACAGAGTCAGATAGTTAGTCGGTATACTCTCTAAAACTTAGCTTAGAACCCTAGTGAAGCAATTCCTGGATGTGTTATCGTAATTTGTAATCTGAGATGATTATATTAGTGCCCAGTTGCAGATAATTTAGGATTAGTCTGCAGAGTTGAGGACGGACTCGAATAAGACTAGATTGGGTCTCATGCCTTGTGTTTATTTGCCTCTCTTATGAGTCTGATGCTATTAATTGATGTATATCAACGTGTGTAAATAAACGTCATATTATTGTGAAGGAGTGCTTTGGTTAACTGATTGATGTCGAGCAGTATTACACAGATTTAGACCTGGTCACAGCACCAGTATTCCAGTAACGCTTAAAAGGCATTTTCTTCCGTCGCAAATTATTGTGACACTTGAGATCTTCTTTCTGTCACACTAGTCTGTCCAGGACAGACAGTCAACTATATGTTTTCGGTAACAAGTTGTTCTGTCACACATAAGTGCAGATAATGTTACTGTTACACCCTGACGTGGACCAATCAGCAGTGATACACTTTCAAAACAATTATGTCATCAGCCAATCACAGGAGTGTTGAAAGATCACACCAACTCAGTTCAACTGGAAAGATGCATCATCACCATTATCAAGTGCCGTCTCGCAACGAAGTTTGGCTGCAACAGATCTCTAACATTCCCTTTCTCATATTTTCGTGGCGCACTCTTCCAGACTGTAACCTGCCCATCGTGTGATGTTACTGTCCCACCTGTATCTCTGCTTACCTCTTGCTCGCCAACCTTCGACTTCATCCTTAAGTAAGATCTTAAATAAGGTGACATGTCTTTAAATATGTCCAAAATAATCTATGTGCTTGATCTCTATTTCCTTTAACAATTCTTTCCTCATATTTAGTGTTGCTAGAACCTCTTTTTTTCCAGCTTTCCCTATTCTTCTATGTATCCACATCTCAAAGGCATAAATTATGTCTTCTAAGTGTTTGTTTATTGTCCATGTTTCTGAATCATAACCTTAATATAGAATATATGTAGCATATTCTAATTCTCATTTTAACTTACGTGTAATTTGTTTAGATGTTAATGTTCATTTCTTGATGTAATTGAAAGTACTTTTAACCATTCCTATTCTCATTCTAACTTCTGTTTCACATCTGTCATCATTTGTGATTCCGTGTTCTAGATATTGATAATGTTCTACTTAGTGTAGCTTTTCTCCGTGTATTTTTATATTTAGCGTCTGTTCATCTGTGACTGTGCTGGTTATCCTGCTATTTCTTTTTTGGATGTTTATTATATCCTGTCCACATTCATTACTTGATTTATCGAATTAATCTATTAGTCTGTGTACCTCATGCTCACTTTCTGCGAAAGGAACAGTGTCATATGTATATCACAGGAAGTTTGTCATTTTCCCACTGATCTTGCCACCTGGCAGTATCAATTTTTTAAAACAAAGTTTCCATGTGCAGATATTAAATAGGCTGGGTGATATATCGAATATGATATGCAGAGTTGATGTTATACATCCTGACTAGGATATGCAGGGTTGATATTATACATCCTGACTAAGATATGCAGGTTAATGTTATACACCCTGACTAGGATCAATAAAATACATTGCCATCTTACCTATTTTCTTATTTCTATGTATGGTGAGTAGCTGTTTCCACACCTAATTGATGCAGTCTGTTCCCAGTACCTATTTCTAATCAGTCTGATGTCTTTTCCATCTATGCCTATTTTTATGAAGATGATGAGGATGTTAATGATGAATTCGGCTGTAACTAATGAGTCCTATGTGTTTCTGGATATTGTATGTACTTTCCTTTCACATCAGGAACATCTGTCGGAGGAGTGTGTAACACGTTGAGCAGATCGTAACTCGCGTATCACATGAAATATTGCTTCATGTACTTGGAATATGCTATTTTACTGTCATGCATGCGAAGATCTGGTTTGAGATTTACATGTATTGTTAAGCATATGCATATATTAATCAAGTATATTTATTGATGTCAACCAGATAGCTGGGAAACGTACATCAAAAACAACATCATTAATGTTTCAGATGCAATATATATTGTTATCAAGGATTATCATTGTAGCGAGATTTATAGGTTTCTATCTACAAAGTACAACTATATGTTGTTTAATATATGTATATATATATATATATATATATATATATATATATATATATATATATATATATATATATATATATATATATATATATATATATATATATATATATATATATATATATATATATATATACACTATAGGTAATTTAAAGTGAACTCGCATCTTTTGTTAGTAGAAGATACAAGAGACCAAAATTGGGATACAAAGAGTCATAAAAGACATCAATGTGGGAAAGTTGACAGAATCCACCGTCACATGGAGACTAATTCTGCGTAGTAGTGCTAAGACGTATGAGAATTCAATAATGAGAAGACCAGATGAAATCACTTTCAGTCGTATGTGATGTATGTAACAGACCAGTCATGGCAGTTTCCAATAGTTATTCTGCAAAAAACGAAATGGCTCATAGATCGGCAGGTTTAACAATGAAAAGGCATGCTCGGCTCATTTCATCGTATAGGCTTGCTTCAGACCGTCTGTCACAACGCATTTAGATACAGTTGAATCCCATTATAACAACCGTGTCCAGACCGTTAACATATTATGTAACAATAGGCATTCGCTATACACAATATATGCAATAATACATATAATTCAGGTTTTCGAAAGGAAATGTTAATAGTACAATTTCGTATCACATATTGCGGTATATAGGAATGATGCTGTATTAATTATTGCAAATAAAAATCTCCATTCTCCATTATTGCGTGTTGATATATAGAAAGCAGTGTACACAATGAGACTGTTGTGGAGGTCAAGACCACGTATATAAACCACGACGGACAATATTTGAAGATATTACAAGTTTCCATGACCGAAATAACAAATTTTACGGTACTCACCATAGGAGATTGTTTAGCAGAGATCAGAAAATAGCAATGGTTCAGAAAAAAACACTACTTATGAAAAACTATGCCAAGTTGCAAACAGAACTACAAAGTTACAACAATTAGGAAGCTATATTTTTCCAGCGGCAACATATAGTTTAGAGACGTGGGCAATGATTTACGAAGTGCGAAATAAAATTTGGCCATCGAAATGAATTTGTATAGATTGGTCCTACCTAAGAGTATCATGGACAAAAAGACTAACCAGGGTAGACATACGTCAAAAAGACTTGAACACAGAAGATGACTGGCTGCACAAAACTGTCGAACAGTACAAGTTAACATTTCTGACTTACAAAGAGAAAAGTTGTTTTAGAAGAACTTAATGTTGGAAATTGGGGAAAAAGGGGGGTGGATGGGGTTACAGAAAGGAAATATTGTAAGAGGCATAAAATGATGTTAAACATCTTGACTATGATATGCAGGGTTGATGTTAAATATCCTGACTATGATATGCTGGTTGATGTTATGCATCCTGACTAGGATGTGCAGGGTTGATGTTATACATCCTGACTATGATATGCACGATTGATATTATACATCCCCACTAGGATATGCAGGGTTACTGTCATACAGCCTGACTAGAATATGGTACCCATTTGTGTTTAAATATTAATCAGCAGATGGTAGTCAAAACGTCGATATGGTAATCTGCCCCTATTCATTATATATATATGTATACATACAGAGAGAGAGAGAAAGAGCAAGATGCAGAGAGCTAGCTGTGAGTAGTGTATGCATGTTTATTTACTGTAACAGCTTGCCATGCACATACACTTAGAAAGTATGGCTAATATAGTGTAACACAGCTCAAGCATTCTATTGAATATACTTTCACAATGAAATGTTTTAATTATTAATCTTCTCGCCAGTTATTTTATGTATTGACATTTTTTTAATAAATGCATTAAATTTGATGTCTGTTGCTATATTCTAAATGTTGCAGCACTTAGTATGTCCTGATTTTAATCTGTATTGACAATTTGTCTTTTCAGAGTTCATTTCAATACGCCAGTGGAGCTCATTTTAAGCAGGATAATACTTTAACTATATTTCTGGCAAGATGTTGTCCAGAGAAAGAGATGTGTTGTTACCATTTTATTGTGTCAATGGCCCAGCACATTCGTCATCAGCGGATGATTATTTGGCTCAAAGTATGTATTCATATATATATATACACTTATGTGAATATTAATAATTCTAAATGTGTATTATTTTTCAGTTGTACTATCTTTTCCAATCTCCTGCTAATTAGTCGTATGTTATCAGAACAATAACATTCACGGTTTCAAGCATTACATATGGATTACGTAACAAGTAATTTGTGGCATAACATACCAAGAGATACAGCAAACAAAAATAGTTACATGTGAAGCGAAATGTCTGAGAGAAGCTGCACTGGTCACTAAACTGTATCCAATAAGAAATGAAGCACTTATGAAACTAGTAGGAATACTATCATGTATTAAATATACTGAAAGACAGCAAGAAGAATGGTTATGAGAATGAACCTAAACTAAATACCAATACGAGAATATTCTAGAATACAACAAAAGAATGCTCGAACGTAAAGCGAGAAATAGACCAAGAAATGGTGGTTAGGAAACATCTAGATAACTTTGAACACACATGGACTCAATGCAACCAGGGCAACACATCTGGTATTGGAACAACAACTGATGCTCCCACCCTTAACTAAAAGGCAAGTCTGGATACTTTCAATCATTATTCACCTGGGGAAAGATAATATGCGATAGGTATACCATATCCGACTTCTTTGTTCACTTCAACCTTTACAAAATAGAACAGACAACTCCACCTCAGGGGTGCAAAGGGAACGCAATGCTCTCGGCGGACCCAGGGTTAGCAGATAACCAAGACCCCAAATGAACCTCCGCGAGGTGCACCATGGAAACATAATTACAGCGGCTCGTGCTTATTCTGGCTTAATCATTAAGGAATCCTGTTCGAGAATGTTGAGCTAGCAGATGGAAAGAGATTGTATTGCATAAGAGACAGACACTATCTCCGACACTACCAGCACCAACACATGCAGAGGCACTGTCGACGCACAGTGACGCCTTCTGTCCAGTCCGAACATTGGAGATGAGATATTCGGCCAAGGGAAAAAGGCACGAAAAGGTAGATGCATTGCGAGAGACGAATAGATTTCATTCTGCGTACAATGAAAGGTTAGAACTTCGCCATAGGGCAGCGCAAACTGCAAATAGAAAGTTAAAACGTGCCAAGGAAATATGAACTACAAGTTCTGTTAGCTCGAGACGAGCTTCTAGTTACCTAT
Organism: Meghimatium bilineatum; assembly: GCA_034231615.1. NCBI lineage: Eukaryota > Metazoa > Mollusca > Gastropoda > Stylommatophora > Philomycidae > Meghimatium > Meghimatium bilineatum. The sequence continues at coordinate 48,743,630 of CM067300.1, forward strand.
GCTCCTTATGGGCAGAGACCCAGACCCAATAATAGCCCCCCCCCCCCCATGAAAAGCAAGAAGACCTGGCCCATCTCTACTGTCGAGCCTTCCTATACCGGAAATATGTTTGCAAAGAGAAAGGGTTCAGTACCCGATGGGATCAGGCGCTATTGGGGCAAGGTCGCTCAGCTCGAATACGCCGTGCTCTCAAACGCGTGGTGTGAGACTCGAACTTCGACGAGTGGTTCACGATGTCGGTGAACGACACCTTGGCTTAGAAGGCGAAATAGCCAAGGTCGAACTCGTCTGTTGATTTCTTCCTCCTACGGAACCATGCTCCCAGATGAGAAACGGTTCTGTACCCGATGGACAAAGGCACAATACGTCCAAATACACGAGGCAGGTTTATAGATGGTGGAATACCTCGTGCGAGATAGACGTGAAGGACACTCATCTCGGCGAAGAGTAACTACACACCAGCATGCCCGGCGACAGATAGGCAGACCTGCTACCCAAACTAAAGGCATAACGAAAACGAATGTGCTGGACTTCGGACGTCCAGACCACAGAGTGGCCAATCGAGGTGCAAATAACACAGTTTTACTGTGAAACTTGCAGCACAACGTACTTCACGCTTCCCGGCGGAAATCACACGACATATTCGTTATGGGTATATGGGAGCGAACGTAGACGATGAAGACTCCTCCTCAAAACATGCCAAGTCCACCAATGCGACATGCGCGGCAAGTCACAGTTTTGCCATTCTTTGCACATATTCTGCGACCTGGCAACATAAGTCTGTGAGTCGTGTTGAATCGTTATTTCGTGTTTAGTTGTTACCCAACAAGATCATTGTTTTGTAACCATAAATAATATATTGGAAGATGTAGTAACCCCTAAGATAGTGTAGATATGTTGATTATCGACTTCGCAAACCGGACATATCCAACGGTAGTCAGATGTTCGCTTCAGAAAATATCTGAGGCTGGTAGTTCATGTTTAGTGTTAGTTGTTTTGTTCTTTTTAAATTTCATTTTTAATGAGGTTTTATTTACTTGAAGGCCGGTCATTTATCCCAATTCACTCATATGTGATAGAGCATCACGCAACAAATCGTTGAGTTTGTCTGATATGTCCATAGGTTGACATCGTTCTATAAAATCCGAACACAACAACGTATCGACTCCCTGGTTTCCCTACATATCTGCGTGCGTCAACAAAGATGAAAGTCAACTTGAGCAGTGAGACCCACTTATTAGAACTCTTAAACTTGTCACCCGTCGTTTTTTCAGAGAGTGATAGCAGCGGCAGATACTACACACTCACAGCTCGTAACCATATATGGGGCTCGTGTCTTCAAGGTCAATGAATATGTAGCTGTCAAAAATCACCGCTAGTCACACATACATACATTTGGGGAGCCGCGTTAGCGCAGTGGTTAGCGCACTGGCTTCGCATATGAGTGGTCCTGGGTTCATTCCCCAGTTGAGGCGGAAATATTTTCAGATCGCAACGGCTCCCAGGTCGACCCAGCCTTAAATGGGTACCGGATTAATCCGGGAAGTAAAGACTGCGAGGGAGAGGAGATGGCTACCGCCCTCATTTGCAGAGCCTGTGAAATGTGAGATCGCTAACATCTCACACCCCTACGGCAGTAATAAATGCTATGGGTTACTTTCCTTTTTTTTTTTTACACATACATTGAGAGAATTCAAAACGACGCGATGTCAATCATCTTTTGTTGCACAAATGAACAACATGTGGCTGTGTGTTTCCTCCTTATCTATCCCACAAAATTAATATGTAGCATGCCCGTGCATACTTCAGAATGAGTACTGACACAGATCACCCATTACACAATGAGCGCATACGTGTGAAGGCAAACGGGTAAAAGAAGGGAACATCATGGATGGGTCGTGCCGAGTGTACAGCTAAACAGATTCTCACCCCCCCCCCTAAGGCGTAAACTCTGTCGAGGAATGGAAACCTATTACTATGTTCTTTCAGAAGGCAATTAAGACCGTCATTACTCTCAAAGTAGAGCATAGGGAGCATAGTCATGTTAGGGTGGATGCAGAGGTCAAGGCATGCATACGCAAATATGCTCATGACACAGACGATGGGACGGGTCGGTCATCCGACACCAGCGATGCGAATATGCCTGTACTACAAGAACACATGTAAGAACAGCACACGAAGTTAGTGGTGCCTTTACTGCAACAACTAGCAGTCTAACAATGAAGTGTTCAATAAACTGGTTGGAATCGCAAGCATATGCCTACGAATGCATACTAAGTGATTTAATAAATTGTATATTGTCTTTCCCTAGGTAGTTTCCTCTTGCCGCTAAGCGTAGTGGGTGATTGGATATTGAGCTTGTGCTCCACGGCCAGATGTGTTGCCACGGCTGTTCTAAAACCGTTTGTTCAAGATGTCCCTGGCGTTTTCTGTCCATCTTTTCCGTGGTTTTCTCTGGCTCTGTACCTTGATCTCATTTGGTTATATGCTCTCACGGATAATGTGTTGTGATGCAATCTCATAATGTGGTCAAACCACTTGATTTGCTGCCTTTCTGTATATTCTATGCACGGCATTATGCCTACTCTCTCCATCATGTCTTCATTTCGTAATGTGTCACGCCTGGTGACCTCTGCATCTTTCCCCAAGAATTGCATCTCATACGTCACTGTCTTACTGTAATGAGAAGATAGGAGAGAGACCAGGTTTACACTGGTAACACAGTGTTGGTTGAAAAATGTTGTGAATCATCTGTCTTTTACTTTCCATCTCGATCTTTGGATGAAGAAGTAGTGGTGACAGTTGGTATGTTACTGCATTTGCCTTTTGACATCTCGTCTCTATATCTTTGTCAAAACTTCCATTTTCCATGAAAATACTACCGAGATATTTGAACTCTGTTACTTGTTTTACTCCCAAGGTAAACATTTGTATGTTTAGTGGGCTCGATATTCTAAATATATTTATAGTTTCTGTCTTTTGTGTATTTATCTTCGTGTTGCATTTTCTGCACTCAATGAATATGATTCAGAAAGTATAAACGGCGGATATACGTTTGGGATAGGTGGAGTCATGTGAGAGAGTTAAAATGTCGGCCTCACTGCGGAATAATAACACGTATCTTTGTGCCCGGACAGGAGGGTGTAGAAGGAAACGAACGTGTCGACTATTTCACTAGCACCTTCACCATAACAGATGGTCGGCGTATGGAACAGACATACACAGTGCTCTTCGTGAATCCGTACACATAGAGGATTTTGAGATAAATGAGAATGAGTCAATTTCGATAATTCGCGATAAGGGAGTGTGGATAGACGTGGCCCGTAGAAAACACGTAACAAAGATGTTTTAAAGAGCATTTAATCAATATAGAACCCGAACCATCAGCAGTTACACCCTGTGAGAATCACTGAAGTGGAAATACCATCATCAGTTACACCCTGTGCGAATTACTGAAGTGGAAATATGAGCACCTATGGGCATATCGGATGTACGAAGAGGATAACCAACATCCCTAATAGCTAATACCTATCCTTCTTAAGTGACACACTTTATCTTGTCCCTTTATTTTTATTGGCTGTCGACACACATTATACACACTAAGTGACCAATGACAATCACAGGACAAGTCAATTAGGGTGACTATATAAGAATTACCCCCCCCCCTACTCCCATGATTCTACATGATTATAATTGACGAGAGACAAGGTTATGCATAAATACGAAACAACCAGTCAATAATGTGCATATTTATGTGCCAACAATCTGTCACAGGTTAATAATTAGGGACATACGTTCCGCTTTATGTAACACCCAAACCACCCTCCCCCCCAGAGGCCACGTCCTTGTAGTTCTTCCGTTAGCGTGGATTGCAAGAGATTGGTGATATATTACTGCTGGTGACGTCTATATATAACGTATATTTTTATTTGAGGATTCCTTAGGACTATTGCTTGAAGCAACGTAGTCACGTGGTATAACTTACTCTCGACACGTGGCGGGCCGCTAAGTTGAGAGAGACATATATAGTATGGCGTAACTCGAAGCACCGTGAAATCAATTCGCTATGATTCATTGTAAAAGTGGAAATAACAGTACACTGTATGAAATAGTATGTCCATCAGATCAAATGTGTAACATGTTAAGTAGTGGTGTACAGCAAACGTCTAGGACGATAAAGTCCTAGGAAATCAATATTAATCGCATGAAATTATCTACTTTCTTACCGATCAGAAATCAATGGCAACCTAATGAACATAACATATTGAGGAGGAAAATTAGTCACAATATACCGGTATGATGGCAACGTTGTGAGAATACGATCTTTTAGGAACTATTTAAAGTCACGATACAAGGAAAATCCCCCCCAAAAAACAAAATGTCAATGTTAAAATACCAATGCTTGAGCGGTTTGGATATGAAATCTGCATGATTCCATACCACATTAACATCTGTCCTGCAGACAAACTGTCGAATGTAGAAGGACAAGAATCAAAATATCACCTGCAGGCATCACATAATGGAGCGGATATTATTTTTCTAGACTCATAAGCATTGTCCAAGATATAATTAACAGAATATGTGTTTGGCTACAACTCAATACTTATAGGATAACTCAACTGGTATTCCTGGTTGTGGCTTTTAGGATTGGATTGTGCATCATTGCAAATTATTATTACAACATGTATATACATCTAGCAAATTCATATTTATAGTTGATACCTCTGTAATAAGTAACATCTGTTTTGCCGGTGTTGACAATGTATCTTCAACATATACATTACATTCATAATGATCTTGACATCCCCCAGCCCTGCTGGCAAATAATGCGGGTTCTCCTAATTTGAGTAACCGAAGCGATAGCCGGACTCCTATACGGGTGTTACATATACAGTTGTTACATTTCCGGGTGTTACAAAGGCATAGCCGTCTTTATGAATGCGTGTTTATACCCTGAATGGAGGGATTCCAGTGTAACAGTATCATAGTATCAACACACACTAACAGGAGCGCATGACATACATCTAGACCGACTAGCACATCGATTGCCTGTCAGATATTTACCCACAGTCATAGTGATATCACACCAAGCCTTTCCGCCACAACAACCAATGACAGTAGTATGCCACAAAAGGATAGAGATGCAATGTCGATTAACTGCACCTCTACGTTATCCATGGGGATGGAGAGTGTGTGTGAGAGAGAGAGGCAGAAGACACAAGACAGATATGGAGACAAGACCTGCAGTGACAGCGACGATTTTTCTTTTCACAAGTGGCAGATTGTCAGGACATCCACCAATTTTCTTTAGTCCCCTACTACGACATTCCTGGAAAGAAGAAGATGGCACACAATTTGCAGCCTGTACTATAATATAAGTCCAGTCCCTGGTACCACACGGACAACTAAAATAATTAAATAGTATGGATAACAACGAAATTATGAAACCATGCATTCTGATCATCAATGCCTTACTTTCGAGCTGATAGAGTGCAATGCACGAACACGGATGACGATTCTACTGTGTGTAAACTGCGTACATATTTACACGATAATTGATTTCCCAGTCCTCTTATTGTAGTTGTAGTCTCCCAGGAGCTAGGATCGATGTCGCAGTGCTTGAGAGAGTTTATTAGGTGATCCTTGAAGCGCTTTGTCTGCCCTCCGCTTGAATGTTTACCTTCGCAAAGCTCTCCATAGAATAATATCTTTGGAAGGCGCTTGTCTGACATACCGACGATGTGACCAGTCCAGCGGAGTTGGGACCTATTCAGCAAGGCATGTATGCTTTGCATACTGAACTTCTGAAGGTTTTCCGTGTCTGGTACTCGATCCTGCCAACGTACTCCCATGAGTTTTCGTAAGTACCAAAGTTGAAAAGAGTTATGCTGTCTAAACTGAAGAGTAAGGCATATGCTTACATATATGGCGATACTTCAAAATCTAAATTATGTTTTTGATATCGTAGACGAAAGAAAAGAAAATGTTATGCGTCTCCTTTTTTCCGAGTTTGCACCTTATTCCAAACGTATTCCTGACGAAGCAAGAAAAGGTGGACGGGATTCTTCAGGATATGTGAATCCCACATACCATAAATAGTACCGTGTGTCAACCGCAATTGTGCACTCCGTTACACTGGTGGCGAATCTACGTCATATCAACTGTGAGTATATAGTGCAGATTTGCAAGTCCACCGTGTATAGTGACCTTACAGATGTCCAATATATGAGTGTGTTTATTTATGGCAACACGATACACGAACATGAAAATATTAATAGTGGCTGCAATGACGCTCAACATTTGTAAACGGACAGCTGCAGGTTCACTGAGTTGTTTCATACATATACTCGCTTCATAAGCGATACGTATATTAGATGCACCAATATTTCCCTAAGACAACTTGGTAATATGAATATACTATAAGTAATGTGCTGTCCGGTTCTGTGGCGAAATGGTACACAGCGCGTCTCTGACGGCTAAGGTACCGAGTTCGATCCCCGTCACAGGCAATTGTGCATCCAGACCATTCAGAAAGCACTAGGAAACAACTGAACGTATTTATATTGCCTAGGATACCACCACAGTCAAAAAATGCTGGGTTGATAGCTACGTCCAAAATAGGATCTGCTACCAAATTTTGTTCTTTTCAATGTGCTGTCAAAGATGACCATTGACAAGAAACATAGCCGTATTTTACGATGTTGTTAAATTCAGGAGGACTGTTTGCCTATAATAGATGAGAGCGTATATCATTCGTGTCTCTGGCTGGGAGAATTGAATGTGCGGCCGCCTCTCAAATTCAAGTTAGTCGAAATGCTAGTTGCTCGAAATTGATGGTTCTCATTTTACCGGCGAAACCATTGCACAATGTTGTGGTTTCTCAAAATGAATTCAACAATGGTTGCATAGTAATGTCATATACAGGGTGCGTTACTATTATGTAGTTTTAGTATTGTTATATCCCTTACAAATATTACGCTATGAAAATAACATATCATCTGAACTATACAAATCATAATAATAGCAATAATAACAGCAACTATTATTATTGAAAGTGTAATCAGATGGAAGAAAATGTTGGAGCCCAGATCTCATACAACCTTCTACATGCAGACGAGTTAATCTATCTATAAGTTGTGGCCCTTGTTTGCCCTGTGGCTTCGGGGGTAGAAGAGTTCTCTGGAGATGATCTTTTTGTGTGCTTTAAGTGTGACGATGTAATGGTGATGAAATATACTATAGAATTTCCTAGATTGACTCTGGCTTCGTCCTTAAATATACAATTGCGTTGCCTATTATGATAATGATTTCATAATTCGGTGTGTTACGGAATTGCCTACATTGACATGGTTTCGTTCTTCTATATTCTTTCAATTCTGAGTATTGTCTTCTCCATATTTTTAAAATAAAAATATTTTATTTCGTTGTGTATCTACTCATAAAGAATATTCAAAATCTATACATTGTATCAGCTGGCACAGAACAGTTTCTTTCAAATAAATTAAGTTGTAACAATTCAGTGGTTATTGTGAAAAGACCAGACAAATTGAGTAGTTACGGAGAAAATGTCAAATAAATATCCCACGCCGTCAGTAAATTGTATAATGGCCTTCTAGTTTAAATATTTATATTGCGTGAACGTTGATAATTGAAAAGTGGATGGCAATAATTTGTAATAACACGAACGCACCAACAATTGTATTGACAGAAAATATTGTATTAAAATAGAACTGTCTCTTATAAACCATATTCTAAAGTTGACTTAAATAATAATTCATATAATTGTCTGCACATAAGAATGGTTATGTTCTCAGCCACGAGGTTCTATGTTTGCAAGGCATTGCCAAGGGAATTGTGGCGTCACAAAGCGGGATGTATTATATAAACTATCATCTTCTAATCTTCTATAAATTGCTACTTATACTTGTGAAAAATACAATCATAAGCTTCAAATAGCATTGTTACTGTTATTAATATACTAAATATTGCAGATTTTACCAATGACCTACCTACCAGATAAATAAGGATTAATTAAATATACTTCTAAGTTATGGGCGGTTTCACTAAGATGGCGAAAGAGCGAAATAAGTTCTTCGTATTCTACACAAACTGGTAAACTGCAGAAGGTCCCCTTATTACCAGCTTTTAGGTAGGTATCATAAGATACTTCCCCTCCTGTCAAAGTCGGAAAAGTCAAGCTCATAAGGCATGGAGATTGAATGAGAGTTTTTATATTAATCAATTGAATATAAGAGAACCGGGTAGAATGTCATTAAAGAGAACAAAAAAACAGAACGACAATGCAGCAACTATGATCTCACTGCAAATCTAAATGTCGGGAGCCAAAGATAACCTAAACCATATCACTCTATACATGACCAATATTGGACTGAATTTATTGTCTTCTTCTTCAGCGTTCATTCTCGAATTTCCGCTGGATCTCTCTTGTAGCAGGACCGAGGTCCTACTAGATTTCCAGCAGGATATAGCCATGAAAGTCTCCAGTATGGAAGACATGTTGGCTAGAGTTGTCACGTTTCCGGGATAGTGCCATATTTTTGTAAACAATTATCTACGATCGCCTCCTCGGGTGTGTTATGCTATCTTTAAGACATTAAAAAAAAATATATTCTAATAGTATCATAGTAGTATATCACACAATAATATTATACGAGCCCATCAGCAGGTATGTCTCTAAAGTGTTGTGTACCTAGCTGCAGTTTTAAAAATCGTACAACAGACGTGTATATCAATTTATTCAAATTTCCTTCGAATATTCAGCTTAGAGAAATGTGTGTTAAATGTATCCCACGAAATGACATTTCGTTGGATACATTTTGCATGCATGTTTCAATGATTACATCAGGGTTTTTGATTGTGAATAACATCATCGAATGTGGACAATTATGAGCGACATGTGTTTTCAAAAATCAGTGTGTATCAGTGCTGTGCTAAACGCAGTGCTGTATCAAGAAAGCATAGCAGCAATAAAAGTAGATGGATATGTATCAAAGTAGTATAGATCGCAGAAAGGAGTTAGACAGGGATGAATATCCCCGTACCTGTTTTGGCATAAAGGAAAAATGAATGAGGAATGTAGAGGAATACGTGATACAGATTTTCAACGTCTTACTATTGGAGATCACCAGACCCCAAAAATCAGATACGCAGACGATACAGTCCTCTTAATAACGCACGAAGATAGTATATGACAAACGATAATTCAACGAAAAAACACAGCGAAGCTCAAAATCTACTCCTAAATATGATGAAAACTAAAATTATGACAACGGATAAAGTACAATCTGAACTAAAAATAATAATTGATACATATGAACTGGAAGACGTATCAAATTTCGATTATTTTAGTACAAATATAAATAGTTTAGGGAATTGCGCATTGGTTACCAAACTAGATAAAATAAGAAATGAAGAAATTAGGAATAGAGTTGGTATAATATCATGTATCGAACATATTGAGAGACAGCAAGTAAAATGGTTCGGTCACCTTATGAGAATGAAGCCAAACCAAATACCAATAAGAGCATATAATACAAGAATATCCGGGCGTAAAGCCAAAGGTAGACCAACAAAACGGTGGATAGAAAATATCAAGATAACCTTGAACAAATATGGACTAAATGCAACTTCGGCGACACATCTGGCCTCTAAACGACAGCTTAAGCTACCACCCATACGCATAACGGCAGGTGTGAATGCAATTAACAATCATTTACCTGGGAAAAGACAATAGACACTGGGGAATTGCGCAGAAGAAATTAAGAAAATGATGGCAGTTGTGTTTTAGAAAGTTGTCCAAATGAAAAATATTTGGAAACGTATCAAAGCAAAGTAGCAAAGTAAAACGATGTATGAATAGTAATAAGAACATGCGTATTTCCTGTGGTAATATACGGTTGTTAGCTGAATGCCCGCCTTCGAATTGAGATGCTACAGCACAATTGTGCATGTACCATGAACAGCAAACAAGACAAACACAAACGTATTGCAATAATTAAACGACGAAGTAGACTGGCTCCTAAATAACATCATAACAAGTAATCTGAACGTTTTTGGTCATCAGATATAATAGCATGGGAAGAGTAATAGAAGAAGCAGAGTAAACAGCAACATAGGAAGAGGCCGATCACGATGAAGATGGACAAATGGTATATCTGACAGTTCAAACATATCCCTGGAGGAGGCAGATAAACTCGCCCAAGATCGCGAAGTGTTCAGATGGTCCATAAAAAAGACTACGTTCTGGAAAAAATGGCACATGATGATGATGAACAAAACAGACTGGACAACCAGTAAAGCAGGCGTGGCATATAGCAAGAATTGTCTGTCAACTTAACTTATTCATTATATATATTACTGCAACAAATCCCTTTATTCAGACGCATGCATGGGCGTGAACGCGATATGCCGTGTTTCGTGGCGAAATAATATTATCCCACCACTGTGCTATATGTCTACGAAGAATACTTGGAGTGTCATTAAGAGATCGAATTAGGAGCAGTAACATCAGAGAGATAACCAAAACAATACCAGTAGTGGAACACATCCAGTAGTGGAACACATCAAGTGGTTTGCACACATTTCCTGACTACAAAGAGACAGTATGACACAGATGGCCATGACACATAGACATTACTGCTATAAAGCCAGAGACAGATCATGTAAAAAATGGATTTGTGCTGTAGTTGTGTTCTCATCCAGCATTATCTGAAATAGCAAACTATTCTACCTCACAAATGTTGATGGATACTGTGAGTTCAGACATTTTATAAACACATTTAAATAATTTCCGGATGTCCATAAATTACGCAAACATTTCTGTGCCATATTGTTTATACCCACCCCACCCCCCTCAACTTAAAAAAACTGAAGAATTTAGTAACTCCTGTGATGAAAAATGCCAAAAACATTACTCCCACCCCCAGGCTATTAACATTGTTTATAGCAGGAAGAGTATGAAAACAGTACAGGGATATATTATTTTTGGAGATTTCTCGAAATCATTTTCTAATTCAAACAATTGAATTTGTCTAAACAAATTATTCGTAGTCGATTTGTCTCAACAACTATTAATATTTGGCAGACGACCTTCCCCACTTCCCCTAATTTTTGACGCAATTCCTAGCTCGTTTCTTTTCTTTAAATAACGAATGTCCAAAAATAAGAAAAAGAATGATTGATGTAAATTAGAAGTGTTGAATATATTTAGAAACAAGAATACCAGTTCATTTTGAATGATTCGATTGTTCCCTAGTGATGTCAGAGTTTGAAGTCAGAGTGATGTCAGAGTTTGAAGTCAGAGTGATGTCAGAGTTTGAAGACAAATATGAGTCGTAAATCCCCTTCTATGTTTTTTAATGCTTCATCAAAAATGATATTTCTGTTGTCGGAAAGATAGTTTTATTTGAACTATACAGTTGTATTTTGACTAGTTTATCATGCTATTGTAGGAAAAGTATAGTTTTATATGAACTACCCATTTGCATTTTGGCTAGTTTATCGTGGTATTGTAGGAAAATTGTAATTTTATATGAACTATCCACTGGAATGTTTACTAGTTTTTCCTGATCCCGTAGGAAAGATCTTATTGACGTGCTTAAGATAATGTTCTTCAGAGTTAGTAGGTTAAGTGCTATGCTACGGATATTATAGTAATCTCTGCCGAGCGTTGCCGTGACCAGAGCAAATAGTTGCGACACTGTTATATGGCAAGAACATAGGCGCGCATAGAGGCGGCTAAGGAGGTTTTTAGTAGTGGACTTGGCTGTCCCACCTCACAGAGGGTTCATTTGTTGACTGCCCCACCTCATAGAGGTTACATTTTTGACTGTCCAATCTCATAAATGGTTACATTGTTGGCCGCTCCACCTTTTAGATGGTTACATTGTTGATTGTCCAATTCATAGATGGTTAAAATGTTGGCTATCCCACCTCATATATGGCTACATTGACATATGACTCATTCTAAAATAGGTTTTGTCATGCAGATATTGTATCCAACATGTATCACATTACACACATCATATTACGTTCTCTGGACTACATATTGTTACCCATCATATTACGTTGTCTGGACTGCTTATTGTTACACATCACATTACGTTGTCTGGACTACATATTGTTACACATCACATTACGTTGTCTGTACTACATATTGTTACACATCACATTACGTTGTCTGGACTACATATTGTCACACATCACATTACGTTGTCTGGACTAGATATTGTTACACATCACATTACTGGTGTGAGGAAAAATATTTTCTTGCTCATCCCATGATGCCGTCTATCCATCGGTCTTTATTTGTCCTCATCCATTCGACAGTTGCCTGCAGTACTGTCTTTGTCAAGGAATCATGTCTGCATACATGTCCGAACCATGCTAGTTTTCGTCGTTTCACTATTAAAAGTATCAAACTGTATAGGTCGCTGGTGCTTTCTGTTGTGTTGTATGGTTGTGAGAGTTGGACACTCACTGCGGACATGGAGAGAAGATTACAGGCTTTCGAGTATAAATGCTACAGAAGAATTCTACGAATTTCCTATAGGGAACATAAGACCAATGTGCACGTAAGAAATAAAGTAGAGATGTGTGCAGGTGTCCAGGAGTCATTGCTTTCAATAGTGAAACGACGAAAACTAGCATGGTTCGGACATGTATGCAGGCACGATTCCTTGTCAAAAACAATACTTCAGGGAACTGTCGAGGGTGGAAGAAGCAGAGGAGGACAAATAAAGACATGGACAGACAACATCAAGGAATGGACAGGGCTAGATATTTTCACACTCATCCGCATCGCTGACGATAGAATTCGCTGGAGGACTCTGTGTGCTGAAGCATCCAATGTGGTACCCCTACGACCCTGAAGGGTTATGGGTTATTGATATTAAAAGTAATGGTTCTTGTACACCTGTAGACATCTCTATTTTATTACTTACGTATAAATTTGTCTTATGATATTCGTATAATTCCTTTGTAGCATTTGTACTCGAACGCCTGTAATCGTCTCTCGATGTCCGCGGTGAGTGTCCAACTCTCACAACCATATAGCACAACAGAAAGCACCAGCTTTCTTACCAGCACCACTTATAGCGATGGACTTTCACTCCAACACTGATGTTGCCTTTCCAAATCGCCGTTAGCCTTGACATGGACGCTAAAGCCATCACCAGCATTATTTTTAATTATGTGTTGCATTTTCAATCGCTGCATATGCTTGATCTGTGGTATGATTAGGTATTCATCTCCTCGAGCGTATGTCCAATCATTATAATGTTGATATGATTCTGTTTCTTTGCTGTTATAACCAAGATCCTAATCTTTTCTGTGTTGATTTCCATTCCGTACTTTCTGGTAACTTTTTTCAACTTTTCCATTAACTCTTGTAATTCTAGTTCTTATCCAGCTATAAGATCAATATCATAAGCGAAACGCAAGTTGCAAATAGGACGACCTCTGATCGATATAGGCATGTTGTAGTCACGTAGTGTCTCCTTTATGATGTGTTCTAGGTGTATGTTGAAACATACGGGAGACAGTATGCATGCTTGCCGGATTCCAACATTTGTTTTAAAGAACTCTCACATTGCATTGTTTGATTAAGACAGCACTGTTTGTATTTCTGTACAATGATTTAACAATGTCTAAGATTTTGATATTAACATTTAAATGATGTACTACAGACCGTCATGCCAAACACGGTCAATTACCTTTATAAAATCAATGGAATTATGGTATAGACCACGTTGATGCTCAATATGTTTTTCCAATAATGTTCGGTAATTAAATATGTTTTCAACTAATTGCTCTGAAGCCAGCTTGTTATTCTGCAATTATTTCTTCCGACTTATGCTTTATTCTGTTCAGTAATATTTTGAGCATCACTTTGAAAATGTTCATATGAAATCTTTTATTTCATTTACTAGAATTTCTCCTTTTCCTATTCCGCTGTTTCTTAGTTCAGAATTCTGTAATATAGCGTAGACAGGATTACACTTGCATTTATACAGCTCCTTAAAATAGTATGTCCATCTTTTGACTATACCTGTTGTTTAAAAAAAACAACACTGAAACAATAATATGGCACTCTAAGAAAGATAACACAGCCAAAAACACCAAAGGCATCCACGATAGAAGACAAACACGGGAAAACTTGATATAAATGATTATGAATATTTACAAATTTAGCAATGATGTTCCAACAGTGTTTCCACCTAGAAAACTATGCCTGATCGATGACTGAATGTGTAGTTTCTGTAAATTATTGCATACCCCAATAATGAATTACGAATAATGGAGAGTGTCATCAAATGCTATTAATGTTTTAAAGGTTGGATTGCCATCTCATGCCGTCATCATTATTGCATCACCATCATCATGTGCCGTCTTCGCAACTGAAGTTGGCTAAAATAGACCACCAACATTCCCTGTATCTTCTCTTGGACGTACACTTTGCCCGACTGTAACATGTGGATCTCATGATGTTACTCTCCCACTTGTATCTGTGCTTGCCTCTGTATCGCGTCCCCTCGATTTTATCCTCAAGAAAATATGTGACACCTAGTTTGTAAGCATTTAAAACGCCATTTTATTCATTACTTTTCAAAACGTCTATGAATTTTTGACAAAAATTGTACATAGTCTTTCCAAATTTTCAAATATATTGTTTTTTCTACACAGTAGTAACAACTTGCAATACTATCATCAAATGATATTTTCCTAATTGTTTTCTTTTTTCAATCTTCGCTTCTGATGTTTTGGTCTAATATATGATAAACATGATGGACAACTGCGAAAATATGTTGGGGGAATAAAGTCACGAAATGCATCATTTTTTGCTTGTTTTCATGGAACGATATGCTGTTATCAACGCCTGCTGAGAATACGTTTTATTTACCAGTGATGGATGTCGCTGGACAAGAGATATTCATGAATGTACGAATGCAGGAACATTTCGGTAGAGATCACGGGGATTTCAGATGCATAAGGAAGACTATGTTCTGGAATGAATACGTCACATGACACACACTGGTGGATGAAACGGGTGTTTTTACACAGCAATCTTATCTGTTGGTTGGTTGCTGATCCAGTGGTCAATGGGCTCATGCTCTTTGACTCCATGTCATTGTGTGATATATGCATGTGTTTGTGAGCTGTTGCTTTGTTCCATATAAGGGGTTCCATTTATCTGGCCCTTGGAGGAACAGCGTTATATGTAACCACTGAAGTATGTCGTTGAATAATTGGTATATGTTTTTATTTCAGGTGAATGTGCCTTTCAAAGATGGCTGATCTAGCGTATTCATGATGTGTGATACAATCATTATGATATAATAAATATTATGGTATACATCACGAGTCAGGAATTTTTGTCACTGAATGTACATATATATATATATATATATATATATATATATATATATATATATATATATATATATATATATATATATATACACGGACACAATAATATACCAATTGTATATTTACTCCATATTGTAGTGCATGTTCTCGGCCTGGCTTTGGCTCTTTGTTTGTAGATTATATGTTGTTTTAGATTCAGCACTAATTACTAAACTGATGCCATTTGTATATTTTATATCAGTGATCTCGTATGTTTCTATGTTGCTCATGAAATGTTGTTGTTAGCTGTATCTAGATTAGGCGGTTCTAGAGTGTATGGCGGTGTTATGAGGTGTGGTTACTATTACGTAGAAGCTGACATACTCATTTGAAATAGTTTTAACATCCGTGGTTCACATCTTACACCAAGATCTTCTCACATGTGGCTACCAGCAGTTGCTACCATGTGATAGTGACCACACACTTGTAACAAAAAGCCGGCTTTGACAAAGCTGCCACACCTGTTGCCACAGGTTAGGGTAACTTAGGGTCTCCTGCACGGAGGTAAACACAGTCTCTGAACGAGAATGCGGTGCTTGGAAAGAAAGAACAGCTTGGAGGAAACATCCGATGCTAAACGACTAGAACGTATTTTCTAACAGAGCGTGGTGGAAAGCATTGGGCTTTGTGAGACGCGAGAACTCTCCTGGCGCATCTGCAGTCGTATTAATTTTTTTTTTTCCCACTGGAACACTGTGCGATTAGGTAGAAATAGTGTGGTCGACCAATGGGGACAATATTCCACATTTTCAGCACCTCTCTCCACTAATCTAATACCTCAACTATCCGCATGGTCGTGTTTTTTTCTTCTTATTCTTCTTTCGTTCACTTGAAACATGTCTATATCTGTAATTCTGTCTCCTTAATAAAACGCACTGTCTTTTGTAGTTCACATAGTGTCCCATAGAGTTTTGATTCCAGTGTTGTATCCTCTGGCCAATATGTCTGCCTCAGCGTTTCATGCTCAGAACACTCTTGAAGTATATGTTTGGCACTCTGTGCTGCCTGGCCACATGTACACATGGCCGTTTTGCCAATCTTGAACTTTGGGTCCTGTTTTAAAACAGAAGTTGCAGGTTATGTAATATTAAAGAAGTGGCCAGCTAGAACGTCTTAGTTATCTACAACAGATTGAGTGCCTTGAACAGCCTTTCCAGTAACAAATAGGACCAAATAATGATGCGTTCTGGCTCCAATGATGTTCAGCCCGATGTATTCTACCTTGTTGACATACACATATAGATCAAGTGACGTAGCGAACATACATGTAAAATACAGAACAGACGGTACACTTTCAATCTTCTGCGTTTTCTAACCAAAAACTAAGATGCAAAACACAATGGTCAGGCAACTCATAAATGCAGATGGACTGCGCAATGTATGCTAATTCTTCAGACGGCATATATGTCAAGCTAAACCAGGTTTCTGAATCCTGCAAATTTGGCTAATACAAAGAAAACAATAAAAAGAAAACAATAAAAATAAAACAAAAGTTGTGTTTACCAAACCAAACCAACGAATCTACATTTAAATATACGCATAAAGACAAAAAAGAAGTAATTCAAACAATCAATAGTTTCACCTACCTGGGCAGCGTTCCCTCAAAAGCTGTAAACAACGACACTGAGGTAAGCATATGAATATGGAAATCTAATATCGCAGCACACTGTAGACATCACACACATTTATGATACAGAAAGGGAATAATGACCACCACCAAATTCATATTTTACAAGACAACAGTAATATAATCACTTCTATATTGTTGTGAACCATAGACAGTGTGCGCCAGACACGCTAGAAAACTCAATCACTTCCACATAAGCTGCCACCCTAATATAAGTAATATCCATTAGTTGAAAGGTTCGCCTTTTTCAGAGTCCATTCTCAAACACACACTGGATCTCTCTTGAAGCAGGATTAGACTTCCTACTAGACTTCCAGAAAATGAAAATGGTTGTGCCGCCTTTATTTTTACCACAATCGCCCGAAACATCCGTCTTCCATGGTATTAGTTGAACAAACTACCAGACAGCGAAGTACAGGTGAAATTTCAATATTTAAAAATGCATACAATATTGGTGAGTGCAAAGGCACGTTGAGCAGGACACATATTCATCATCATGAAAGATAATTGTCTACAAACAAGAAATTGTTGTATGGAGAACTCCAGACTAGCTCCCGCATGGCCTAAGAAAAGAATAAACGTTCGAAAGATATTCGTAAGACATGACTGACTTAATGTGGTATGCATTACAATATATCACCAGCGTGCAGTTCAAGCAATATTTATATTCAGGTTGTGCCGTACGGTAGTCTATTATCAGTTATTTGTGCGACAACATGACGTTCAGTGTACGAGTTAAGTACACTACACATATTATTAACCATTGCCAAGGTCGGATGTGTTAGGTAAATACAACAGTGACAGGCAGTATAGGTTGGGTTTTTTCTGGACTACACCCTGATGGGATATCCTACTGCAAGAGCTATCCAGACATTCATCATCATCATTAGGTGCCATTCCGGCTGGCGTAGGCGGTCATGGTTCTCCACAGTTCTATGTCCACAGTATTATGTATCAAGGTCGTTGTTGTTTCCCTGCCGTGCCAGGTTGTCAAACTGTCTAATATTTCTCACGTTGTCGCACTCTGTCTCTGTTGCCTTCCAATTTGTATATTGTGTCTATGTTCTCCAAACCTGCCTGTCTCATGAAGTGGCCAAAAAAAAGATTCTCTTTTTCTTATATTATTGATTAAGGTCCGTTTCACATTTGACTCTTTCAACACCTCTACATGTTTTTTTTTTCTGGCAGTCCATGGTATTTTCAGCATTCTTCTATAGAACTACATCTCTATTGCCTCTAATTTCCAACGTTCTAGTTTGTTTATTGTTCAAGACTCGCACCCACATGCTAGTATAGGGGTTATATAGCACTGCAGAACTATCTTTCACCTCTAATAACAAGGTCATATTACACAATATATTTTTCATTTTTTTTTAATGTTGTTTTTGCCTTTCCTATTCTGCTTCTTATTTCTGTTGAAATTGTTCCATCTGCTGTAATCGTTATACCTAAATATTTGAATTGGTGGAACTGTTTTAATACTATATCAATCACTTTCATCTTGCAACGTTATAAACTACTGAAAAATATGTTATGATTGTTGAAATATCATGAAAACAATACCGTGTACAGAATACATAGCCACTACAATAAAAAACAAAAATGGTTCGGCCACAAAATGGAAACCGATCACATTTTATCGACATCCTTAAATAGAAGGCCATATGAAACGAGAAATAGGGAGGACCCAGACGAAGATGGATACATAGAACACCAAAGCTGGACTATAGCAACGGAATCACAGTTAGAAAAGAAAGACTACTTCAGCTCCAGATGACGCTTAACGGTGCACATGAATAGGAAAAGACAAGACACATATAATGCAAAATGACAAATGGAACTTCTGATCCGTGAATGCACATTCATAAACGATGTCGCTTTTTCATATATTCTAGAAATATACTACACTTTAAGTTGTTAGACCCGCAGCAGGAGTGTCTGAAAGTCCATTATCTTATCATGTCAACCATTATGCATTAGTAATCCTTAATGGATAACATCAAAATGCAGTGATGATTTCCTCTTTTGGAAACCTCAAACTATTTTTGTCTGTATAGTGACGTTTCCTTTTGTGGTGCAACAAATAACGCAGTTGTACACATGAGCTACGGATTCTGAGCTTGGTCCTAGCTATCAATATTCGTTTAGTGCCAAAGTTTACTTGGTGCCCATGTTTATTTGTTGCCCATGTTGGCTTGGTAACCATGTTTACTTGATACTCAATTTAATTTGGATCCCATATTTGTTTAGTGACCATGTTTAATGGTGACCATAATTATTTGTTGCACATGTTTACTTGGTTACCATGTTTACTTGGCGACAATGTTTACTTCGCGTGACCATGTTTACTTGGCAACCATATTTACTTGATTTCCATGTTTATTTGTCGACCATGTTTACATGGCAGCCATGTTTACTTGATTATCATGTTTTCTTGGCTACCATGTTTACTTGGTGACCATGTTTACTTGGCGAGAGAGAGCAGATGGATTGGCCGCATACTCTTCTACTACGGCTGTTTATGGAGCGATGGATAGGTCAGACATTGTGAACTCCATACGGTAAAACGCACGAACACATGATTTTATAAATGGAAATGACTCATAGAACAAGAGTAGAATAAAGGAGCTTGGTTTGAAATGTGGTGTCGCTAGAAAGAAGCGGTTTCGTGGGCGAGAAAGAATGATTCTCAATAAACGGCGTACTGGGACCGCCTGGAAACGTACAATGGTGGATGCACTCAAGCAGAGATCTGAGCACATGTGAACGTGTCCGGAGTGCAGTGACCATGATCCAACGACTAACCAACTTTGAGACCATGTTTACTTACCGAACATGTGTACTTAGTGAATATGTTTACTTGATGCTCATGTTTTCTTAGAGACCATGTTTACTTGATGCCTATGTTTACTTGGTGACCATGTTTACTTGATGCCCATGTTTACTTGATTGTTTACTTGATGCCCATGTTCACTTTGTTACCATGTTACTTGTCGACCATCCTTACTTGGCGGCCATGTTTACATGGCGACCATTATTTCTTGCTGCCCATGTTTACTTAGTGACCATATTTATTTGGTGCATGATGTAACAATTCCTTGGAATATCCCAGAATCAGACACCCATATTAGTCCTGTAATTTATGTCCTTTTGTATTACAGGGAATGTATTGCTGATTGCTCCACATATGCCAGTTATCATACCCAGAGTGATGTTGCTATAAACACCTCTTACAAGAAAGGGTGATTGATACGGAAATTGAAACTCATGGCTAAATCTCTGCATGTTGCATAGGTAGAAATGCCACAGAACCGCATATATAATTTACATTCGCTGTGTACGATGTTTCTTCCCAAATCCGTGCACATCGCTGACAATTCAAATCTTTAGAGTATGAAAACATTATCTGGAGAAACCTTCTCACTGCACATATGAAGTAAGAGTTAATTTCCCGTAATCCATGTTGAATCGAAATACGGCAGCAACAACAACATGTTTGCTCAGTGTTATATTTACGTATATTGGTGTTGCTAGAATATAGTGTACACTAGAATCCTACTTTATAGAGGTACTACTGACATTCACGTCTAATGTGGACTAGTATCGTATTTTTTAGAAGTGTCACTGACATTCGAATGTAATCTACTTTATTAGCATATTCATTTACATAACTATCTCCGAAATGAAATCAATGTTCATGGTGTTCATGTATAATTATAAGTGCCCTGAAAACTAGACAAATAAATGGATCATTGTTGTGAATACCCTGGATACACCATAAATCTACTGTTCTGAAAATACATAATATCTCGTGCACCTACTGACATGAAAACACAGGATATCACATGTATCCATCTATCTATCTATGTGACTTGTCCTTTACAGAACACTGTCCTCACTGACACTCTCTAATCCACTCGGTTCTGTGCAAGCTGCCAGCTTCTTCCAGATGTATATTTACTGACTATAAAATACATATTTGTACTTTACTCTGATGTCCCAATATTCCAGATTTTACCTGCATCTTGATAAAGTTGTGGGGCACCCTTGATGTCTTTCTGCTGAAGACTTGATTCATTGATGTGGTCCATACTCCTGTATAGGCTTATGATGATAGGAAACTGATCGCAGAAGAAGAAAAAGAAGAATACTCGAATCTACTGCCTTGATAATCTTCACATTATTTGAAACCTCTGCCCTGAACGGCAACGTCCACCAACAAACTCATGTATCCCATGTTTCAATATACATGGAAGTTCTTTACATGTATATGGCGTTCCATTGAGAACGCTGTCCACAATTGTACTATGTAAGCCTCCCGGTACTATTCAATCTTTCCAGCCTCATGGTCATTCACACTGGTGATGCTCTTTGTCCAGATAACATATTAACTTAAACAGTAGTATGAAAATAAACACGTTATGTTTACTCCTCTATTCTACAACTCTATCTTTTCCTGTGGGTTCCAGTCCAGTGCCTGTATATACTTTTTTAACCTTGATAATTAATGTAAATCAAGTAGTCTTCTATGAGGAGTGCATTCAATTCCAGGAAGTTCAGTGTCCAACTTATTCCAAAAATATATATTTTTTTTAATGCGTATTTGCATGTTGCGTAACTGTTTATTAGGGTATTTTTGGAACTTTATTTCCTGTAATCCAATCTTAGTTATGTATGTTAAAAATAAAATAGATAATTTAACAGGCTCGTGTTAATGTCTATTTTCTATAGTGGAATGATGAAACCTTGTATGATTTGAACATATTTGCCGAGACGAATCTGTCAATAACCATCTTGTAGAGTACAGTAAAATGTGAAGAAGAAGAGGTTAAAGAAACTCTTGGGTAGACAATATTCCAGATTGGGCAGTAAATATTCTCCCACTCTCATCCGCATCGTTGAAAGTATAAATCCCTGGGGGATTGTGTATTGAGGAGTATAATGTAGTACACCTACGACACTGATGAGTTACTGGTTTACGAATAAATGGAAATGTTTATATTAATATTAATTTAGTTCAATGTTAGTTGCCATTCTTGTGAATTGGATCAGCGTATTGTGTATGGATTTATTATTCTATTCCACTTTAATCAACTAGAATTTTCACACACTGCTTACTGTCCAGAAACAATAATTATATTTACATTGTAAATATCAGATTAATACAATGTATTTTATCTGCGCATGTAACTCACTAATTGAGAAAATGGAGTAATATTTAATCAATATTTGTAATTAACAAATAGCACCGAACTAGCGACGAACAATATGCCAAGCTAAATTTCAAATTGTTTATTAGCTACTTTATGCTTTGTAACATGCATTCGAAGTGACATGATTTCTACAGAAACATGTTTTGTTTAGCAATTTTATATAAGTAATGTTTTGTTATTGAAGCCGGGTTTATCGGATGGAAACAATAGAATAGTGCAGTGTGTTACACTTAAAGAGATGAAGCTGTCTGGACGTATTTTGTGAGCTCCCTTTATAAAATTAGCTTTTGGAGAGCAATTTAAGATGTTAGTTAGTTAGTTGTCGGATCATCATCACTGGAAACTGGACACGTCCATAATTACTCCGATCTCTCCCTGAATGTATATGCCATTACACTTCTGCTGACAGTATTGATCCTCTGATGATTGACCATCATTCTCCTGCGTCCTCCACAATTTTCCCTTTTAGCAACACCGCATTTCAAACGCTGATCTTTAATGCCGATAATTGAAATTGAATCGTCATCCACACTAGTCTCACTCTCGCGTGCTATATCTCTTACAGAGTTCAAAACATCAGTTCGATCCATTGCACCATCGCCCTGTGCCACAATTGTGTACGACGCCACGTGATCTGCTTTTTCCTTTTCTTCGAACACCCACATGTTCTGGCACGAAATTAAATGTAGCTACTTTCAACCTCGACATTCTCAAAGCCTCAATCCATCGTTCATGAACGAGACCCACTTCTATCTTCCTAATCATACTCATAGTCACATTGTATACATTTGTTACCTTATGTGTGTTTAACCTCGCAAATGTCCTGGTCACCGCCATAATATCCGTGGTTATGCTACCGTAGTCACAGCATTGCACAACTTAGTCGACGCATTGCTTAATTTCTCCTCATTTTAATCACAATCCCCAGTGTAATTCATTTTCACATCGACATTATCCGTGACAGTTATAGTATCCCCAGCAATGACACTATCCAGACAAAGATTCATTGGGCAGGTCATTTGGTATATATGTCAGACTATCGTCTGCCGAAGATACTTTACTATAGTGAGCTGGAGAAGTGTAAACGATCTCAAGGTGGCCAAAAGAAGTGTTAAAAGGACTCGTTAAAGATGTAAAAGCGTTTGCAATAGATCAAGACGCACTGGAAGAACTTGCACAAAATAGATCTACATCGCGCTCTACAGTCAAAAAGAATGCACCATCTTGTGAAAAGTGGAGAAATGATGCAGCCAAACAGCGGATAGTAGCTATAATATAATAGATAGATCAAAATCGTCCTACAATCGTCATTCCATGTTCGAACTGTCCAAGAACATTTACAGCTCGAATATGGCTCACTAGCCATCTACGAACTATTATGCAATTATGCATGGCCATTATTATAACTGATGCAAGCATATATACATATGATGATATAAGACCGGCGTTCTAGCCACACGGACATGCCAGACAACTTTGTTATGAATATGACGCTGTTTTTCCCCGTGTCATATGGGCTAGTATTTTCGATCTTTTTGTTAATATGATAGTCGTCGGATAACATCAAATTTGTTTTCTAGAAGAAACTAGTTTGAACTTTCAAATATATGTATTTGCTCGTTTATAAAGTGGCATTCTATATAATAATAATTGATGTTTTTGTGATGCCCTAATTTGCTTCAGTATCAACAACACATTGAATCGTAATGTATCTACAACAGTTTTAATATGACATGTGAACAAAGCAACAATTGACTGCCTGATGTGTGTTCTACCTACACGCTCGACTTTATAAACGAGCAAATACATATATTTGAAAGTTCAAACTAGTTTCTTCTAGAAAACACATTTGATGTTATCCAACGACTATGATATTAACACAAAGATCGACAATACTAGCCCAAATGACACATGGAAAAACAGCGTCATATTCATAGCAAAGTTGTCTGTCATGTCCGTGTGGCTAGAACGCCGGTCTTAGATCATCATATGTATATATGCTTGCATCAGTTATAATTATGGCCATGCATAATTGCATAATAGTTCGTAGATGGCTAATGAGTCATATTCGAGCTGTAAATGTCTGATAGGCAGCTGTCAAAGTAGGGGATGTCATGCTGAGACTGTCTCAAAAAGCATGCCAGTCGTGTCTAACCACTGCACTTGGTCTGATAATCGGCAAAATTTACGCGTTTGAGATATACTAGTTTCTTGGCCAATCTGATAATGTAGGCGAATGCCAGCAACGCGGTGTGGGCCACATCGCCCATCGTGAAGCACGAAGAAAACCATGGTGAGCCATTGCATCGAACTTCACTTTCAGTCGTCTCGATTCGTCTTGCCACTGGTTTCAAATGAGGTCGGACAAAACAGACAGGTCGCGATGCGTTGCATAATCCCTCCTTACTTTAATCGAAATCCCCAGAGCATGTCATTTCTACATCCACGAAAATTAACCCGAAGGGAAACAGTTTTCCCACTGACTATAGGATCATGGAATGTAAACACATTCCTCGACCATTATCTTACACACATAGAGACCGCTTCAACGAACACCTCTGGTTGGGAAAGTTAGAAAGGTACCGCATCTTTGAGTGAAACGCGCCTTGCTGTAGTCGGTCACCTCTGCATGTTATAGAGTTGCTGGCTATACATTCTTTTGGAGCGGAAGAAAAATTGAGGAAAGAAGCGAAGTGGGAGTAGGCTTCGCTAAAACATTAATACTCTTTGGCAAACTAGCAGGTCCAATAAATGATCGCCTCATGACGGTAAAAGCCCCCCTGCTGTCTGGTAAGAAATACGCATTGGAGTGGGAGTTGCAATCGGCAGGGTAGGAAAGAAGGAACCACGGCAGCGCAGGAGTTACATAACGTAAGGGAACAGGAAAGCGCATACCGTAACACACAATAAGGGAGGGCGCCGTTTGCAGACAGAGCAAAAAGAAATCAAAATAGGATGCGGGGCCTCAAAGTGAACCACATACTCAGAATAGAGCCTAAGGAGGCTAGTGTAGGAAGTGACACAATGTTTTGAGACGTTTGAACGGTGACGGTCTCCAGAGAAAATAACAATACTGGAATGATTACAAAACCGAGATACATAACATTACCAGTGAGGTACGCATGTGGTTTGCGTATGTGGGTCTCATCAATGGCTCACTAGACATACCACACATGCAACAGAAAACCTTAGTGGATGACATGCCGTTATATTGAAGTTATCTTCTTAGAGAAGCTTCATGACACGTCATCTATGCAATTATGCTTGTATTTTGTTGTTGAAATGTATTTCATGTTTACCTGAATATATATGTATGCACCCTCAGTGGTTGGGAGGGAGCCAGAGATGTACTGTGCAGCACTGGGGAGGAGGCACTGTTTTTTCCTATGGTTCAAACCCATCATAGAGGCACAGTGACTCAGGACGTGACAATCCTTTTGACTTTAGCATTTGGTTGCATGCCTAGAGCAATAGAGAAGTTCGGCATAGGCAGTAGTCAATTGGTGGCGGGGAATGATCACAGTGAACCCTATCTTGGCTACAGTGGATAGGAGCAGTGCATAGGTTGAAACCTAAACTTCCTGGAGGTGTGATAGTTATTCTCTGGCTCTGTCCCTGGGTGGGCCGAAAATTCGAAGACTTTCCAGTAATATAATGCCATTTAATGGAATTAGGTCAAAGGGCATGATCCCATGCGCCGCTGGATCAGCAACCAACCAACCACCAATGGGGTCGCTGGGATGATAGAAATAAGCCAAAATTGAGAGGAGACAGAAAAGAGGTCGAAGCACTTAAGACAGAAACTAGAGGTCAGTGAAGAGAAAGTCGGAAAACTTCAGGCGGAGCAAGCCCAGCGGAAAGTAAACTCCGTAAAGATAGATGAGAAAAACAAGGAACTAGAAGAGGTTATACCAAAATGGGGTCATTGCAGCGGGAATTAGTTCAACATACTGAACAGAGAGACATGGCTATGGGCAAATGCTTCACAGTGGAAAAGGAGTTGCAAACGTCGAAAAAGCAATTAAGTGACACAGAGAAGGGTTCGACCAACTCATGACAGACAATAGACACTTTCTCAAACAAATGGATATAAAGCGTACCGAAATAACGCATTTAAGGGATAGACTTAGGTCAAAGGGCATGAGCCCGTGGACCGCTGGATCAGCAACCAAGGGTTAGAGTAGCGGTCAACAATGATAACTTCAAGCGTTTGAGTGAGGAAATTCGGGAGAAAGGACTCACTGTCCTCGAGCACACAAGAATAGGCCCTCACGGAGTGGACGGATGATACTGCAGAATATGAGAATAAGAGAATATGCGTAGTACTAAGGACAAGTCTTAGAGAGGCGGCCCGTGAAGTCCTAGCAGAATTAGACATTAAAAAACGTCAATGACGTGACCGCAGGTTATGCAGAGAGAAGAAATTAACGGGAAAGTAATATACTAAAGACAGTATATAGAAAGTAACTAGAGAATAATCTATCCTCGGTATACAACATTGTAATACATCTAATTATGTAAATATCAGAGATGAAAGACGTGTAATTAGTTGCTGCATTGTTCATGTGATCTAGAATATATTTTGTTTCATTCATTGACAAAAATTTGGGAAGGTGGAGTCTAGTATTTTGAAATTTGTACAGGTAAAAATTTGACAGGTAATAAGTATTGGCTCTGGCCACCAAAGTCTGTAGGCACATTTCACAATAGAGAACCCTTCACAGATACCAAGAGATTGACAACGTGGAATGCAAGAATTTTATGGTCAACCAAACATAACCGTTACACTCTAGTGTGACGTCGTCAACGTTAGTATACTGTCAACCTCCAAGTTGACATACTTTGTGACCCATGTCACCATTATTGTGACACCCACTCGACAGACAGTCTCTCTGTCACACTGTCAGATCTTATTACTGTCACGTTACTGAGAGACATCACACTACGTGCAGAACCCGTATTTATCACTATGAGACCCATATGTTGTTATAAGGTGATGGCCAGGGCGGCATAATTCCCACACTTGCATAATGAAATTTGAACTGAAGACACAGACTTAATTATATTACGTCCTCACTTCAGTACTCACAATACCCGCGTTTTATCTTCTCGGACAAAGCATACTTGTTGGAATTATTTGTGAAAACTAGACCGCTTCACTGTAGTTTGTCACAAGGTACATTTGTAGAAGGTGTGCCGAGAAATTTGGCCGGTCTCAAAGATCGAAGATTATGTAACTTTAATGAGCCTGCCGCACGTCGCTCACCGTTGATTGACAGTGTTCGCATTGTACACAGGCTCATCATTAAGAAAGGACGACCGACAGACCACCACAAACCACTACACAATCCCTTAGCGCCGACCATGTACTGTCGGGAGGAATGTGAAATATGTACGATGAACATTACTATCAAGGTCCATGCCAAACATAACAATCAAGGTGCATTCCAAACATACCAATTAAGGCCCATGCCAATGAACCGTACCAATCGTACGCCCCAATCCGTAAGTGGACAATACCATCCGCTACTGCACGTAGTTACTATGGAAGGCATGGTTGGGACAACTGCCCCCGAGCCTATTCTGTTAGCCATATTCAACCGAAAGCCTGCAGTCATTGCATATTCACTAGTGCAGTAAATATAAGTCACAATCGGTCATGCAAATCCCATGGTGGCCATCGTTGTAACCAACTGCCGCGGCTAAAGATTTCCAACAGATATGTGCAAAGGGCAATAGTATATATAAAACATTCCAACAACAAGTGGCTATTGTCAGATTGGAGATTCGCGCATGCGCTGATGACAAATGCGACACGTGATATTCCAAATTTAGTTTTAACTTTTTTGGACGAAAGACATCGATTGTTTCACAAAATATATCCTTGTTTATGTCTTCCACTGAAATTAGGATTTATAGCTAACATTATGAAACAGCGTGAAATAATATTCTCCTACAAAAACACTTTATCCAATAAACAAAAATTAAACCATATAAATAGAATTTCTCCGATCTAGATTTTCTCATCTCTAGATAGCTAGATCTGAGCAGTTTCGTTCTTTCAGGGATACATTTGATTTGTCTAGTTTTCATTGAACTTATTCTTGACGTTAGACATGTGTTTAAATTATTGATTTATTATGTGTGGTTTTATGTATAATAGAATCAATAAAGTCAATACCAGACAAGAATATGTAGCCACATATATTAGAAAGCGTCGCTGGAATTACATCGGACACGCGCTGCGAATTGATACCAACAGACTCCACTATCACGCTTTGATGTGGTCACCAAGGTTCTAGAGAAAACGAGGAAGACCGAGAGAGACCTTACAAAGAACTATTACAAGAGAGCGCTTCACCATCGGTATCAGAAACAATGACGACCTAAAACAAATTGCCATGAAACGAGAGACATGGAAATCTATGGCATCGCCATATGTGCCGTCTTTGAGGAATAGCTAGAGATGTCCATAGAGGAATAACTAATTAACTGACTGACTAATTAACTGACTGACTAATTAACTGACTGACTAATTAACTGACTGACTAATTAACTGACTGACTAATTAACTAATGCCAGATGTGTTTGTAATTCTACTTCCTCACATTGAAAATGATTTAATTTGTTTTCATAGCACGTTTCACTAGCTTTGTACAACTTTAAAATGATCTAATTTATTTCCATAGCACGTTTCACTAGCTTTGTACAACTTTAAAATGATCAGATTTATTTCCATAGCACGTTTCACTAGCTTTGTACAACTTTAAAATGATCTAATTTATTTCCATAGCACGTTTCACTAGCTTTGTACAACTTTAAAATGATCTAATTTATTTCCATAGCACGTTTCACTAGCTTTGTACAACTTTAAAATGATCAGATTTATTTCCATAGCACGTTTCACTAGCTTTGTACAACTTTAAAATGATCTAATTTATTTCCATAGCACGTTTCACTAGCTTTGTACAACTTTAAAATGATCTAATTTATATCCATAGCACGTTTCACTAGCTTTGTACAACTTTAAAATGATCTAATTTATTTCCATAGCACGTTTCACTAGCTTTGTACAACTTTAAAATGATCTAATTTATATCCATAGCACGTTTCACTAGCTTTGTACAACTTTAAAATGATCTAATTTATTTCCATAGCACGTTTCACTAGCTTTGTACAACTTTAAAATGATCTAATTTATTTCCATATCACGTTTCACTAGCTTTGTACAACTTTAAAATGATCTAATTTATTTCCATAGCACGTTTCACTAGCTTTGTACAACTTAAAATGATCTAATTTATTTCCATAGCACGTTTCACTAGCTTTGTACAACTTTAAAATGATCTAATGTATTTCCATAGCACTTTTCACTAGCTTTGTACAACTTTAAAATGATCTAATTTATTTCCATAGCACGTTTCACTAGCTTTGTACAACTTTAAAATGATCTTATTTATTTCCATATCACTTTTCACTAGCTTTGTACAACTTTAAAATGATCTAATTTATTTTCATAGCACGTTTCACTAGCTTTGTACAACCTGAAAGTGATCTAATTTGTTTCCATAGCACGCTTCACTAGCTTTGTAAAATTTTAAAATGATGCATCTAGGTCAATATAAAAAGCAAATAGATAAAATGTTGTGTTTTAATCTGAAATTGCATAGACCCTATGAATTAAATTGATCAATTCAGAAGCAGCCATTGGATTTTATTTTCTCTATATGAAAATTGTACTAGGCAATTTGTATCTCACGCACACTTTTAAGATCTTTACATTCAATTATAAGAATCCGATTAGTATATGGTTTGTTTATTCTATAACTTGCTAGATATAGTCGCTAAATTGCACTATTTTGTACCTTTGAACACAGGACAGACGGTGCTTAACAAATTCAATCCCAGATTACTTGAAACCGCCCGCTATATATTCATTCCCGGATAACATGTTGTCGCCCGCG
The DNA here is from genome assembly GCA_034231615.1 of Meghimatium bilineatum. Classification (NCBI taxonomy): domain Eukaryota; kingdom Metazoa; phylum Mollusca; class Gastropoda; order Stylommatophora; family Philomycidae; genus Meghimatium; species Meghimatium bilineatum. The sequence goes on from CM067300.1 coordinate 48,773,860, forward strand.
TGACACACTGTCATTGTGATTGATGTTCGATACCGGTTCCATGCGAATAGATATGTTAATTAACCCTTGATGTGACTACCGGTAATGGTGGCCTCAAGTTTTGTTTTCTTATCGTTTGTAACAGCTGGCGTTTCCGAACTGCGAAAAGTTTATTATGACCTTAACTTTTCGTCAAAACGTGGTAAAATTGAACCTACTTGAGATTCAAATGATGTTGATATGCAATTTTTAAATGATATTCTGGAGAAAACGAACAAATCGGACGTTGATGGGTGTAGTAGTTTAGTATTTAGTAGACCTAGTTAAATTGGTAATTGGTAACGTAACCTCTTCAGGACATGGCTATCAACCTAGCATTTTTGGATGTAGTGATTTTTTTTTAAAGTTGATATTAGCGCGATCACTTTTGTAGGCATAATTAAGGAAGCACGCCCCCCCCCCACCCTATAGACACAGTAATGATTGAGAATAGTCGACACAGCTGATCTATGTCAATAATGATCAATTTCACGAGAAATCCTGCAAGAGACATTCATCCAGATAACTCGGCTTTGATTACGAATAGGCGCATCTTTCACTATTTCTACGTGAGTCATTCATGCTTTGAACGATCCAAGATGTATGTCGGTATCAAAATTTGCAGAAAAAACGAGAACCTTTTTTTGGAAACCTGTCACCAGATATATATATAGGGCTTTATTTACGTGAATTTGGACTATATGTTTGAAGTATTCAACAGTTACAGAATGTTGTTGTTATGATGTGTAACGGAGACTGCTTTTCAATTTTCATTTGAACATTTATTAGCAAACAGTTTGGTACATGACAATGAAGTCGACGTGAAACTGAAGCTAATTTATTTTCTCTGTCGCATGTTACATTTCAAGTGAACTTGACTTACACGGCATTCACAGATATATTTTCATAGATCATTACCTCTTCCATAGGGGGCCGCGAGGCAGCCTTAAATAGGTACCGCATTAATACAGGAGGTACAGATTGTGGGGGAAAGTAGATGGATACCGCCCGCATATAGATGAGCCACCGAAATGTGAGATTGCTAACATCTTTAACCCCAAGAGTATTAGTAAATGATATGTGTTAACTTTTTTTTATCTCTTCCATTTATCTGTTAACTGGACTTTGAATCATAAAATTGATTGGACATTGTACTTTTATTAATGTTCTGGCACAATCACCTGTTATTTCTACGGATGTATTCCCCTTTCCCTGGGGATGAAGCTCGAAGTTATTACTGATCGGCAGGGATTGAAAGTGTTACGATTGTATGAGATGTCATGTTTACCTTCTCCGTCAGAAGTGTTTCCACACAGTGTTGTGCAGGATAGTAGTCTTCTTCTTCTGCGTTTGTTCTCAAACTCCTGCAGCTTAGCAGGATGTAGTCCGAAGAAGGGAATGCGTTGTTGTCATGGTTTACAGTAATACTGCGATATCTGCGCCTTTCGGTTTGACACATCAGACATTAGCATGGCTTTGGGATACTGACCCTGTATGGGATGTAATAGCCAGCTCCATCCCATAACCTCCTTACTCGCCTCTTACGACATGCATGGAAGGTAAACAGTGTTGCTATTCTTTGCTCCCCTTTCGGGCACAGGCAACACACGGGCGCAGGATAGTAATATCAATGAGCCTGCAAGTAACATTTAAAACATCAGATTACACATGCCATTTTTGTGTATTTCTATAAAGAAGCTACTCGATGAAAATTATATCCTTGTATTTTAAAATCACAAAAGAGGACTATTCATGTCCTGGGGACTTGTAAACGATCATTTGTACGTTGGACAGAAAAATCTGAAATCTCTATTTCAAGCCGCTTACACACGAAAAGTAGGCCAGGATTGGTGGATAATTTTGATAAAGAATTGATCCGAAAAGAAATGTGCAATATTTTTCACAATAATCAGGAAGGTTTTTTTTAAAGAAATTGAATAATTCGTTTAGAAAGAATAATGGTATTTCTATTTCCAAATATACGATATGGTGGACTATTAGGAGTTTGGGATTAACTTTCAGAAAATATTTTCGTGGTAGAGACCTGTGTATGTCAGATGCCCCATGTAGTTACAAAAATATTTACGCGAGGTCTGAGAAGTGAGAAGAGATTGGTATGCTATAGTTTATTTACATGGAACTTGGATCAATGCGCACCACAATAATGAACGAGAATGACAATCATCTCCCGAGACAACTAAGAGAATAGTACAATATAGCAAAGTACAGATCATAATAGTTGAACATGCAGGAAGCAGCCATCGTGGTCTTCTAAATAATAATGAACTTATTTGCTTCAGAATCCGCATATATTAGAGATTGTCATACCCAGATGAATGAAAAGTTATTCCAAATTTGGATTGCGAATCATGTATTTCCTTCATCGGACAGACCATCTTGATTGATACTGCTCAATACTTCATATCACGACGTTGTGGCAGTAGAAGATATCATTCCTATTTCATCATGTACTAAATATGTAATAATATTTGACTGACAAAATACTACATTCCATTCATCGAAATGTCCTGGCTACTAACTTACTTAAAATTGTTTTTAAAAAAGTCAAAGCATACAAAGATATTTCATATAGACAAGACAATCCAGAAACTGGTCACATATGTTTCAGAATACCAGATTACTTGAACACAATCCGCAAATCTCACATAAACCCAATATGTAGATTAAAATTAAGGAACTTGTGACAATAGAAAATAACACGTTCACATAAAAGATGTTGATATACTTGCAAATATTGTCACCTTGAATATAGCCATCTGCCGAAGACGGATGTGTTGGGCCATTGGCGCAAAAAACGGCGACACAACGCATTTCCATTCTCTGGACTTCATACTGCTGGGAATCTAGTAGGATCATTGTCCTGCTACAATGAAGAGCTAGCAGGAGTTTGAGAATGAACGCTGAAGAAGAAAAAGTATATAGCCAGGGATTATTGGAAGACATGTGGAACATTGTTTTAGGAGGAAATGAAATATTAGAAGAATGATTGTCTGTCCTGTATTCAGTCACAAATGGCTATCACTTTCTCAAAGACATCTGATCATGATTCGAATGAAGTGTAATGTCTTTAAAATGACTTTACATTTACTGACAAGCACATTAGAGGAGCAACATTCCAATATGATATGGAAGAACTGCAAAATTGTGATACGCATAGCAATGCAAAAATCAATGAAGGTCTGCTATGGTAGCGCCTTAATCGTGTATGGCAAACACAATCATGAACATGTCGCACACAGATCATTTAAGAAAATATCTTTAACAAGTAGTATATGCAAACATTATTGTAATAGTAGACATTGCCTATTCCTAATGAATTCACATAATCTGTGTCCGAAGCGGTGACATTTCTTTTCGCCATACACAATAATTATTATGCCTACACAGATCAAAGGAAGTCTTTCGTGTATAAAAACTGGACATGAAAGACAAATATAAAGTATACATTTATGGTGTCTAACCACATTATAACACCATATGTCAAAAATGAAATCAATATGTTAGATTTTAAACAGATAGTTACATCAGTGTGGCTTCTGTTCAATCATAACATATGCATGTATCGGTACATGGAAAAAGCAAATACTTTCCAGGATTGTTGTAGGCGGAAAACAGAAAATTAGAGGATAAACTGAAGACCCTTTATCAGTGAAAAAAAAATCATTGTCCCTACATCTTGCCTCAATTTATGACTTTTGCCTTTTATCAAATAATCTCCATGGATGACGAAGAGGTGCATGCAAACGGACATTCCATGGGTTGTTACACTAATTATCAATAACAGTTGATAACGGTTTAATTAGTCAATACTATAGTGTATGACTTCACTGATACCACGTTCGATGAATGCAATATACCACTAGATGTAATCTTGACTGACTGTCTAAACAAGGGCTTAGAATCTTGGAACAAAGTAATGAAATATTGCTAGTCGCTTGAAACGCACGCAATAAAACACACACCGAAATCGACGTTTAAACCAAAAAGTATCGAACAAGAATGCATTCACTTCAACAAACGAAGGGTAAGAAAGGTACTATTGGTATTTACATAGTGGAGTTCAAAATGACGCAGACATTATTGAAAGCTGTAAACAATGAGGCATTGTCATTCTTTCTCCGACTACATCCTGCCAAGCTTCAAGAGATTAAGAACAGACACAGAGGAGGAAGTGGTGTACCTATTATATATTTTTCAAAGGAGGCGATATTGCTGCAAGGTTGGGGGGATGTGGGGAGGCTAATACGACACAGGGCAATAAAAGGGCAAGCGTGATAAAAGGGTGCGTGATATACAATATCGTTTTAGAAATCGCTGCAAGCAAAATAAAGCTATAGACAACGTTCACGACTCAGTCTGCACGCATAACTAGGAGCACCAGGAAACGATAAGCTTGTTCTCGTGCTGAACAAAAATCTAGTTAATATGTATTCGTGTTCAGCACTGCATCTTGCCCTCCATTAGTTGTTAGTTAACACACGCTGTTGAACAGTCGAAAAACAAATCATGTTATTTATATTCTGTATGGCGTCTCCGGTGACCATGTATGTTGCTGCTGCTTCAAAAACCATTGATCTATCGTTTCATTCTACTTTCCTCCTAAAATTGTGCAGGTTAGCATGATGGAATGCGGAGAACGGAATGCTTTGTATCATGGTTTACAATTTGCTGCGATCTATGCGCATTTCCGTCTGACAAATCCTACTTCGAATGATTTCTTTATCAATTGGCCCTCTATGAGACGGGACAGACAACCCCACCCGAATCTCATGTATCACCTCTTATCACGTGCATGCCAGATAAAGTGTCACTATGCTTTGCCCCTCTGTCAGACTCCGCCCACTCACTGGAGATGGATCTATCAAATACAAACCATGTGATTATACCACAGCTACAAAGAAATAAACGATAAACTACGGTGGATGTTTTTATATTTAATATAAAATAATAAGGCGGCAGAACTGTTTGACGACATACGGAACGAAAACCTACAGTACACAACAATAATAGACCAGAAATATTAAAAGCAGAAGTAGAAAATACAATAAAATCAATCAAATATAGAAACTCTGCAGACTCCGACAACATAACAGCAGAAAAAATAAAATCTCTAAATTAATTCGGTGTGAGTATTAATCACAGAATTTTGCAATGGCATATATTAAACAAGTCACATAACTAAAGACCTAACATCATCAATATTCATACCACTACCTAAGATGCCCAGGGATGTGGAATGTACATAATATAGAACAATAAGTCTAATGCATTATTTAACAAAACTACTTCTCAAGATATTACATGAAAACATTAAAAAAAACCACTGAGGTCGGTGAAGAACAATTCGGTTTTAGGAAAAACAATGGAATCATAGAAGCTATACTTAGTATCCGATTAGTGATAGACAAATATTTAGAAGTCCAAAAAGGTATCTATATTTGCTTCATAGACTACAGCAATGCCTTTGATAGAGTCTTCAAGATGGAAATTAAGGGACACGATATCAGTCTTATTAGAAATATATATTGGGAACAAGCTGCATCAATAAGGTGTGAAAACAGCTACTCACCATACATAGAGATAGGAAGAGAGGTAAGACAAGGATGCATTTTATCACCCATCATATTTAATATCTACACAGAGAAGGTCTTTAAATATATAGAAGTAATGTCAGGACTCACGAAGCAAAAACAAAAAGCAACCTGAGATATACATATGACATTGTTTTAATGAGAAAGTTAACATGAACTACACAGACTAATAGATCAAGTCGATAAATCAAGTAAATGATATGGACTGGATATAAACATCCAAAAAACAAAAGCCATTATAATCAGCAAAAGCAAAGAAGAGCAGGTGATAAACGTAAAAATACATGAGGAAACACTTCAAAAATTAGAACATTATCAATATCTTGGACACATATTCACAAATGAAGATGGGTGTTTAACAGAAGTTAACGTTACAATATTGATGGCTGAAAGGAATTTCAATGAAATGAGGCAAACATATACATCTAAATAAATTACAAACAAGCTAAAGTGAAAACTATGAAGTGAATCTAGTTTACTGTATGGTTCAGAAATATATACAATGAACAAACAATTAGACGACCGAATTGATTTGAGATGTCAATATATAGAAGAATATTGAGAAGATCATGGAAAGATACGAAAACAAGCAAAGAGGTTCTAGCTACACTTAAGATGAAGAAATAATAATGAAAAGAAGTAAAACTCAAGCAAATAAAATATTGTGAACACATTAAAAGATATGACACCTTGCTGAAGACCTTACTTGATGGTAAATTCAAAAATATAAAATACTTAAATGTTAATTAAGTAAAATTGAGAGGCGAGCAAGAGGTAGGTAGAGAAACAAGTGAAGGGAACATCACATGATGGACAGGTTACAGTCTAGCAGAGTGCACGACCAAAACAAGAGGCATGAATGTTGGAGGTCTGTTGCAGCCAACCTTCGTTGCGGAAACAGCACGTGATGAATAAGGCGGTGGCTGATGCAACGATAACAATAAGGAATCGTTATTTGACAAGACTTGCATAGATAATAGGCTGCTTGATAGATCTATTCCGCGACAACAGAGGCATGAAGACAAGTCTTAAAGAAGTATTAAATCTGTTCACGTTTGAATTAAAAGAAAAACGACTCACGATATATATACCAATAGGCAATCTTCATGTCATGTTTTTTATAACAATAAAAACATTTACTTTGATATTAACATGGACCTGATCACAGACGTATATATGGAGTTACACAATACACGTTACTTACATCGACTATGTTTGGTATTTAAAATATCAATACTTTATTATTCCCCTTAGAGAGTTGCCTACACGTTTCGTGTGACGTTTCACATGTCCTTGCTGTCGCCACGTCATGTGTACACTGACAGAAAGAATCCAGTTTTTACTACGGTTGGACCTTACGAGTGTGAGACGAAAGCTATGGCTATATTCATTCATTTATGTTCCTTTTGCGCTGAAGTTAGCGCATAGGTCAGATCTCTCCAATTCTGTCTGTTCAAAGCTATTTGTTAAGATCTTGAATAGTATGGATATTTATTGTTTTACATTTTGTAAGTATCATTCTTCTGAGTATTTCTTTTGGTCTACCCCTGGCTCTTTTGCCTGTATATTTATATTATTAAGACTAATGTATAGTAATAATAAATAACACAATATTATTTCATACCCTGCACACATATCTACAGCTGTAATTCACGGAATCAATTAATCTAATTGTGTACATTCCCAAAGTCGGCGGTACCCCCACCCCCGAGGGCGCTGAAGCCGTCTAGGTGAGCGAGTATGGCTTCAGAAGAAAATTGGGTGGGGTAGCGTTTACGCGTTTTATGTGGCGGTGGCTCCATGGTTAAATATATCCATACATATATTTAATCTGTATTTAACCCATACAGATCTCCACTCACTTCCACTATTTTGAAATGATTTATGTATTCTATCTCCTGAATAGAGATGTTGACAGCTCCCATATACGCGAGCAGTATCACACTATCTAAAGCTACTTCAAGTCGATTTGATCTTTATTTTTGTAAATGAACAGATTACAACCATAATTATAAATGTTACTGCAATCTTCTGTCTATGAACGAATTACAGTGTAATCCCATTATAACAGGTTTGTCCGGACCGAAAAAATATGAATGTAATAAAAGAAGCTCACAATATACCGTATAAACAATAAAGATAAACGAATTGAGGATTTTGAAAAGTTCTTTTAATAGGAAAATTTGTTGTAGAAGGATATTGTATAGAGATTCCACTGCATAATTAAGAACAACATATATTTTCAAACCGTGTCCAGAAGCAGATGGACATGTCAATATTTTTCCGAAATAAACAACACATCTGAGTAAAAACAATCAGTTTTAAAGACAAAAGACATTTGTTTTTTGTGAAAATAGAAGTGAAACTAATCTCGCATGTAGCACTAAAGTCATTAGTTAACATCGGCGACTGTAGGAAAGAGTTAACTTCTATTTTTGTATATACTAAAAAAAAATATTACGATGGTTTAGCAAACAAGTCATTGAATGCAAAGTGATTCGAACTTGATTTAAACTCTACAAATACATGTTTTTAGGATTGCTATTCATTATTTTGTGTTTGCTTTTCTAACAAAAATCAATCGAAAGTGTGATACATAAGTGAAGTCATGCAATGTGATACATAAGTGTAGTCATGCAATGTGATACATAAGTGAAGTCATACAATGTGCACATTTAATTATTTTTTTTTTTTGGGGGGGATATTGTTGCAAATTGTATTACTTCATTATATATGAATGTAAGAAGAAATGCCAACAGTTACTGTAATGAGTATGTGAAACATGGATTCATTCAATGTCATATAAACCAATTATTACCTACATGTGTGATTTGTAAAACGTATTTTCATATGAAGCAACGAAGCTACAAGAATATTTGATAACATATATTCTTACAAGACGGATAAAGATTTGTCATATTTTCAAGTACTAAAAGAAAAACATATTTTAAGAGTCCAATTAAATCAAAACATTTTCGTCGCCCACTAACAAGATACTGACGTATTACAAGCATCTTTATTTCATTATTAATCGCCAAAGCTGGAAAATCACACACAATTGGTGAGGAAGTAATCTTGCCAGCAGTAAAACAAGTCATATTCACTGTACGTCATACGCCAGCGTCAGATATCATCCACAAAAATTCTTCGAGTAATTCAGTGTAAAGAGTATCGATGAAATGGGGCTAAGTTGTTAAAAAAATCATTGTACGATTATATGCAGACATGCCAGTCTTCTATTCAACTGGTCGAATCAACTCTCCCAAACAATGAAGCACTACACGTATACATACGATCCATAACAGATACAAAAGTTTGTCAAGATTTATTGTTTGCTAATATCTTGAAAGATGACACAATGGGAGAATATATTTTTAATACTATGAGTACGTTTTTTTCTCAAGAGATAGACATTGATAATCGTAATATTCTGTCTACACCTACTGATGGTGATCCAGCAATGACATGGCGCCAGAAAGGTTTCGTGGCATTTTTGAAATAAGCATTACCAACTGTATTACCTGTACATTGTGAAGTTCATCGTCAACATTTGGTTTCGAAGTAATTAGAAACAATTTATTGAATGAGCAGATTGTTTAATCAACTTTGTAGTAAACACGATGATGATTTCATTCTTTTGTTTCTTCATACAGAAGTTCGTTGGCTTTCAAAAGATATTTGTCTGAATCGATATTACAATTTGTTTGATTCAGTACTAGAACTTTTATCAAACAGAGACGACGAATTGACAGACATCCTGATTGAATCCAAAAATTACATGGCTTATTTGACAGACTTATATAAAATATTTAATGAAGTCACTCTATAACTACAAGGTGATGAATTGAATTTAATTAAAACCACAAAAAAACCACTAATACTGTTTTTGTGGGGAAACTTTTTCTGTTACAAAAGGAATTTAGGCCAAGGTAAATATAACCACTTATCAAATTTATCAGCATTATCTCTCACCCAGGAAGATTTACTTACGTTTACCTTTACTAGTAGGTTCTCCATGAGCGATTCAATGTCGATTCAAGGATATTATACACATGAATATACCAAATTGGATTATAGATCATTTCTCCTATGTAAACACAGCAAGATCATGAAATTTAGAAGAGGAACTCATAGAATTCGCAACAAATGAAGAAGTGAAAATTAAAATTATATTGTGGATACCAAAAGTTATGTCTTCAGAAATCAATAAAAACCATCTACTCTGGAAATTTGAAATAATGCAGCAATTATTAATCGCATTTCCATCTTCCTATTTTGCTGAGCGTGGGTTTATTGAGGTAGAGAATTTGCTAAGAAAAGGAACCGATTACATATAACTGGGCGTGATGATGTAAGACTGTGTTAGGGACAATTGAACCAGATATAATTGTTTTTTATATGCACCAGACTCATACTTCACATTAATTTGTTATTTTACTTTATAGTTTTACTTTATAAGTTAGAAATGAACAATTTTAAATATATTTGATGTTGTTTTAATTATTGCAATATAATTCTTACTAATGTAATGCAATCTCCTAATATATATTCATAACTATCATATGTAAACTATTGTATGTAACTTAATCACAATGTCATTCGAATATACACTTTACAATATTTACATATGGGCTATGTTCCTTCAAAATCGATATATCAATAATTGTGCTCAAGACGAAGCACATAGTGGCCACTTCAAGGATGTACCGGCATAAGCAGCAATGCATTATTAGTTGCCAATTACGTTGAAAATAGCACACGGCTGCCGAAAAATGTTATACAATGGGGCGTTACAACATTTATGTCTTGAAAAGGGGGCGGTGGCCCGAAAAATTGTGGAGACCTATGCTCTAGTCTGATTGATTACTACAAACACAGTTGTATATGTAGTTGTAACACATGACTCTGGACTAATTGATATCAACTATCACAGCTGTAAACCTAAGTGTAGTGTATGTATCTACACCAGTGTTTCCCAACTCATATTTGACCATGCCAAACCTAAGTATTTCTAAAATTCTGCTGCCCCCCACACCATCAACTTCTTATGTAACTAATACATATTTTTCATATTGAAACATTGAATTATTACATAAATGAAGCCTAATTACATGTTCGAATTTACCCCCCCCCCCCGAAGCAATCACATTTCTTTCCTCTGGGGCGTGGGGAACCACATTGGGAAACACTGCATTAGACACTTGTCACGATCTAATTCTGAGTAGGCCTACATATCCATTACATATTAAGTTACTGATATCAGAACATCCTTTATATTTCATCATTTCTATTTCATTAATTTTATCCAATACGTCGCTGTATAATTTATTAACTGAATCTCATTTTAACATTGCAATTGTTATTTTTCGTATTAACGTTTAATAAACATCAATAATATGTATGTTATGAGTGAGTGCACACTATATCATGTTTTTGCTGACATACAATACCAACTGTATTTAAATAGTTTCAAATTTCAAATATAATATTTACCTCCATTCCGAATATTTCGTTTACAACATAATAACCATGAATAGAATGAACTCTACTGTATAATTTATGTTAAAAAATAACATATCTTTGGTTACGGAAGGTATTTGAGGTCGTTTTTGTCTATTATAGTTCATGTAATTTGTCTACATTTTAGAGTTTTACTTTTTTTCAAGAACAGTCGATAATATGTTTACATATGAGAATGATCTCGATGTTAAGACTTCATATACAGCTCATTGATGTTCGAGTATTTTATCATATTTGTCTTCTTTATAGCTTGATAACGGCATTTTAACTAACGCAACTGTCGGGTGTCTATGCGTATTATAGTTCATATTTGCCGTTGTAGTTTTGCTAGTTTACTATAGTCGGCAGATCATCTTCATGGAACTCACCGCACGTACATAAGTAATCCTCTCTCATATTCAACATGTCCTTCAGCTTGATGTACCTATTCCGCTCAGTGTTGATTAATAAACCTTCTTTTCATTCCTGTATTCCGTTCATTTTACCATAAATGTTCTGGATGATTCGGTAATTAGTCGCACAACGACTCAGTGCTTTCAAAGAATTATATATATGATATTATAAAGCACAATCAGTATTAGAGTTATAATAACACTTTATAACTGACTGATATCGTGATATTTTGTGTGTGAGAGTTGGATTCTCGCTGCAGACATGAAGAGACGCATATTACTAATAATAAGACTCACAACCCGTCAGGGTCGTAACGGTGCTGGATCAGCACAAACAGCTCTCCAAACACGTTTATCAGGAGGAGTGTAGAAAAATCATGCCCAGATCATATCTCGATATTATCAATCCATGATTTCATTTCTCCTGCTTCTCCTTCTATACTCGACTGTTCCTTGCAAAATGTTTATTTTTATAAATTAAGTCATGTCTAGTTGCATGACCAAACAAATTTACGCCGTTTCACCACTACCAAAAGTGGTTCTTGATCATCTGCTCCTTTGATTATTATCTGCCCGTCAAATGTGTATGTGTTCTATATAGCAATTCTTAACAAACGACTGTAGCACTTTTTTTCAAAAGGCCCGCATCTTTCTTTATGTGCATGCATTGAGTATCCAATGCTCACATCCATATATATATAAAGTTATACTTAGCAACTGCGATCTGAAAAGATTGATGTTTAAGGTAATAAAGATTATAGAGACAATTACATGCCTTCAAATACAACTGCCACATACGAATTATACAAATCTCCTATAGAGAACATGACAGAAAAGTGTACGTTAGAAAGAGAAGAGAAATATATATGACCACAAGAACCATTGCTTTCAGTACTCAAACAATGAAATTTTACATTGTTTAGACATGCACGCCGATATGCCTTCTTGTAAAATAACGACACTACGCAGTTGGAAGAAGCAGAGAAGGACGCAAAAGCACGACTAGAAACCATCGAAAACAGACTACATCAAGAGTTTTCCTGACTCGCCCGCATAAATGAAGACATAAATCGCTGGAGGACTCAGTGCGGTGATGTATCCAATGTGGTAAACCTACGCACGTCTGACATGACTTTATTGGTAGATAGATAGGGGCATCTCATCATACGATATCATAGGAAAGACATATACTCAGATCAATGGTCTGATCAATGCTGACTAAGGAATATTCTGAAACACATCGGAAACTGCATTGATTACAAATAGTTATTTGTATTCGATTACCAGGAATTGTCGTAGACTTTGGTCCAAATCCATTCTTTTGCCAAGAAATTTTACATTTTTCATAAACGCGCCCTAATTGTAGACGTAATGTATTGAAAGCCTATAATTTTATCTACGAGATCTAAACACTTTTAGAAATAAATTGATAAATTTGTAAAATAGGAAATTTGACATGGAGTTATTAAACCGATAGTAAGAAAAACGTTGAAGTATGTACACACATCATAGAGAAACACAGCGAACAGTTGTTATGCATATTTCACGTATGCAGAAACAGTCAAAAATACAGCAAAACTAGCTTAGATGATAATTCGGTACAATAATAGAAAACCAACCCCCTTTGCGTACAAAAAAATTATGTTTTTTTTAAAATTGTAATGTGTGCAATTATGAAATATTTCGATCCAGCACACTATATGTTGACGTCGTCGAGGGATGAAATTGTCAGTCGTATGCGCTGTATACGTAACGTATCAGCCGTATGTGTTTCAACTTGCTCTAGGGTTAGATCTTAGGGCTAGGGTTAGGATTAGGAGTTAGGGTTTTGATTAGGTGTTAGGCTTACGTATTAATATTAGAGTTACGATTAGAGTTATTTCTTACTAAACCTTTTATGGAGGTCAGTATTTTGCATTGTCATGCAGATTGACTTTAAATGCCCTTGTGTGGGCCATCAATTTAGAATCAACACCCAAACACTAACCCTAACCGCAACGGCTATTCTTCATAGCACTAGGACCTAACAATAATGCAAGACGGAAGACATGCGATGAAAATTTTATCCAGCGATGACGCATACTTTAGTTTGTGGAATTCGGCTTTAAAATGTTCTTTGACATTTTTTCGTTTAATTTTCTATAGCGTTCGTGAATAGTGCGTTACGACCATCAAATAATGCGACAACGATTTCCACTCAAATTTATTCTCGCTAAACATTGGGGGTTAGTTTGCGATAATTGTACCGAAAAGTCTATACCAACAGTAGAGAAAAACAACATCTAATTAGAGCAGTCCATGTGTAAAGTTCACACTACGAAAACATGTCTTCATTAAGCAAAATAAACATAAAAGTTGTGTTTCTTCGAAATTAGATGATACAAAGAAATACTAATACATTACAGGTACATGGAAGAAAAGTATTGCGGAGGGTGGGTGGCTCCAAAACAACTTTATAGCAAACACTTGTGTATTCTTTTCCAGCCTCTAAAAGAAATGTGGTGTTCATATATAATGTAAAGTAGAACATTCTAAAAACAATATATTATAATACGGAGGTCGTGGTGACTTAATTACCATAACCGCTACTTCCACTATAAATGAAAGACAATAACAATGCAAGCGAATTCATATTCGCAGACGATTAGGAATTTATATAAAATGATACTTATGAACAGCAAATACACATAAACGTATTAAATACCTATTTTGAAATCAACAACATGAGAATCAACACACACAAAAATCAGAAACACTATGTAGCAATTAATTCCAACTAAAAATATACATAAACGGCACAAAACTGAACCAAGTACATAAATTTAAGTATCTAGGCAGCGTGTTTTCAGAAGGCGGAAGATTATATAGAGCAATAGAGAGAAGATTCCAGAGGGCAAACGCAGTTTTATATCAATTATCACCACCGCGTAAGCACAAGAATACTGACATACTCTCCAAAAGAACTTTAATAAACACAGAATCCATGATGGATGCCAGACTTGGACACTGACATTAAACTAGAACACAAACGATGATGTGGTCAACATGATCTTTGAAACTCAGACTGCTGTCCAATATACCCATAAGTACTTCATTGTGCTGGGTCTCTCGAGGACATCCGTTCTCATAGTAACCGATGGAAGGGCCTTATAAAGGGTTATAAAGGCGATGAAAAGTATGGCTGCTGTTCAATATGAACAGAGGCTGCTATTTCTGCTGTATCAGTGATTGGTGGTGGCGGTGGTAGAGTACGCACTGACGATTCTAACACTGAGTCAGACTCAAACAGGAAGATTGGATAGAATCCAGAATGAGGCAATGCGAATCAGTTTAGGGCGTACGAGAGATAATCGGCACGGGCTATGCGATGTTTACTGGATTGCAGAACTGCAGAGCAAAGAATACAAATCTGAAGGTCGCGGGACTACCTACAATTCACCGCTGATAAAGAACATCCTCTACATCATGAAATTCTCAAAATGAAAGGCAGCTGACTTAAGAGAGGAAAATCGTGGATGGGTCTCGCATAGGATATTATACAGAGGGTGTGCAGATTGAAGGATATGCTACCTGGTGCGGAATGGAGTCGTGCGCCCTTAGATTGTCCGACAGCCTTCAAAGTAATAATAACACTCAATTGAGAATGCAGGGAATGGTGACCGTCAGTGGTGGAGTCGGAGGTACTCGTTCTAATCGGTGAAAATTCCAGGGAAGGTGATATAAATGTATATACAAATGGGTCGGTTGAGAGACAATTCAGAGGTGCCTGGGCACTTCATGGCTCAAAGGTGGGGGGACCTTTAGAGAGGAAAGTGGCGTATTTGCTCAGACGACAATCAGCATGACAATTGACATTTTGGCAGTAACCAAAGCTTTGCAAAATGGGTCTGCACGAAGACTATCTGCGAGAATGTCTGCATACTCAGTGGCACGATAAGCATGCTTGTGAAAGTTCAGGTGGGGTACATTAGGAAACAGTGGGTGGATGCAGTGAAGAATTCCTTTTTGCGTAAAGTGACTTTCATTTTTGTGTCGAGACATGCGGGAGTCCGAGGTAATGAGAGAGTAGATAGGTTGACTGCAGACGCTGCTACTACGGCTGTTGGTGGAGCGATGGATCGACCAGACATGTTGAACGCCCTACGGGATAACGCACGAACAAATAAATGACTGTATAAGTGACAATGACTTCCAAGACTAGAATAAAGGAATTTGGTTTGAAATGTGGTGTCGCTAGAAAGGAGAGGTGTCGTGGGCAAGAAAGAAAAGAATGATGGTCAATCAGCCGCGCACTGGGACCGTCAGTCAACGAGTAATGGCGGCTACATTCGAGGAGAGATATGATCACCTATGGACTTGTCCGGAGTGCAGATACGATTATCCAACGACTAACTAACTAACTAACTAGAACACAAACTCGAAGTATGCAAAATGAAATGTCCGAGAACAGCACAGGGATAAAAATATATCAAATAAACTTTGATAATATAAGAAATATGAGAAAAACAATATAGTGCAAAGACATCATAGATGCTAAAAAAATCAAATGGTTCGGTCACCTGATAAGAATAGACTAGATAGTCTTCAATAGAAGATTATCAGAAAAATAACACAGAGGAAGACCCAAATGAAGATGGATAGATGACATCAGAGAAAAACTAGACGAAAATGGCAGCTCTATGGCAGCAGCAATACAGTTAAAAAGAATAAAAAAGAGTCGTGATTGCTATGACACCAAGCGGTACGCATGGATCATCATCATCAAGTGCCGTCTCCGCAACGAAGGTTGGCTGCAACGTATCTCCAACATCTCCTGTTTCTTGTCTTGGTGATGCACTCTGCTAGACTGTAACCTGTCCATCGTGTAATGTCACTCTCCCACTTGTATCTCTGCCTACCTCTTGCTCGCTTCCCTTTGACTTTACCCTCAAGTAAGGTCTTCAATAGGGTGTCATGTCTTTTAATGTGTCCAAAGTATTTTATTTGCCTGATCTTTATTTCTCTTAGTAGTTCTTTCTTCATATTAAGTGTCTTTAGCACCTCTTTATGTGTTTTCTTCGCTTTCCATGATGTTCTCCCTATTCTTCTATATACCCACATCTCAAAGGCATCAATTTTGTCTTCTAATTGTTTATTTAGTGTCCATGTTTCTGAGCCATACATTAATATGGAATAGATGTAGCATTTTATAATTCTCATTTTTAATTTTTTGTAATTTGTTTAGATATTAATAATTTCCTCATGTCATTGAAGGTACTTTTAGCCATTCCTATTCTCCTTTTAACTTCTGTTTCACATCTGCCATCATTTGTGACTATTTGTCCAAGATATTGATACTGTTTTACTTGTTGTAGTTTCTCTCCCTGTATGTTTATGTTTACCTCCTGTTCTTCTGTGTCTTTGCTGATTATCATGGTTTTTGTTTTCTGAATGTTTATATCCAGTCCATATTCATTACTTGATTTATTGACTTGATATATTAGTCTTTGTAGTTCATGTTCACTTTCTGCTAAAAGAACATTGTCATCTGCATATCTAATGTTGTTTATTATTTTCCCATTGATCTTGAGTCCTGGTATTTCTTCTATATTTTTAAAGATATTCTGTGTGTAGATATTAAATAGGCTTGGTGATAAAATGCATCCTTGTCTTACCCCTCTTCTTATTTCTATGTATGGAGAGTAGCTGTTTTCACACCTTATTGATGCAGTTTGTTCCCAATATATATTTCTAATCATCCTGATGTCTTTTCCATATATGCCTATTTCTTGAAGACATTTGATTAATTTTTCATGTTGGGCTCTGTCAAAGGCCTTGCTGTAGTCTATGAAGCAAATATAGATAACACGCATGGATAGGACAAAACAAAACTCAACGGCTGTCAAGTAATCAGGATTCATCCTTGCTTATTTATGTCAAGTAATCAGGATTCATCCTTGCTTATTTATGTCAAGTAATCAGGATCCATCACTGCTTATTTATGTCAAGTAGTCAGGATCCATCACTGCTTATTTATGTCAAGTAGTCAGGATTCATCCTTGCTTATTTCTGTCAAGATATATTTTCACGCTCTACATCCTCTGTAAAACTTTTGTAAGCATTGCATGTACCACACAATTTCATGTTATGTTTAGCATTCTCAGAAGAAAAAAAAACAGAAATATACACCGGAAAATTTCATCGGTGTACAAAAAGCAATCTTTTGATGTCAACTTTTGTCAAATAACCCCTCTCCCTTTGTCATAAAATGATAATTCTTTCAGACCCCATCACCCCCCCCCCTAACTTTTCCACAAATTATTGACGTAACGTCTGGGCAGCACTAGGTTTATAAAAAAACAAAAACAAACTCAAACACTGGAAATATATTTAGAATCAAAGAAATGTTCTACATTCCGGATAAACCCGAACACGTAGATAAAAGAGCACATAACACTCAGCCTGTTTCCAGAACAAATATCAGCTACCGGCATTTAACCTTGAGATAGGATCATTTCCGAAGATCAACAAGCAATGTGTCACGGAATTGTGCTGTCACTACTTAATACACAGCTAACGAAATGAGATTGAAGCAGGATATCCCATGAACTTTAGTCTGTGATTCTTCCATAAACTAAATGATTAGAGATGTTGGGGATGTGGTTTACATAGAGAAATGTGAGAATACGTTTGATTATATAGTTCGTTCTAATATATTCCCCTATGTGCTAACCCTGGACAGGACTTCAGGTTGTAGAGAATATGACACATGTCTTCTTTCCAGGCATGTCACAGGATACGACTAAGGAAAGTTGGGAAAAGGTACCTGTAAGATGTTAAAAATTATGAGTAAATATATAACTGAGATTGTAGTAACCTACTCATCATCATCATCAAGTGCCGTCTCCGCAACGAAGGTTGGCTGCAACGTATGTCCAACATCTCCTGTTTCTTGTCTTGGCGGTGCACTCTGCTAGACTGTAACCTGTCCATCGTGTGATGTTACTCTCCCACTTGTATCTCTGCCTATCTCTTGATCGCTTCCCTTTGACTTTACCCTCAAGTAAGGTCTTCTATAAGGTGTCATGTCTTTTAATGTGTCAAAAGTGTTATATTTGCCTGATCTTTATTTCTCTTAGTAGTTATTTCTTCATATTAAGTGTTTTTAGTATCTCTTTATTTGTTTTCTTCTCATTCCATGAGTTCTCCCTATTCTTCTATATATCCACATCTCAAAGGCATCAATGTTGTTTTCTAATTGTTTATTTAGTGTCCATGTTTCTGAGCCATACATTATTAAGTAATAGATGTAGCATTTTATAATTCTCATTTTTAACTTGTTTGTAATTTGTTTATTTACATACTGGGAGTGGGTAAATATATAACTGAGATTGTAGTAACCTACTGGGAGTGGGTAAATATATAACTGAGATTGTAGTAACCTACTGGAAGTGGGTAAATATATAACTGAGATTGTAGTAACCTACTGGGAGTGGGTAAATATATAACTGAGATTGTAGTAACCTACTGGAAGTGGGTAAATATATAACTGAGATTGTAGTAACCTACTGGGAGTGGGTAAATATATAACTGAGATTGTAGTAACCTACTGGAAGTGGGTAAATATATAACTGAGATTGTAGTAACCTACTGGAAGTGGGTAAATATATAACTGAGATTGTAGTAACCTACTGGGAGTGGGTAAATATATAACTGAGATTGTAGTAACCTACTCGAAGTGGGTAAATATATAACTGAGATTGTAGTAACCTACTGGAAGTGGGTAAATATATAACTGAGATTGTAGTAACCTACTGGAAGTGGGTAAATATATAACTGATCGTATAGTATCCTATTTGAAGGGTAAACATGTAAATGAGAATGTAGTATCCTACTCGGGTGTGGGAGGGTAAATATGTAACTGATGTTTCGTATCTACTGCGACGATAAATATATAACTGAGCGTGTGATATCCTAATGGAAGGAGTTAAATACATACATGAGAGCGTAGTATCCTACTGGGAGGGGTAAATACGAGTATATCACTTATACATAGTATGCCTCAGGAAAGACAAAATACATAACTGATAAAATTTGTGTCTACTTTTTGGAGGGTAGGGTGTACATACATAACCGAGGAAGTAGTCTGTTATTGGTGACAGCACATATCCATTCTGCACTCCTGATATGGTTTCCAATTTTTCCGAACAGCCGGTCGTTTGTTCTACTTCACCACTTCAGTTGTGGTAGAACGCCCTGATATTACCTAATAACTGTACTTAAATTTCGTATTCTTCCTATATCGACCATAGTTATTTCCTGTCTACTCTGTGGAAGGCTTCTTCCTGATCTATGAAAGTCATGTTTTGTCGCTTGTCGTATTCTATGTATTTTTGGTCGTAGCTGTCTTATGGTGAATAGTGCGTCTGGACACCAGATGTGTTTATTAAATCCAAATTGATTTCTGCTAAGAAATGATTTAATATTAGAATCTATTCTTTATCATTATACATATTTTGGCTATGTGACCCAGTAGGAATGTTCCCCTACTCTCTCAGTAAGGAAATCCAATTTTTCTAGTACTGTGATAATTATTATAGACATCTTGCTTCTTAGATTTTATGCAAAAGGTATAGAGTATCTTTGCGCCTAATGCCTCGCGCGTGTCGTCTTCATTCCACCATGTTGTTCTCTTCAACACTCATCTTGATAGTGTTCTCTTTACGGGTCTTTTTGGTCATGTTTTATTTGCCACTCACCTTGAGAGTGTTCTCTTCACCAATAATCTTGAGAGTGTTCTCTTCACCAATAATCTTGAGAGTGTTCTCTTCACCAATAAACTTGATAGTGTTCTCTTCAAAACTCATCTTGATACTGTTCTCTTCACCAATAATCTTTATAGTATTTTCTTCTCCACTCATCTTGAGAGTGTTCTCTTCAACAATAATCTTGATAGTATTTTCTTCTCCACTCATCTTGATAGTGTTCTCTTTACAGCTCTTGTTGATCATGTTCTCTTCAACACTCATCTTTATAATATTTTATTGTCGCATTCGAGTTTAGTTCCTGTATTTTTTTTCCTGATGGGCACAGTTACATATACTTTTCAATCTTCAGGGATTCTTCTTTCTGTCCAGGCTGCTAAGAAACTCTATGCAGCTACAGTGTGCCTGTTTCTTCTCATGCTCTGATTGCTTTTGTTGTTATCCCATCCCCTCAAGGTGATTTTAAATGGGAACTGTTTGTTATTGCTTCTTATATTTCCTGTATCAATATGTCTAACTCTTTTGGTACTTTATTCCTGATTTAAATAAATAATTTTTTTCAGTTGGTGTTGAGTTTAGTAGTTAATGGAAGTATTCTACCATTTTTAGCCTTTTTTTTTGGCTTTAATATTAAAATGGTAGTAACCATTTTTGAGGTTTATGATTGATGTGTAATGTAAATCATACCGCCTGAAGACACCCAATTGAGGCAGGGATTATACATGTCTCCAGACTGGAGATAATCCATAGTCATCTATTTTGTGCTATGTTTGTGTTATTTTTGTGTGTACTTATATCAATACAAAGATGGTTCTGATCTATAGTGTAATATGTCCACATTATTTATGGGATGATTTTGATGTGTTTTGATATGAATTTTGTAAGATTGATACTTTTGACGTCATTTTGTAAATATTTCGTACATATATTTTCGATAGCACTTATTTTGGTGAAATTGTAACTATTTTATTTACTTTCGTGACAGTAAGAATTGAAATCAAACCTGGAAACTACTGAAAACGGCTACTAAGCATTATGTTTGCAAATTAACGTCATTTGTAAGAGACATCAGCGACATTTTCGGCCAACATTATTGTCTTTCATGTTTCGTTATGGTATTTTGTTTTGATTAAGACATTTTTAAAACACTATGCCTATATGCTAGACATTTATGTGTTAGTAATTGGATCATCTACAAAACTAATACAATTTGAGTGAAACTTATTGATTCGGAAATTCGGTATTTAAAATGTCATGTTGCAAATAATTTTCATGTTCAATTTCTAGCACTTAATTTTATTTGTAAATTCAATTGATAAATAATAATAATTTGTTTTTCAAAATAAATTTGTTATAATCATATTCTCTGCCCCTATATGTTTTAAAGTCAAAATAAATATAGTACATTATAATGTAAATATATTTAGAAGTACTATTTCTTATTCCCGTAATCGATGTACAAAAACAAAAAAGTAACAAATTGTAATTCAGTCCAAATCCTAAACATACAACAAAGCGAATCAATTTCGATCATCCCATTTTTTCCATGGCATGTATGCAGGGCCGGCCCTAACAAATGATGGGCCCAATGCGAAACGGATTGCGCGGGGCCCAGTCTGGGTAGGGAAGAGGATCATCATCATCATCAGGTGCCATGCCGGGTGGCGTAGGCGGTCATAGCTCTCCACAGCTCTCTGTCCACAGTATTATGTATCAAAGTCGTTGTTGTTTCTTTGCCGTGCCAGGTTGTCAAACTGTCTAATATTTTCTCACGTTGTCGCCCTCTGTCTCTGGTGCCTTCAATCTTGCCTGTTGTGATTATGTTCTCTAAACCTGCCTGTCTAGAGGGGAGAGGATAATAAAATAAATTCTAATATGACTTTATGGACCTATGAAGTGCGGGGCCCACTGCTGCCGCATAGGTTGCAATGGCCTAAGACCGGCCCTGCATGTATGCTTCTGGCGAAATATCTAGGTCGTTCTGTGCAAAAGATGGTTGTTTTTCTCCTTAGAGCTTGCAAGTTTCTATTTTTCTTTTTTACTTTATTATTACCTTATTCTTATTACACGTTTTATAGCACTGTGATATCTACTATAGACATCTTGCTTTCTAGATTTAATAATAACATTACAGAGTATCATTGCCGCTATTACCTCGTTCTCGACGTCTTCCTTCAGTCATGTTGTTCTCTTCACCAGTCTTCATGAACGCGCTTCTTTCACCTCTCGTCATGATAGTGTTATCTTCGCCGATCCTGTACACAGTTACTCTTCACTCTCATATTGATAGCGTTCTCTACACCGCTCCTCTTAATAGTGTTATCTTCGCCGCTCCTCTTAATAGTGGTATCTTCACCGCGCCTGTTAATAGTGGTATCTTCACCGCGCCTGTTAATAGTGTTCTCTACACCGATCTTGTAGATAGTGTTTTCTTCACCGTTCGTCTTGATAGTGTTTTCTTCACCAATTCTCCTGATAATGATCTCTTTCCCGTGCCTGTAGATAATATTCCCTTCCCCGGCTCGTGTTGATATTGTTCTCGTCACCCAGAACTCTTGTTGATCATGTTCTCATCATCCCTCCTCTTAATAGTGTTATCTTCACCACTCATCTTGATAGTGTCCTCGTCTCGCATCTATATATGTTGCCACTGGGAACACACATGATCTTCAAATTGTTAATTTAGTGTCATTATTGCTATTGTGCCTTAGCTTTCTCATTTGTGTTAATTTGAGTGTTGCAATTGCGAGACTACTTCTAATCTCGACTGAACAATCTCCGGAACTGTTTATATTTGCTCCCAGATATTCGAATTTGTTTACACATTCTAGCTCTGCTCTGTCTATGTGGATTATTGGTTTGATCTTTGTTTTGTCTGTTGTCATAATTTGTGTTGTCTTTGCGTTTAGATATAGATTTTGGAACTCGCCCTAAGTCTGGGTTGTTGTGATTAGCTGCTTCAGTGCTTCATGATGTGTATGTAATAAGGAGGACTTTGTCATCTGCATATCTTATTTCTGGAATCTTGTATCCACCGATATTTATTGGATGAAGCTGAATTTTCTCTAGTTCTTCTCTTAAATTTCGCATTATATTCTCTGCATAGATGTTAAAAAGATAAGGGGATAAAATGCACCCCAGTCTCACTCCACTTTGAACAGCGAACCATTCAGATGTTTCTCCCTCCACTCTTACTCCTGCTTGTTGTTCGTGATATAGTGTTTCAATAAGATGTATGATGTATTAGATGTTTGGGGAAGCCCATGTCTAACATGATGGACCACAGCTGGTGATGTTTAACACAATCAAACGTCTTGGTGTAGTCTATGAAACACATATGTAGATCTAAGCTGTATTCTCTACATTTATCAATTATATTCCTCATGTTGAATATGTGGTCTCTTTTACCTGTTCCTGCTCGAAAACCAGCTTGAACTTCATGAATTTCTGTTTCTAATTTGTGTTGTATTCTTTTCATTATGATCTGCAGTAGTATTGTAGTGAAAATAAGATGTAAAAGCTAAGTACCTACTAAAATAAACGGGCACTCCATTATAAAAATCCACGCAAAGCCACCGATGAAATGTGAAGAGTAAAGAAGTAACTGACCCGCAATTTCTGAATGTGTCACATTGTCACATGACACTTAACAGTTGTGAATTGTTGTTATCAGTTGATATTACCGTGAGATCGTACCCCTAATGTCGCACAATCACGTATTCATAGTTTATATCTGTTGCATTAAATAGTTTAACACAAACTGTCGAAATTTGAAAAGAAAAACCCATTTATAGTAAGCACATGTAGCCAGGATCCAACTCTTCTGGCGAGTTCTTCCTCATACGGAAGCAGGCTCGCGGATGAGAAACGGTTCAGTACCCGATGGACACAGGCACAGTACGTCCAATTACACGAGATAAGTTCATAGACGGTGGAACAGCTCGTGCGAGATAGACGCGCTCGACAAGCGTCTTAGCGAAGAGGCACTACACACCAGCGTGCCCGGCGACAGACATACATGCTGTCACGGACTCGGGAAGTCAATCCGAATTAAAGTCGGGACGAAAACGGATGTACTGGACCTAGAACTCCCAAACCACAAGTGGTCAACCGAGGTGCAAATAACACAGTTCTACTGTGGAACTTGCAGAACAACGTACTTCACGCTCCATGGTGGAAACAATACGATCCATTCGTTGTGGTTATATGAGAGCGAACGCAGAAGAAGAAGAAGAAGTAAGCACATGTTGTTTTTTTTTGTAAAGTGAGTCTGCCCCATCTTCACATACACCACCAAGATGCAACATAATAATTAGTAACACAAAATTAGCACAATTTGAAAAAAATGAAATATCTTGGCACCCTGTTAACATCAGAAGGTAGATGCTCAAGTGAAATAAAGAGCCGAACAGCACCAGCCAAATCAGCATTAAAAAAATGAGAATAATTTTTTGCAATGGAAGAATATCAATGCAGACCCGAATTCGGGTGCTGAGATGTTATATAGAACCAATTATTTTTTATGGATGTGAAGCATGGACTGTGAACAAGAAAATTCAAAGCGAATTAGAGGCTACAGAAATGTGGTTTCTGAGAAGAATGATGAAAATACCATGGATATCCAAGAAAACTAATGCAGAGTTTCTCAATGATGCTGGCGTAAAGAGATCAATCATATCATACATTGGGGACAGACAATCTCGGTTTCTAGGGCATGTTCTGAGAAGAACAGAGCGTGAACACTTACTAACCACTGAAAAGATCAAAGGGAGAAGAGATAAGGGACGACAAAGAGAAAAGTTACTAGATGAGCTTGTTTTGTGGCACGGTAGAAGTTCACAAACAGAGCTTATTGACAACACAAGAGACAGAGAGTAGAGGAGAAACATGATCGCCTACGCCAGTCGGCATGACACTTGATTGATTGGTTGAGTCTCCCCTGACTACGAGTCTGCCCGGAATAAAATGATGTCGCTTCATAACCAATTAACTTCCCTCCAACCACACAAAGAAATCGAAATGGAGAACTGTTCAGTAGTAGCGTCCCAATAGATATCATTCAAAATGTGCATGTAAATTATAGACCACTAACACTACAGCTTTGGCAACTAATCCTACTTGACTCAAATATATTCGTTATCAAAATAAATCTATAGTAGTTCTTTTTGGAATTGGCTGCATTCCACGCTACAATATTCATTTCTACATACGACCGCGGAAGTAAACAATGTGACACCATTTTTATGGAAACGTTATGTAAAGTAAATCATATTAAAAAATATAAACTGTGTTTTCAATAGTGTATATATATATATATATATAGATAGATAGATATATATATATATCTGCATATTGTTGTTTTATTTGGTGCGATGAATAAGTAGTTTTCTGGTAGGCTTGCATTGGTGGTGATATTTAATAGTCAATGTTAATTCCAGGAGGTAATTAAGTGTTTTAACTCTAAGGGTAGAGTTGTTTTGGGAGTTTACATTGGAAGGATTTATTGGAAGTTTTCAATTAGAAATAGGCTGCATTAGTTGTATAATAGACTACTGGAGTAGGATTAGGTAACGTGTAATGAGAGTTAATATTAAGAAATATACACATTAGTCTTATGAAAAGGAAACAGAAAATTAGGGGCAGGAGCAAGAAATAGTAATTTAGAGTTAGGATTAAGAAATATACAATAAAGAGTTAAGATTGGGGAATGTGCGGCTAGAGTTAGTATTAGGGAATATTCAATTAGAATTAGCACTAAGGTATATGCAATTACAGTTACGTTTAATTAATAAACAATTAGAATTACTGTATATACATTTATAATCATCCAAGAGACAACTAGACTTTGATAAGGGAATATGCAAATAGTGTTAGGATTATGAATGGGCAATTAGAATGTAAGACTAGGGTTATTATGGTTAGGGTTAGTCCGTAGTATGCGTAGAATGACCCACCGCTGATCAAATAAATGTATATAAATCATATGAATAATAAGGGTAGTGCTTCATTATTTGTGAAAGATGAATAGAATATTGACATATCTGCAAATAATGTACAATTATTTTTCAAAGAAATTGTTCGTATGATATCTGATGATGGCTTATGAAGCACGGTGTTTATGACTTCTTTTATTGCTGACAAGATTAATTCCTCAGCAATTGTGTGTGGTTTCTCAGTTTCTGCGATTAATAATGAAATAGTATTAAAAAAACTGAAATCCGTAGTATCGTGTCTAGTTGACGACGCAAATTGTTTAGATATAGCTGGACACTTAACTTTTTTCTAGTACTTGAAGATAGGACACATAGTTTATATTGTTTGTCATAATTCATTTTTGTCAAATGCTATTGTAGCCTAAAATGCTTCATTGTTTCATTAGAAAATATATTTTGAGAAATCAAGAACATAGGTAATAATAGGTTACCAGGAGATTGAATGAATCTCTATTTGAAATACTCACTTCGTCCGTCGTAATCGACGATGGCCAAACACTCAACCATACTAATAATAACAATAAGTAATGGAGAATAATAAAGTTAATAGTGCGTATTTAAATGACTAACAAGTCCAATCCAAGCATAAAAAGTTATTTTACAAAATTGATAACTGCCTATGGGACGTTGAGTTGTTTTTTCTACTTGCTCAAAGGAAAGAATTTGATTGAGAAACGACCAGAGCTGAAATTAGTTTACAGTGTTGAAGAATTGCGCTAATTGTCAACCACTCTCTCTCTCTCTCTCTCTCTCTCTCCTGAGTTTTCCTTATAGTCATGTGGCAAGACGAAGTCGAGGCAACTGGGAGAAAATCAGGTGCTGTGGATGGCCAGAGCGTACTATGTGTCTAGATGTGCCATATGCTGTCCATACAGTTTGCTGTTAATGCCAAGATACCCGTATCTCAGCTACTTCATATCTTCTACAGTGTGTCGCCCGACTTCACGACGGTTGTGCCAGGTTGATACCGTGTAAAAATAGGGAAGACCATTTTGATACCGTCAGTGTCACCAAGTGTCGAGAATAAGTTACCAAATGAGATGTTTGTTCCCGATTGTCAATAACGAAAAATCACTCCTTTGTCAACGCTGTAATTATGCAAATAGAAACATCAACATGCGGAAACGTATTAATTTATCACTTGAATTCACAATTAAACAACAAAACTTAAGTTCAATAATGTACTGTCGACATTTCGTCTTAGATTCATACATAATAAGGTAATAAAGTTTGCAACAATATTCACAAAACAAAAACATGATTTCATTTACACTTTATATGTCACCACTTATATATCACAATTTCGAATGATGATGTTGGAAACGCAGCAAAGAAGATAATGTAAATTATTTATAAGCAACTGATATTTATAGATTTGAAATCCAGTCCGAATCGATTTGCAAGCATTTCCTTGCATGCTATACCATCGTAACATTTTTGTAGTATATAAAAACATTGAAATTAACTCTTTCCGACCAACCACTTATATATTGGTTATTTAAAGAAACCGTCATGCCGAGATCAACTGCTACCGAATCATAACGATGCAGAACACCACAGGCAAACTTATTGAGAAGATTGTAGTACAGTCTTCCGGACTTTTGGTCGGTCCGGACAAAGTTTTTATAAAGGGATACCACTGTAACTTGTTCAATGACAGAAAATTACAGTAGCAGTTATAATTTATGGTTGTAATTATCTAAGTTACACAAAAATCAAGGATACTTGGGTTAGCTTTAGATACTGTTGATGCTGGTCGCTTATA
Organism: Meghimatium bilineatum; assembly: GCA_034231615.1. Classification (NCBI taxonomy): domain Eukaryota; kingdom Metazoa; phylum Mollusca; class Gastropoda; order Stylommatophora; family Philomycidae; genus Meghimatium; species Meghimatium bilineatum. The sequence continues at coordinate 48,801,904 of CM067300.1, forward strand.
CGTGAGCCGTCAACACCTCTGAAACATCAAAGATCAGTGATGATATACGATACCTAATTCAGAACATGGAACAGTTCATTTCAAAATGATGGAAGTGATTCATTTGTATGAGGGGATATTTTAACGAGGAGTCATTGCCCCAGCGGGGATGCAGGGGGCCCATACAACTTGAACGCTCCGCAATTTCATTACCCCCTTAGACCAGGGTTGCCATTACGGTGCTTTTCGCACCAGATCTGGTGCTTTTTGATAGCATCTGGTGCCAACATTTTTGAAATAGCTCGGTCGCCCTATTTTAATGCTTTTCAAAAATATCTTGATATGTTTTAGTGCATTTTGTCATTATATAGTGCTTTTTGGTGCTTTTCAACTCTTCAAATAATGTGTTTTATTTTCTTCAAAAAATGTATGTTTATTTAAACATTTCTGTGAACACTAAAAAGTCGAACTCGTAATAAGTGGTGAATTGAGCCAAAATTCAAAATTGCCATTGTTCTTTTGCATATCCACAATCATTCCATGATCTTTGCTGTGACTACACTACTATTCAATTTACATGTGTGTATCATAATGAATAAGAACTACCTACAGCATTTCAGGGCACATTGGCTAAATGATTTGAGATTTTTAAATAATGGTTAATTAATTAGAGTTGAAAGAGATGACACGAAGTGTTATTGTACGTATTGCAAATGTGCAATAGCCGCGTGGGTAAAAGATATTGAGACACGCCGAGGCAGCAAAAGACAAGAAATCTAAACAACCATTCCATGAACAAACCCAACTTTCATTTAACACTCTCAGTAATGACATTAAAGCAACAGAAGCAGGCATATCTTTGTTCCTATCTGGAAATTGTTCCCTAAGAGTTGCCGATCTTTTAAGTGAACTCTGTAAGGTACACTTTGGTGGCAGTAAAGGATGCAAGAACATAAAGCGTAGGAGATCAAAGTGTCGTACAACTATTTCAAATGTGCTCGCAATATATTTCCACAAAGACTTGATATCTGATATTGGAAACAACAAATGCAGCTAATTAATTGATAAAAGCAGTGATATTACTGCAACTAAGCTACTTGGTATAGGAATAAGATATTTTACCTTGAAAAGAAAACAATTTAGTTTTACTTTTTTAGACTTAGTAGAATTATGTGACTGTAACGTTGAATCAATATGTAATGCTCTGAAAGAATTTCTGAAGAATAATGAACTTGTGTCGCAAAGACTAGTTGCACTCGGCACTGATAATGCATCTGTCATGGTAGGTGTAAACAATGGATTGTACACAAAATTCCTCATCTGAACCTAGTTAGATGTGTGTGTCATTCAATTCAGCTAAGTGTGTCACATGCTACAGCCGAATACCTTCCCGGGAGTTTAGAGTTCATGATTAGAGAAACATACAACTGGTTTTCTCACTCATCATTTCGTCAAGGCGAGTACAGTGAGATTTTTGCATTAATAAATGATGGACAACCTCCATATAAGCTTATTCAACCTAGTCAAACATGATGGATGTCTATTGAATCTGCCATTGCCAAAATATTACAGCAGTTGGTTGAGCTCAGAACTCGTTTTAATATAACTAGAATGCGCGAGCGTTGTTATACAGCAAAACTTCTATATTATATGTTTTGTGACTTGAAAAATTATGTTTTTCTCATATTTCTCAAACATATTCTTTGAGAAGTTCAACGAGTGAACAAAATCTTTGAAGCAGAAATTAAATATCCAACAAATCTACTCAACGATCTTGTCCATCTCACTGATTCTATCAGTTCAAAGATTGTTTTTCCTGGGGGAAAAAAAATATTACATGCTATTGAAGACTATTTAAATCCTAATCCCTATCTAGGTTATGAGTTTGAAAAAGAAATGGCAATCCACACATTTCCGGATGAGAAAGAAATTCGTGGAAGAAGTGTACAGTTTTTAGTGGAATTATTAACGCAGCTACGTTTACGTTTGCCAGATAACGTTCACATGTTGCAGTCCATGTCATGTTTTAGTGGAAGTGAATGTCTACAGCCAATTAAACCTTGTATATTAGATCTTGCTAAAATGTTTATTGATGACGCAGATACGCTCAACCGCATAGATTTCCAGTGAAGAAAACTTCACCATATGCAGTGGACACATAACAATGACACACTTGCATTGTGGGCAGAAATAGCTTCATACAGGGATGCAACTGGTGATAATCCTTTTCAAGGTCTTGCAGATTTAGTTTTAACTGTGCTTACTTTACCTCATTACAATGCTGACGTGGAACTTGTTTTCAGTCAGACGAGGGTTACAAAATCAAATATTCGGAATAGACTGAGTATCATGAGTTTGACAGTTATTCTGACTATTAAATGTGAACTGAAAAGAAATGGTAAATGTTGTTCTAATTATAAACTACCTAAGGATGTCCAGCAAAAAATGGATCACAAGATGCTTATAAAAAGTTGTTTCAATCATAATTACCTGATACAGAAACACAGTCAGAAAATGCAGCAGAAATTGCAGAGATTTGACTGCGATTTGGCAGATCTTGAATAAACATATTTCTAATATTAACTGATGGTCAAGAATTAGAATGTGAAAACTTGAAACATATTTTGAATATTATAGTTTTCTTTGTGTTTTCTCATTATTTTGTGTGTGCATTCTTGCCATGAAACTAGTGCATTTTGGCAGAAACAAGTTGACATCACTAAATGCACCAGGAAAAAGATTAAAAATGGGGGAAAATAATTTTGTATGACTGTGATTATGTCTGGAATAATATTATTTATCAGATTAACTTATATTACTAAATTATAATGTGTTATCTTGTATGTTTGTTAGAAATTATTTGGTGCTATCTTTTAATGCTTTCCTAAATTGTTAGTGCTTTCTGGTGCTTCTTATGGACGTTTCTAGTGCTTTTATGATGAAAGGAGTTGGCAACACTACATTAGACGGCTTCAGCCGAATTAGGGAACCTATGAACTAAAGTGTCATGACCTGAAACCCTCTCGTCATTTAATCCTGCGAAAACAGCAGAAAAACAGAGAAAACACACAATAAATACAAGAAAGCAATTTAGGGTTGTGAAACATTGACACATAATACAACAATAAGAAAGAAATATGCATGCCTCGTAATGAGATGCTACATAAAAATATATACAATACGCGAGGAAGTAAAATAACTAATTTGTTATTTGATAAAAATGGCTAGAACAGTATTAAACGAATACATCATGTGTCATATTTCTGTACATTCTAAGTTTGCTAATTTAGACATGCATATTCACATTCCCTATTGCTGTCAATTCCATGAGTTATTCTCAAGCTCGTAAATAGGGCAGATTGGTTATTGGTTAGTGAATTATCCACTCTGAAGAAACTAGAATATAGCATTTAATCAACATCATGTACCCTCTCTTCAACGAATGTTGGCTACAGGTATATTGTACTAGGAAGAAATAATCAATATGCGGGGCATACTTGAGAAATGTAGAGAGTACTAATAAGACTTACGTAAGTGTTTCATAGACTACACCAAACATTTGATTGTGCTTACGTCAACTATGCTCCATGATGATAGATATGAGTTTTCTCCACATCACCTAATACATTATATGCAGAGAATATAATGAGAAATATAAGAGAAGAATTACAGAAAAGTAAGCCTCATCCATTAAATATCGGTGGATACATGATTCCATAAATAAGATATGCAAAAGATACAGTCCTCCTTACTGCATTTCATGAAACTGAGACAGATAATCACAACAACAAAGAAGTACAGCGAGATACGCAATCTATATCTAAACACACCAAAAACCGAAAAAAAAGTTAAAAGCAGAACAAAGATTAAACAAATAATCAACATAGACAATATAGAGCTAGATTGTGTAAACAAATTCGAATATTTGGGAGCAAATATACACAGCTCTCGAGAGCAAATATAAACAGCTCTGGAGATTGTTTAGTTGAGATAAAAAGAAGACTCGCAATTGCAATACAAAAATTATCACATGCGAGAAAGCTATTGCAAATGACATGCGTGATTTCTACCATGCCTTGACGGACTGCCGTGTGTTGCCTTATGCTTTCTATATGTCGTCATGGTTGCTGGTTCAGCTCACTGCGTCTAGAGCGCTTGACCTGCAACTTGCTGCACCTAATTTTGCTTATCGTTTTAAGGCCCGAATTGTCATACTCGAAAGTATTCGCAACGTTGATACGCTTCCCATGTTTGTGCTTCTTGATTCGATAACATTGATGCACGGGTAGTGATCACTGCCGTGATGCCATGGCACATTTCACCTGCATAGAGTGGCCAAGGCGATGGAAACCTATGCCTTGTCTATGCTACTGTCAGTGTCTCAAGATCGACTGGCAGTCCTAGTTACTGTGTTATAATTGAGACACACGACAATGGCGGTAACAAACTCGTTCTCGAGGACTTCCATTGCTTGTTTTTGTAATGTTGTTTCTACACTGTCTTCAATTGTCATTGAAGTCTCCGCAAAAACAATGCGTTTTTCGTTGTGCTCGAGTAAGCTTTCCCGGCCCACGTCGTTGTGTCTATCTTGCCATTGCGAGCATACACGTTTACGATGACCGTAGGTTCCTTCACTTGTATCCTGACAGCGTGAGCGTGCATCTCGAAGGATGTTCCACCGAAACATGTTCATCACAGATGTCGTTATACTGCTGCATACCAGGGTTGCCTGACCGAGGTGTGTCCGATTGTGAATCCCGTGGTTGAAATCGCTCCTGCCCCATGCTTTCTCTCTTGCACTGGTATTATATCTCCATAAGCTTATGGAGAGTGGCCATTCGTTGGTTGGCGCTCGAAAAGCTGCAGTAAAAGATACGATGTGACTGCGACCCAGCCAATCGCACTTAAGTTATGGCTTTGTAGCGCCCGCACTATTTTTCTTCCTCTCCCTGCGTCTACGTCGGCGTAAGGCTCGGTGGTCGTCGTTGCCTTTTATATCAACCATAATATCAGCTGAAATATCATTTGAGAAATTACCTATAAGGATCACGGTCACGAATCAATGTATAATTTTAAATTTACATTACAATACAATATACAATACAATACAGTATGCTAATACACTAGACTATAGAAATGAACCACAATACATATAAATCTAAAAACTAGCGGTCATATAGTCCCATCTATCGCACAGTTATCACTACACATTTGTCTCTGAGCGGTGTCAAACCATAGGTACCCACGGAGAACATGCTACTTGAAGGAACAAAGGAAAACACGCTATTATCAGACTCCGAGCAATTGTTAACCAACTGCGGCAAGGGCCCTCGCCTGAGTTTAATTCCTTGTTGGTCTTCCTTTATGTTGTTGTTGTCTGTATAAATGTGGTTTTCTTGATGATGACCAATGGCTCATGGTAAGCTGTCATGCCTGATATGATTGTGTGGTTGGCCTACATGTCACGAAAATTTCACGTCCTACATGTCTGTGAACCAAGTAGAGTGTGTAATTGTGTGAATATCTGGTTGTTATGACTATATCGCGCAGTGAGTGTGACGTTGCCTATAGTTGTTGCGTTCCTGGGTTACGTTACTTTGTTGCGCTTCTGTTTATCTGCGTCTTTTTATGTGTTTGTTGTTACTGAGGATACTTTAATACATGTATGGGATGTTCGTTGTTGTAATAGTCCTTGTTTCGATTGGTCCGTTCTTAGTGACTTGAGTGCACAGATTGAATGTCTTGAAAACATCGCAATTTTAATTGGAGATGTGGTTAGTCAAGTACGGAAAAACCCATGTACTAGAATTTCTAGACGATTTTGTGCCGTTGAACGGACTAGTTCAATTTCCGTTAGACTTAGGAATGTTTATCCGGTGTTTCTCAAGACAAGGCCGGTCTCTTTGTTCGTGCCTACCTGGATTATAGTACTAGTGGCGCTTGTTTTGTCTAGTGTGACAAGCAAGACAAATCCGGCATGTGCTTTGTAGTTCCACTCTGCTGGACACCAGACAAATATATTATTCAAACCACCACTGGCTATCAGTAAATGGTGGGAGATCTAATGTCAGGTTTATGCACTTTAAATAAAGTACACATCTCTAGAAACAATATAACTAACAGCGGATTTAATCCCTGAATACTGAAAAACACCGCGTATAATGGTATGCACATGCATACATACATGAAGTAGGATAATCCAAATATGAATACCCATATTGATATTGAGATATGTGATTCTAAGAAACAATTGTGGATATGTCATGGATAGAACTGTATGTAATAATACTATAATTATTGTGACAATATTCATAATGTGTATTTCTTCTTCTTCTTCAGCGTTCATTCTCAAACTTCTGCTGGATCTTTCTTGTAGCAGGACCATGATCCATTCCAGATTTCAAGCAGGATGTAGTCCAGGGACATCTCGCGATGTTTTTGTCTCACTGTTTATGTGATTCGAATTTCGTGGATTGTGCTAGTTGTGTTGTTTAATTGTGTACTCAAGTGATAAATGGATATGTTTCCGTACTTTAATGTTGCTATTTGCAAGATTCGAGCGCTGACAAAGGAGAAACTTTATTTTTCCGTTATTGTCAGTCGGATACAAACATCTCATTTGGTGACCTATTCTCGCCGCTGGGGCGGGTTAACTGACCGTGTCAAAATGGTCTGCCCTATTTTTACACGGTGTCAACCTGTTACAGTCGATGTGATATTTGGCGACACACTGTAGCTACTATGGACACTCACAGTGCTAAGAAATAAGCCAACCTAGCATTGTTAACAAAGGCTTTGTCTACCTAGGCTTAAAAAGTCTGTTTGCGGCGAAATACTCGGAAGAAGTTGGCAGGTAACTCAACGGGTACATAGGCGCTAACAGCAGAGCTGTGTGGACAGCATAGGGCACAGTTAGACACATAGTACGCTCTGGCCATCCACTGCACCTGATTTTCTCCCAGTTGTCTCGACTTTGTCTTGCCACTGGACCAAGATAAAACTCAGGAGAGAGAGTGTGGTTGACGATTAGCGCAACTCTTCCACACTATAAATCAACTTCAGCGCTAGTCATTTCTCAACCCATTTATTTATTTATCTTTATTAATTAAATATGAAGAGAACAAAGTGTGAATCAATCCTAGTTGGTTCATGGAATGTTCGGACACTTACGGATATCTCAGATGTAAACAGACCAGAAAGAAGAACAGCACTAATTGCTAAAGAATTGGCCCGTTATAATCTGGATATTGTTGCACTTAGTGAAACGCGGTTTGCAGATGAGGGTCAGTTGACAGAGAGAGGTGGAGGGTATACATTCTTCTGGATAGGACGTAAAAACACAGAGAGGCGTGAATCAGGTGTTGGTTTTGCTATAAAATCATCTCTGGTGCAGAAACTTCCAGGTCTGCCTCGAGGAATTAGCGATCGCTTGATGTCGTTGCGATTGCAAGTGAGCAAAAATAACTTTGCCACATTACTTTCTGCATATGCGCCGACAATGACAAATCCTGATGAGGAAAAGGATAAATTCTATGAAGAGTTAGATGCCGCTATATCTGGTACACCGAGAACTGATAAACTCATTATCCTGGGTGATTTCAATGCCCGAGTTGGCAAAGACTCCCAGACATGGCAAGGTGTTCTTGGACGTCATGGGATCGGTAAATGTAACAGCAATGGTTCCCTTCTTTTAAAGCTATGTTCTGTGCACGAACTCACTATCACCAACACTATGTTTCGTTTGCCAACGCGCAAAAAGACCTCTTGGATGCATCCACGCTCCAAGCAGTGGCATCTTATAGACTATATCATAACCAGAAAAAGGGACATCAAGGATGTTCGTGTCACAAAAGCAATGTGTGGAGCTGAATGCTGGACTGATCACCGGCTTATAGTATCCAAACTAAATTTCACCATTGCAAGAAAAAGACGTCCACAGGGACAAAAGATAGAAAAACGCCTAAACACTGATCGGTTGAGTAACCACGATATAAAAAATAATCTCTCCAAGGATCTCGACGTAGCCTTGGGAGACTTAGATCTTCTTAATACCACATCTGAAGATAGCTGGGCTTCGTTTAAAGGAATTATTTACGCCAAAGCGAAGGAACATTTGGGAGTGAAGGTACATAGACACCAAGACTGGTTTGATGATAATAATTTTGAGATAACATCCTTGTTAGAAGAGAAACACAAAGCTTTCAAGAAACTACAAGGGGCAGCATCTTCACCGTCCAAGAAAGTAGCCTATAACAAGATCCGTAACACTTGTCAAAAGAAGCTTAGAGAGATGAAGGATAAATGGCTAAGTCGAAAAGCTGAAGAAATTCAAATGTTTGCAGACAGAAAGGACTATAAGCGATTCTATGAGGCTTTAAGAACTATCTATGGTCCACACTCATCGGGATCACCACCTCTATTAAATGCCGATTCGTCGAAGCTTCTCACTGATAAAAATGACATCTTAAATCGTTGGGCTGAACATTTTGAAGAAATCCTAAACAAACCATCAGTAATAAATGAAGAAGTCATAAACAGAATACCACAACTTAGGATAAGAGAAGAACTCGATATACCTCCAAGCAGTCAAGAGGTTATTATAGCGATTAAACAAATGTCAAATGATAAAGCTCCAGGTTTGGATGCCTTACCTGCTGAAATTTATAAAAATGGCGGACCACTGCTGATTAAAAAACTAACTGACATTTTTGGTATTTTCTGGAACTCAGGTACATTGCCTCAAGATCTAAAAGATGCTTCTATAGTGCACCTATATAAAGGCAAAGGTACCAAACAGTCTTGCGATAATCATAGGGGCATATCACTTTTGTCTATAGCTGGTAAAATTCTCGCTCGTGTCATACTCAACAGATTAAATAATTCTCTACTAAACGAGCTACTCCCAGAGAGTCAGTGCGGTTTTCGTGCAGGTCGTGGTACAGTTGATATGATATTCTCTGCACGACAAATTCAGGAAAAGTCACAAGAGCAACATAGTGAACTCTTAGCAACATTTGTGGACTTAACTAAAGCATTCGATACCGTTAACAGAGAAGGACTGTGGAAGGTGCTTACAAAGTTCGGATGCCCCCCAAAACTTGTCACTGTGATACGACAATTTCATGACGGTATGATGGCTAGTGTTATCTGCGACGGAGGAGTATCTCCTGCATTCCCTGTCACAAATGGTGTAAAGCAGGGATGTGTGCTGGCCCCTACTCTTTTCAGCCTGTTATTTACAGCCATGTTAACGGAAACACACCATAGTAATGAAACAGCAGGCATAATGATCAATTACAGAACGGATGGTGGTCTTTTCAATTTACGTCGTCTAAAAGCAAACACGAAAACTAAATCTAGTACTGTTAGAGAATTACTTTATGCTGACGACTGTGCATTGTATGCTGACTCTGTCGTAAACATGCAGAGCACCATAGACCGCTTCTCAAAGGCCTGCAACAACTTTGGTCTCACTATTAACACCAAAAAAACAGAAGTCATGCACCAAGCAACATCAAATAGCCAACATACTGCTACTTCCATCATCGTCAATAAGGAAAAACTGCAGGTAGTCGACAATTTTACTTACCTTGGAAGCACTCTCTCTCGCGATGTCAACATTGATGTGGAAGTTAACAAGAGACTGGCAAAAGCTAGTGCTGTATTTGGCGGATTACGCAAAAATGTATGGGACAGAAGAGGTATAAGAACAACCACCAAACTACAAGTATATCATGCTGCTGTTATACCAACCTTACTATACGCCTGCGAAACGTGGACAGTGTATGCTAGACATGCAAGAAAGTTAAATCATTTCCATCTTACCTGCCTACGTAAATTACTAAACATCCATTGGTGGGACAAAGTACCAGACTACGAGGTCTTGGAAAATTCAACCTCAATCAGCATCCACACAATACTTATGAAGGCGCAGGCACGCTGGGCAGGCCATCTTGTGCGCATGGAGAACTCGCGATTGCCAAAACAAATATATTATGGAGAACTCAAGGCAGGATTTCGAAAAGCTGGTGGACAGAAAAAGCGTTTCAAAGACACGCTCAAGTCATCCTTGAAACATCTTAACATTGACGTAGGTGCTTGGGAGAGCCTCGCTCAGGATAGAACGGCTTGGCGTTACAGCATTAGAACGGGAGCACTAGCGGCAGAAGAATTCAGACAAGAAACTGCAAGACAGAAGCGGACACGTAGAAAAGAAAAAACATCTCAACCTCACACAGATACATTCTATTGTTGTCAATTCTGTAAAAGAACATTTTGTGCGCGCATTGGACTTGCTAGTCATTTAAAAACGCACTATTAACTTTATTATTTTATTATTTATTGTTATTATTATTATGGTTGAGTTTTTGGTCATCGTCGATCACGACGGACGAACATCATCATCATCAGTCCAGGGAATGGAAATGCGTTGTGTCGACGTTTTATTTAGAGGCCCAGCACATCCGTCTTCGGCGGAAATTGTGTATGATGTTAAATGTTTACATATAGCACGTCATATAATGTTCACGTCAATATATGGCCAGTGCTAAAGAGGGCAGCAAGGGATAGTACCATGCTGTTTACTTTATATGCATGACGAAGGAGGCGACTAAGGGATTACTGGGTGGAGTTGGTTGTCCCATCCCATATAGCGTCAAAGTGAGCCAAAATAGTACTGAAGTCGAATGTGTCAGGACGAAAGACGTAGACATTACAGCAATGCTGTAAACAATGAAACAGGCTGTTCCGTTCTCCGGACTACATCTTTCTAATCTACAGGAGTTTAACAACGAACGCAAAAGAAGAAGAAGTCTTTGGATGCAAAAATTTCAAGTCAAACACGCAAAAAAGGGAACACATTAAAAGGCAATGTTTCTCCAACGATAAAAACCATGGACTTCTAAATATAGCACAATTGCGCGCACACACTCTAAATTTATTACGATTTTTCGTGTCAACAATGTTATGTCATTTTTGTGGGCAGTAAAAACGACGTCAGTGTGAAAGAAATATGTCTGCCACAAAAAATTATGATCTTATTCGCCGTCCTAATAGCTCATTCTTCAAATAACAAACTCTAATCCTTTTCATAACAGCAAATTTTATAATCTATCTATACGCATGCGGTTGCGTCTGTGGGTCTCACCAATGGACCGCTAGATAAACCACCCATGGAACAGAAACCCGTATTATATGACTTGCCGTTATATTGAAGGCCTCTTATGGAAGTTTTGTAGCATGTCATCTATATAATTATAAGCCCCCTCTGAGTAGAAATCTCCTTCAATAGGAAGTGCACTAAGCCAAAAGCTGAACCCTTATGTGTATGAAAGAAAGCTCAGAAAAAAATCCAAGCACATATCAAGTTAAAGCTAATCGCTGGCAGTTATTGCGGTTCTCATTCAAACAAACAATAATCGATGTATAACTGTTACTAGTTTATTTTACAGCTGATTCATCAGAATCCTAACACCGACCCATATAAAAATATTCTCTTAATCATACGACTAACTCTAACAGCTTATTCGACAAATATTATAGCTTAATCATTACTTAAAACCTTAATAAATAAACCCTAAAATATATCTAAAAAACAACCTCATGCTTAAATAAGAAATGAAAAACAGTAGCAATAGAAATCGATATGCATAGTGTATCATCAACGACATGCGGTATAGAAGGCGTTCCCTAAATCAGGTTGGAACCCATTAGTTACGTGCTTTGATTATTGTTTCGGATTTTAGTTGCTTACTATTTATATACTTTAATCGCAGGCCAAAATTAACAAAGGAGATTCCAAGTATATAAATAGTACTCAATTGGAAATCAAGCAATACGAATAATAAGTAACACATGAGGTACATCCAACTTAATTTAGCGAACAGGTTTTCTATACATGTCGATAGTGCACACTATTGAATCAGTTAGCCGCCGAAGATGGATGTGTCGGGCCATTGGCGCAAATAAAACGGCGACACAACGCATTTCCATTTTCTGGACTACATCCTGCTGGAAATCTAGCAGGACCATGATCCAGCTAGATCCAGTTGGAGTTTGAGAATGAACGCAGAAGAAGAAGAAGAATCAGTTAGAATTAATACGCCTGTACAATGTCAAGAAGGCAAGTGGGTGGGGAGAAACACCTTTCTTATCAGTTGCGTAGCGTCAGTAGACGCCAACGTGTTGGGCGTCCACTTCCATGGTTATAAAACTTCCCGGACAGACATTGCATCAGCACGAACCACCATCTGCTAAATTTGGATTGCTATGTCTTTTTAAATTACTTCTGGAGCAAGCGCTCACAAATATATAGTTGTTTAATATCAACATTACAGAAAAATAATCGCATATGCTATTTGTCCGTTGAAAGTTATTTGTTCTTTACGCAATGAAATTTTAGCGTGTATATCTTTTCAGAGCGGAAACGTTCATTGGCTGCTTAAGACATGACCTTCATCTTGTAATATCAATTGCATTGTGCTTCAAGACGTTGGCTGTACTGATAGAAAGTTAATCTATACTGAACATTTCCACATAAAAGAAGTTCAGACGACTGGATCTGAATAAAAAGATTATATAAGGTGTGTTTTCTTTAACTGTAATATTTTATATAGCGCAGTAAATACCGTTTTCCTGGAGGGAAAAAAAGAGAGATGTGAAAAGCTACCTACCTACTAAAAAAACGTCAAACCGCATCCCCACTTTAAGATTCACGTTACGCCACTGTTGCTTTTGGGAATAATCCCTAGCTATATAATCTGACAATATAATAATATTAAACCCATAAACCATCAGTGTCGAAGGGGTGTCACAATGAGACCGTTTGTGCAGAAAGATATCTACGCATCTCTATCCTCTAACATCCTGATGAGTTTGGAACCATCACACCATGTCCATACTTTAATATTATTCAACCATATCTTCTTACCACATCGTCTACTTATACCCTCAACTGTACCTTCAAGAACATCGTTTGTCATCGATGAATGACTCATCCCGTGCACGTACCATCGGAGTTTACGAAGTTTCACGATCTTCAACATTTGATTAGCAATGAAAACAGAAATTATTTAAACAGAAATTATGAAGAGTTAGTTGGATGCTACTCGCACTGGAGCATCAACTATTAATTCCTCCAAGACGAAGAACGCACCATTCTCTGTGCGCAGCAAGTTCGTCACAGACATCTAATGTTGTTTCCCCACTGTTGTTTCCCCTGACGTATTTGCCGATAGCAACATTACCATAGATAAAGGATTGAAATACCTAGGAATAATTTTCGAGTGATACATATATTTTGACAAGAATGTGGACATTATAATTGCAATGTTAAAACGGGTATACGTGCACTGAAAGCATGGCAACCGTGGCATGCAACAATGGATCATGTTATTGCTAATGCATGTGCTAGCAATATCTGAAATATGCTAGTATTATGCTTGCTATGGTATGTTGAAAAGACATAGATAAATGCATTCGTTGCATTCAGGCTACCTCAACTGTAGCTGATAGTTATATACCTACGTTTTCGTATTCGTACGTTTAGAGCAATGGGTGTCCCCTTTCCTGACGATGATAAATAATAACATGATCGTTTTCGAATAGAATATTTGTTCTGACGATGAACAGTTTCATGCATCTAATTCTGTAATAGAGCTATTAAATATATATGTTCCTGTAATCACGACTGCAGCGTGAAGTTTTTATGTGGGAAGACAGCGCATACAACAAGTGTGCACATATTGCATACGTTTTTATACCTCAGAAATAGACAGTAGGTGTATGTTTGTGATTAGGGTACTTCCATGGTAGTTACTGTGACTTCATCCAATATCTCGAGCATTTATACAATAGCGAGAAAGGTCCAACTGAGATGGACGGTAATATTATGCTTTTACCTGACAAATGTATCCCAAAAGGTCGAAATCTTGGTGAGCTAAAAGTTAAACGATTAGCTTGTGGAAAGCCGAAACGTTTCAATAACTCGCTTAAAGTTTCCCTAAATAGTTTTCAATAATCGGCACCACATGCTGGTTGTTGAACGCTCACATTTTCCCAATGTAGTTTAGCAATAGCAGCAAAGGTCATTGAATCGCCGAGAAGCATTACATCTAAGAAGCACAAAGAAACGTACTGCCAGAAATGAAAGGAAATACACACAACAGCCGAATTTTAAATCATACTTGTTCTAAAATGGTGGCAGCGGACTGTATGTCAGGATTGTACTTTAAATCTCCGCAAAGACAATGGAGATGAAATAACATAAATCCGAGATTAGTGCCACCTGCCTGCGATGTACGTATATATACGTACGCTGATTTAGGTGGTTGACTGCCTTCGGTAATTACACTCTTGAAATTTCTAGAGATTCTTTAAACTAATAGTTGGGACTATTCCCCTGTCCGTCCACCAGCCGCTTGTAAATTTGTTAGCTGGCGGTACATTTGGGACTATATTTCTGTCCACCAGCCGCTTTCTATTGGTTAACTAGTGGTATAGTTGGGACTATTCCTCCATCCACCAGCCGCTTATTATTGGTTTGCTGGCGGTACATTTGAAACTATTCCTCCGTCCTCTAGCCGCTTCCTATTGGTTACATGGAGGTATATGTGGGACTATTCCTCTGTCCAACAGGCATTTGTTATTGGTTAGCTGGAGATATATTTCAAACTATTCCTCTGTCCTGTAGCCCTTGTTATTGGTTAGCTGAAGGTATATTTGGGAATATTCCTATAACCAACAGCCGTTTGTTATTGGGTAGCCGGCTGTTTATTTGGAACTATTCCTCGGTCCACCATACGCATATTATTGATGAGCTGGCGGTATATTTTGGGCTATTCCTCTGTGCACCAACCGCTTGTTATTGGTCAGCTAGCAGAATATGCAGGACTATTCCTCTGTCCACCAGTCGCTTGCCATTGGTTAGATTGTTATTGGTGCACGTTCAAGTTTTCAAAAACATGTCCATTATATCTGCAACTTTTATGTTTGTGTGTTAGCTAAAACATATATATATATATATATCATGAAAAGCACACTGGTTAGGGTGTATGTTGTACTCATTTTAAATCGATAATAAGTAATAACTGCAATGACCTGAAATCCAACAGACTAAACTAGGAAACCGGGTCATGAATTTTTTCGAATCATCAATAAAAGTCTTTCGAAGTGGTCATTCCCGTGTTAGCATGAAGCGGTCATTCCCGTGTTAGCATGGGCAGATCTAGGGATTATCACAAAACGACATCATCTTAGTTTCTCATATTCGCGACAAAGTCATTGTAGTTTCGCTGCAGCTATAACCCTGCTAAGTAATATTGTAGTTTCGCTGCAGCTATAACCCTGCTAAGTAATATTGTAGTTTCGCTGCAGCTATAACCCTGCTAAGTAATATTGTAAATATTAATTAACAATGTCAGGATGTCGTTATAATGTATTTATGACATGACAAATGTATATATGTACCGTTGTCCCACTGGTTATGATTACAACAGGCGCATTTACACAAGTATAATGACATTCAATTTCTCCAATATTAATATTAGATACGATATAATATGGTAAAGGTCTGGCAGTTCTATGCTTTAATCAGGTTGTATTGATCTAATCAATCGTTTCCTCTACTGAACAGTTACGTAATTCACATTTAATAATGGAAGGTAACACGTCGAAACTTACATTGATTACAAGAACACATTCATTTAATGAACTTCATGGTTACCCGTGTTTTACTTATGTTAACTTAAATATTGAAACTACATATTGCTTCTTTTGTTCTATTCCGAAAATGGAGCGCAAACATTATGCCCTCAACATATTCCTGATCTCTGGTGAGTGGATGCAGTTAGATGGACATCGGAAGGTTGTATGTTGTATTACGATCGAAATTTGTGATATTGACTGTCTAGGTCATGTCTGCAACAAAGGTCGCAATGCGTCAATCTAGAGAACAACTAAGAGATTGTGTCTGGAAAATAACACGCGGAAAGAGTATCAGAATAAATGTGAAATGCAATCGAAAGAGCATAATCCAATGGCCGGCACACTTTCTAATGGTTATTGTGGTGTAGTATGGATAATGAAAAACGGTTCTATGATTAGCACATTTGCTGCAATGACTGCGCATTCATATTGAAGTACTTGACTTGAATATGACATGTGTGTCTCTTTAATCTTACATACTATTTAAATGAGGAATTCAGCTATTCATTCCCCTCCCTGCAACTCCTTAACGGAAAATTAGAACTAGATTTCATCAAACCCCTTATCCATAACCGTCTTTATGTTATGGAGACGGGGCTTGATGAAATCTAGTCATCTATTTTGTTTTTATTGTGTTGTTTTCTGTTGTTTGTCTCTTGAAAAAGGTTCAATTTGATCCGATACGTGGAGAATTGTCCTGTTTAGTTTTATTGTATGTTTTTTATATATACTTTTTAAAATATATTTTTATGAATAGGCAAGGTAAGTGTTTTAGTAACCTGTTTAATTCATTTTCTTGACTATTTGTTCATTAGGTTACTGCGGCAACATCCACTTTGTCGGACACCCTCTGACCATTTGGTTATTTATATTTATTAATGAATCCAAGTCACATGACAACGACATGCTTTCACAAAGTAATTATTACATTTGCTGATAACTGGAGATGATGATATTATTGAAGAAATCGATGTCACTGAACATCGTAGTAAGATTTCAAGCTGAAATTTCACAGCAAGTTATCAAGTTAGAGTCGTTTCCGAGAACAACAGGATACGGAAGAAATACATCCATTATTATGAGTGAAGTAGAAGCTATCACTGCTTGTCTCCGATGGCTCTCTGTGACCTCAATCAACACAGAAGTTACTGTGTGAACTCCCTGTCTATGTAGCGAAAGATAAAAAGTGGCCAATATCGATATGGGTAAACAGGATCTATATGGGTAAACATCCAACACCCAGAGTATTACATGGATCTACATTCCAGGACACAGTGGTGTTCTCGTTAATGACAGCAGACAGACTTGCATCTCCAGGTACCAATAGACGGGGCATTGGCAGCTGATTCTTCTTCTTAGGACATTTTCAAGTTCCAATTTTTTGCTGTATCCATCTCTTTTACTAATGACAGTCTCAGCATTCCAGTGCATTATTTTTACTGGTCGTTTGTTTGTGTGGCCAGTGGCTCTATTCCCTTGCCTCCTGGCTCCTCGGGGCAATTGATAAGGACTTCCAGTAACTAAGGTTGGGCCATTTCGAGGTATAGGGCCCGGCACCGTCCCTGCCTGAACGTCGTCCACATGGCAGGCAGCATAACTTTTTATAGATGCAGACATGTTTCCATTGTGTTTTGACCGTGGCATCCTGATTATCTGTGCGCCTTTTGGCTGGTTGCCTCCATCTTCAGCACTCTGCTTACTTGGGCCGGACTATGGTCCTGCTTGAGTGGGACTGCCCGACCAGTCTTAGTTTCCATCCCTTGATGGCTGAACTAAGCCCCATCACCACTACACGGTGCTGGCCTCGATGGGGTGGCAGGTGATAAGCGAGATGTGCTTTCACTGCTTCATGTGTGCCCGAAGGATGCAGACACCGCTTCGATTAATTAAACAACGGAAGTGAGATTTGTGGAATTCGGTATTAAATGCTTAACTAGTAGACCACGTCGCCAAGTCGCATAATGAGGAGTGTGGTCAACAAGCCAGACACGGGAACAGTCATTATGTATACAATTCCATGCAGCTAAGTGAGATTAAGCACCAATGAGCCTAACCGCGCTTCAATGATGTCGGTTCTTTACGGATGACCAGTAACCAGCCATTTATACATAATACTTACATTATGTCATTAGCAAACAGTGCTATTCAATATATGTACCTTTATTAACAAATGGTGTACTCCCTAACCCCTATGCCATGGAGATACCCAATGCCACTAATCAAATCATCCTCACACATTACTCAACACCGGTGTCTAGTTAGTTACATGTTCCTACATTACTCAATAACATTGCCTAGTTGGTAACATATTCATACATTACTCATTACAATTGCCTAGTTGTTAACATATTTCAACATTACTCAATACCATTGCCAAGTTGGTAACAAGCTCCTACATTACTCAATACAATTGCCTAGTTGGTAACCCTAGTAATATCCCAGGAATATCAGTGGGAGGACATAACATAAATAATTTGAGATATGCGGATGACACTGTTCTGATTGTAAAAAGTGAGGAAGACCTTCAAAACTTAATTAAAGTAGTAGTCACAGAAAGCAAAGAGAAAGGCTTCTTCCTAAATAACAAGAAAACAGAAGTAATGGTTATTTCAAAGAAAGAAAATAACACACCTTGCAAGATCATATTGAATGAAATAGTATTAAAACAGGTCCACCAATTCAAATATCTAGGTACAATTATAACAGCAGATGGAAGAAGTTCAACAGAAATAAGATGCAGAATAGGACAGGCAAAAACAACATTCAGAAAAATGACAAATTTACTGTGTAATAAGACCTTGTCATTAGAGGTGAGAAAGAGAGTTCTGCAGTGCTATATAACCCCTATACTAACATATGGGTGCACGTCTTGGACAATAAACAAACTGGAAAGTGGGAGATTGGAGGCAACAGAGATGTGGTTCTACAGAAGAATGCTGAGAATACCATGGACTGCCAGAAAAACTAATGTAGCGGTGTTAAAAGAGTTAAATGCGAAACGGACCTTAATCAACAATATCAGAAAAAGGCAATCTTCTTTTTTTTGCCACCTCATGAGACAGGCAGGTTTAGAGAACATAATCACAACAGGCAAGATTGAAGGCACCAGAGACAGAGGGCGACAACGTGAGAAAATATTAGACAGTTTGACAACCTGGCACGGCAAAGAAACAACAACGGCTTTGATACATAATACTGTGGACAGAGAGCTGTGGAGAGCCATGATCGCCTACGCCACCAGGCATGGCACCTGATGATGATGAGTTGGTAACATATTCCTACATTACTTAATACCAATGTTTAGTTGGTTAGATGTTCTTACATAACTCAATACAATTCTAGATGGATACATTGCAAGCTCAACCAATATATGTCATGCACTGTGGCGATGAGTTGAAGAAAATATGTGCAAACTTTGCCGTTGTCAATTGTGCGTCTATATAGTTTATAAATCAATGTCAACCTACTTGACATATTTATTTTCCGACAGAAACCCATGCAGCAAATAGGTATCGGTTGTTTGCTATGTATGGTATGCTACTCAGCTAAACGGCTTTTCAAAAAATGTCAATGGGTTAAAAACTAAATCGTAGTCGCAACTATGAAGAAGATGTATTTTTCCAGTGTCAACATATTGTTGCAAGACCTGATAAATGGCATCAAAAGTGGAAAGAAAAGCATCGGCATTTGAAATCCTGTGATATAGAAAGTCTCTTAGAATATTTATGAGCATAAAGACGTTCAAACACAGATGTCAGCAAAGACCTGGCATACAAGAAAAATTGCATCTGTTTATCCTTAATTTTAGGACCTGTATCACATTCCACATCATCAGTCTCTGAAGACAACTATCTCACTCGCTGTCCACAAAAATTAGAAGCAGCCAAACATTAAGTTGATTCAGAACAAATATGCTGCTTTTCCGATTATTGATTTAACAACACCATTTCCCAATTGTTTCTTAATCCTTTAACAATTAATCTTAATTTTTATTGCATTGATGTTGGTTTGAAAAATGATGATTTTTATGTATATAAAATGGGGAAATGTTTGTGTTTTCGGATTGTTTATTTTATTTGTTGAAATATGTAAAGTACCTGGGAATGGGAACATATAATATGGAAATCTCTGTGACGGAGAGGCGCAAGCGCGTATGTGATGGTAAATGCACCTGATTCAATTTCCACCGTAAGCAGATGTACATCCGGACATTTCAGGAAGCAATGGCAATCTATTGTACCTACATATTACCAATAAGGTGTCTACAGCCAAATATAATATGTTGATGGCTACATCGAGACACTCGGCGGTAGAAGACTGTCAAACTTTCAAATCGATAAATTGTACTTAACTGCGCACACCTGAAATCCATGATGTGCCCAGCTATGCATGCTTTTTCCTGGGCCACTTTGAGCATCAGGTATGGGGATCCTAAGGAGGGCCTATCCCATCGGTGTTCCATAAGTACATCGATGATGGGATCGGCATCACTGACATGTCTGAGGCTAACCTTGCACGCTTCATACAATTTATTGACAGTTTTCCTCCGGCCATCAAGTTCACATCTGAGATCTCCACCTCCCATGTGAACTTTCTTGACATATCAATCACTATTCAACCCTTCTCTTAGAACATTGGTACACTACAAACCGACTGATGCTCATCGCTTTCTTCTATACACCTCTTCTCATCCCTCTGCATGTCGTGATTCCCTTCCACTCTATCAACTTCTTCGTCTTCGACGCTTGTGCAGTTGTGAGGATGACTTCATCGAGAAAGCCTACGAGATGATAGATTTCTTCCGCTGTCGATTGTACCCTGATACTGTACCCTGATACTGTCACGGCTTCTGTGCTTCATCAACTTCCCCTACTCCAGTCTGACCCCGAGACGCGGGAAGTGTTCTGTAACCCACTCTTGTTGCTTACAGCCCCTTAAGGTCTGTACCAGAACAAACCCCGTGGAATGAAAGGCATGGAATGGCAATATACATTCAGACCCATGTGAAAGGAATACTAAGCGAGGACGAACAGAACAGTTTGCAGCGAAGGACAGTCACCCTCAGTTTCCTGGATGAGGAATATCCACAAGATATATGGGTCAGAGTATACACAGATGGGTCAGCACAGAATGCCGTGAGGAATGGAGGTGTAGGTGTATATATAGAATATCCACACAAGCCTAGAGATACAATCAGAACACCGACAGGAAAATTCTGCAATAGTTATGATGCAAGGTCAGTGCTTCAAGCTCTCCAGTCTGGAAAACTAAGGGACTTGAAAAAACTACTTAGCGAATTGTCGTACCAGTATAGGGTAACCATGCAGTGGATACCCTCTCACTGTGGAATACCAGGAAATGAAATAAAAACAGACCAACTGGCTAAGGAAGGTGCTGCCGAAGACCAACCAGATATACCAATCACCTACCATCAGAAAAAACAGATGATCAAGTCAATAAGAAAGCCACAAACGCCAACACAAGATGACTATCACATTATAAACAGATCAGAGCAAGTTATAATTCTACGTCTCAGAACAGGACACAACCGACTCCGCAGTCACATGTATACAAAGTTCAATATTGGCAACACTGTCATCTGTACATTTGGACAGGCAGCACAGAGTGTCAAACATATACTTCAAGAGTGTTCTGAGCATGAAACGCTGAGGCATACATATTGGCCAGAGGAAACAACACAGGAATCAAAGCTCTATGGGACACTGTATGAACTACAAAAGACAGTGAGTTTTATTAAGGAGACAGAATTACAGATATAGACATGTTTCAAGTGAACGAAAGAAGAAGAAGAAGATACTCCTGCTATCCTTACCTTTTAGTAGCTAAATTAACGGGTTCCCTTTTGGACACTATTTTGGCGATTTGGGGGAAGTACGATGTTGGGAACGTTTGTTTTTATTTTCTCCATAACTAACGGGGATACCTATGGATAAAAATGATTAACGTAAAGCATGTCCTCTGTTAGCAAGACAATGGTCATAAAAGTTGTCCTTCTGAAAAATAACTAAAAAAATCTGATGACATCGCCAGCGAGCGGTAAACAACGACATAGCTAATTTCATTACACGAACTAAGCTCTGCTATTAGCAGGAACGAGAAAGAGCAAGAAACGTTGTATGGCCGAGTTTTCACAATATTCATGCTTGAGTGCATCATAGACGAATTGAAACACACTATCTCTTAAGATGGCCAGACTTATTAGTCATTTAGAACAACGAAAGATGAGATGGGGGAAAATAGTGGGAAGACATATGACCATTTTGTATTATTAAGAATTATGTTAATACAACTCTAGTCCCTCGTTGATGATACTATCCTGTGGATGCATAGGTCTGCAGACATCAAAGTGACGCTAATTAACTTTTCCAGCTATGTGTATGTGTCTTTTCGTGCATACTTTACGTCGACAACAATATAAATCCATAGAACTGTCAAATATTGCCATGTTTTAAATGAGTCCAAAGAACTATATACATAAAGAAGGACTCGACTGAATTATGCTTCAAATATAAATTTATTTTCTCATGTCATGTTCACATCTTTAAATTCATGTAAGACCACAATGCATTATACTTGACCATCTGCAAAACACGAAATATTGACTAATTAGAAAGGTAGCCTTCTAAAATGGCTCATAGTATTATTCCCTTGATTTTCATTCGCAAACACACAAAAAGGAATCATAGTAACCAATACAAAACTCTAGAATAGACTAATGCATCATTCAGAAATCTTGATTTAATAGAGGGATATGTAAGAACTTATTTTCGTTGAAAGCCATGTCTTTTATGTTAGTTAGTTTGTCGTCGGACCATATCACTGCAAGCTGGACACGTCCATAGTTGCTCCGATCTCTCTTTGAGTGTATCCGCCATTACACTTCTGCTGACAGTACCGATCCCGCCGGCCGATATTCTCTCACCCGAGTCCTCCAAATCGTTCCCAACAACATCGCAGCTCAATCCACGATCTGTAATCTTAGACATCGAAACGAAATCATCATCGAAACCAGTCTCGCCCTCGCCTGCCACACACGATGTTCAAAATGCCAGCCTGTTCAACTGCCGCATCGCCCTGTGCCACAACCGCTCACGACGCCAGCCAACCTGCTCTCTCACCACTTCGAACACCCACACCTCTCAGAACGAAAACAACTGCATATACTTTTAAACTAGCCTTCTCAAGACCTTAATTCACCGCTCGCGAACGAGACCTCCTTGTATGCTATGTACTTTCACCAGTGAGAGTAAAAATAAAACGTGCATACAAAATGTATCGGCAGCAGTAATATCCATTTATATTCGGTGCTTTCAGTTACATTTATTTGACAGTGCAAGAGTTCTTAACACATACTCTTTATAAGTGGCCTTTCCCCGAAATATAGAAAAGCAGGCAGCTGCTGTCAACTGTGTGACAGAAGAATCACGTGTATCCGGAACTTATCATTGTTTTCTGATACAAACATCCACAGGATTTGCAAGTGACATATATAGCATATCTTGTTTAGAATATTTAGGACACGTAATGGCTAAATTACATACTAAAAATAAATACAAACTCTGTCTGTCTATCTGTGTGACTGTCTGTCTGTCTATATATGTATTTTCTTTGCGTCTTGCCGGCGGTCATTTAGCAATAAGAAGCAATATGAAGCAATAAGAAGCAATATGTTGACTATTTTCTCAGGAATGGGGATTTGACGATCATATCACAGCAACGGAAGATTTGTGTTTCCGCCTTTCTCTTTTTTCTTCTATATCTTTAAAAATAATATTTCTCACAATGACATCTCGCACTCAGTTCTGTCTCCAGATATGCTGAGTTTAGGCAGTAGTTTCAGTTTTTGCATTCTACGTGAAAGCCTTTCATTGGGGATTTACATTTATCTTTATACTACAGCATTTTTCTACCATGGGTACGATGGCCTTTAGGCAGTTCCCAATAATATTACTTGTTTTGGAATGCGGAAGTTTGGTACTCTGCGGGCGTGACACGGACAACGCAATTTATTTATATTGATATTTTTCATGACAGATTGTGACTTAGTGCGGCTCAACGCTTCCATGTTGGTGATTTGTCGTGCCATGTAATGTTTACGATCTTGCGGTGATATCTTAAATAAAAGATGTTAAGTCTCCTCTCATGTTTGATATAGATAGTCCATGTTTCAGATCCCTAAGTAGATTGTACTCAGCAGAAGTTTTTGATAGATCCGTGTAGTTGTTTTTTTTTCAATTTCAACTTACGGTTTTTCCAAGATCGTTTTGACAGCCGCTTGTGATAGCAGAAAAATGATAGCCGCTTTCGCTATACGTGAATTTATTTTTTGTCCAAGGAAATGGTGGATTTACTGTGGATCCTAAGTAGCAAGAGTTGTGGAATTACATTATTTGACTGTTGTTTAAAGTGATATTTTTTGGTAAGATGTATCCTTGCCACATTGCCACAGTATTAGTGATGCTTGTATTCATAGAGAACAGCTCGCAGGCCCTTGCCATGTTGTTAATATACGACTTCAAGGTGGACTCATTGTGTGCTACTAGTGCATCATTATCGGCTAAGCTCTCTAATGAGTATTTCTGATGTTTTCGTCTTCGCTCTGAGACACGATAAGTTGAAGTGATCCATCGTAACGAATGCGGATTAAACCACTCCTGCTACATCTGCAAGAGCATGTATCGGAAGCGCTGCGAAGAGGATTCTAAAGAGGGTGTGGGCTAGAACGCCCTGCTTTACTGCAGTCTTTACTGCACATCTATCATACGTATTGCCCTCGAACTATATGTTTGCGCGCATGTCACGCATTACAGTATATTTAGATAACGAAATGGTGAAATATTTTACTTGCACATATGAGTCCATCATAGAATCTTGAAAGTAGCGCAGTGCAGCGGTCACAAACAATGGTTTTCTGTTGGTCACAAACACATTTATTGCAAGTATCACAATCATTTCTACATTTTCTGCCAATCTCGCGTGAGCAAAGTAGAAAGTAACCTCGTCTTCTAGACACACTAGGATTGAGTGTTAGTTTAGGTGGACGATTGCTGGGTTGACACGTATGTCCCATTTCAATAAGTCTTTCTTCATGTTGAATAAGAAAGAGTCGATGTGCATCTGACTTGCCATTGTTTCATTCAAAGTTGATGGGCATCTGACTTGCCATTGTTCCATTCAAAGTTGATGGGCATCTGACTTGCCATTGTTCCATTCAAATTTGATGGGCATCTGACTTGCCATTGTTACATTCAAAGTTGATGGGCATCTGACTTGCCATTGTTACATTCAAAGTTGATGGGCATCTGACTTGCCATTGTTACATTCAAAGTTGATGGGCATCTGACTTGCCATTGTTACATTCAAAGTTGATGGGCATCTGACTTGCCATTGTTCCATTCAAAGTTGATGGGCATCTGACTTGCTATTGTTACATTCAAAGTTGATGGACATCTGACTTGCCATTGTTACATTCAAATTTGATGGGCATCTGACTTGCCATTGTTACATTCAAAGTTGATGGGCATCTGACTTGCCATTGTTACATTCAAAGTTGATGGGCATCTGACTTGCCATTGTTACATTCAAAGTTGATGGGCATCTGCCTTGCAATTGTTACATTCAAATTTGATGGGCATCTGACTTGCCATTGTTACATTCAAAGTTGATGGGCATCTGACTTGCCATTGTTACATTCAAAGTTGATGGGCATCCCCAGAATATATTAATTAATGGAAGAATCATCTAAAATGTTGTAGAACTTGACTACAGGCCAGCTGTATCTCTTACATTTGCCTGAATAACGACGCGCCATTTGATCTGCCGTGTGTACTCCACACTTCATGTGATTGTAGTCGAGGATCATGGGTGATATTTTATCTACAGAAAAGATTCATCTGGTTGACAATACCTTGAACTAAGAACAACTAATTTTCCTTTCTTCTGAGAATAGGATGTCAGTGAAGTGTTATTACTGAAAGCAAACTGTGTACAACACTTAATACATTATTTTACAGAAATTAACTCATTTAGAAGTTCCACTCTGTTCTTTCTTACTGTTCCTAAATTTGATATTTTCCGTTCAATATTTGTCCCAACCTTGAGTTTGTAAAAAATGTGTCAAATTCTATATTCTGACTGATATTTTCTAAGCCTTTCACCATGACCAGTACACTTCTTTCTCCTTGGTATTTTTCTTGCGGTTGTCCAAGTTCTCTGCCGGTGTAAACGTGTATATTGAAAACATGTGCGATGTCACTGGCACATTAGCACCATATTTTTATGCCATATTTATCATGTTTTGGTGGATTTTATTGCTTGAAAGAACATCATCCTCTAAAGGTAAATAATTACTCAGCATCTGCTACATTACATGACGGAAACGAGACGTCCTGTAAGTTTTTCACCCGGTTGCTCAATACTTGTTGTATTTGTTCTAATGTATCTTTTCTTTCAGCCTGTCGATGCTCTTGGACAGTATCAACACAGACATCAATAAATTTCAGTGAATATGTTACGTTGCATTACTTTTGAAAATATTGCACAACTATGTTCTTTATTTCAAAATTTACCGATGGCTTCTTGTTTTGACTTATACACACTAGTAAAAAGTAGAACTCCAAAAAAATGGTGTAGTTCAAATGTTTCCAAATGTATCCATGTGTCCTGGAACACACGAAATTCTTCGTGATTTGTCCATTTCAGTATGTCTTTCTTATGTCTATTCAGTATGTCTATGTCTTCAGTATCTCTGTTTTTCTCATAAAATAATTGAAACCTTGAAATTATTGAATCAATTTTTCTTTTTTTGTGTGCAGACTTGTGCAATGATTTTTGGTGAACACATTTTCGGAAACTCTTCTTACAGTTGATGTTTTTCTTAGAGTGCAATACCAAGTCGCGCCTATATTTTTCACAATGTACATGTCCTTGTTCTGCAAACGAATCTAAGTTTGCATGTGAATTGGAAAAAAAAATCAAAATCTTTACAGTGACTTTCCCGACTCTTTTCTTCAGTGATCTATATTTGGTACACTTACTAGACGGCATACATGTATCACCGATAAAACCATATTCAGAATCTTTATCACTGTTGTCAATACTATTTTAGAAAACAACACTTGTGTGGCCATATACAGTTTTTACATCCAAGGTTTCAACACGTTTATGTGGAATGAATGCGGTGAAATGACTAATTGGAAGATATATGCTTTCAATTTTGGCAAGATGATTAAAACCTCATCTTTGAAAATAAAGCTGTCTTTTTATGAAAGGCTTCTCACATCGGAATAAAATAATGTCTAATGATGTAATCACGTTTAATATCGTTTAACTTTGACAGTTTGCTTCGTTTCTATAGAAAATAAAACAACCAATAGAGTCCGCTTGCACCCACTGGTAACAGGTGATATAGCTTATGATGTAACATGAAATTAAGTCGAACTTACCTTACTTTTAGTATGCTGTTCGAAAACATATTTATGATAAAGTCATTGGATATCAAACATATCCACACAAATCTAAATAAACAGAAAATAGTGAAAGTTGACAGAGGGGCCCATTTGGACCCCATGGTAGTTTGATGGTTAAATGGAACTTATATCCATATGGAAACCAGAAAACAAATCCTACATTTTTCATCATAACAGTGTGCTCTCAATGTCAGACGTTAATACTAACTAAACAACAAGAGACATACTTACCACGTGTGAATTGAAATGTATAATAAAAGCAGAAAATTAAGAAAGAAGAAGACCATGTCAGGCAAGGCATTACACGAGCTGCTGTAATAATGTCTGTGCTAAAATATATTGAAAATCAGGAACTAAATGTTTCTTAGTGAGAATGATCTCATATTGGCCAGCAGCACGTGCATACAACAGATGAATGGTAAAACAAGGGACAGACATCGACTAAGAATAAGGTGGATTGAAGGAGTTACCAACGGTCTTAAACGTCCCATTATTACTGCATATCAAAATACCAATTGCGTGCATGATCTTGCTAAGCGATCGGCATTCAATCCCGTGGCGGCTGAAAACAACTTAAATAACATACAATATATATATATAAGACTAAAATGTTGATCATGTTTTTACGAGTTAATTCTGCGACTGTCATCTGTGCGTTACCTGTATTGCAACATACTACATTATATCAAGATATATCTGACATTTGCTAAACAAACACTAGACAGATAAGCATTAAGTATGTATACTCATCCATTAAGACGATATGTCTCGTACATGAACTTCACTGTCTTGGTCAACATCATTCCGACGACAATCTCACATCAAAGTATAGGTAATTATCTGAGATGAAGTTGGTCTGTTCTTTCAATTATTGCTGAGACAACGTTAATACCGCTCTAGTAGGTTTATTTCGTTCAGAATATTATGAGTGATGTCTGCAATAGCACACATATATCGAGTTATACTTATATAGTGCAACCCTCACGTTTGCACACACGATATTGAACTACACTTAAATGAATGCGTGTATTGCAGTAGCTGTTGATTATTATGAATCGTAATGTCTATATACGCATAAACGTAGATTACAGTTTATAAATGTGTCTATATACGCATAAACGTAGATTACAGTTTATAAATATGTCTATAAACTTCAATTCTGTGCACATAAGAATTACAAGAATCAAGTAATGGAAATGGTTTGTGCTTGTACACTCGTGTTAGCAATAACATCTGAGGCTTCGAACGAGTTGATACGTTGAATATATCGTTTGTGTTGAGTGATTGACTAAGCTCGAATGTTCAAATATAATGGCTAGAAGATATGAATGAATATGTCATTTTATTTATGTCTTTATCACGTTTCACATTCTTATATCTATGTTTCTTATATGTAAGATGCTTTATGAAGTCCGATTTCTGAATACGAATCAAAGCATGCGTTTATATATCCACGACGTGTGAGCAGAAGTGCGAACGTGGAGCGTTTTGTTGTGATCATATCACATGTGCCGTGTACTAGAACATGTCGGAAATAAGCTATGTATTTGCAGCAGACGTCAATATCCACGTATTCCTGGGGAAAATAATAAAGAACAAGACATTTATTAAGAAAGATTAACTGGTGTCCAGTAATCACAAAGAATATCATATAATACATAATTCAATGTTCTACAATTGACTTCAAAGTGGACACACACACACACACTGCCACATCATTAATCTAAACATGGAGTTTATTATTTACGCCCCAGCATCAATCTTGATAGAGACTGCATTGTGATTCTGGTTTCCATATTAAAACTGTTCTTTTTTGGTAATTGCAATAATTGCAAAATAATTGCTTGATAATTGCAAAAATCAGGTAATTGCAATATCGACATCGAAATTTTTCATGATGCAGGAAGAATATGAAAAACCACATTTAGTGAAACAAAATGATACATTTGTCAAGAACACGCGTGCATACACATTGCTGTTTTTCGCATTATCAAGTTCCGTATCTGAAACAAATGCTGTCTGTAACAGACCTCCAACATTCCCTGTCTTCTGCTTAGCGGTGTGCTATGCTATAATATGTTCAGTCTAAGAATGAAGTAGGTCAGTGTTTCTGATTGGTTGTTGGACGCCGAACGTATAACTCGAATGCTAAGTGGGCAATATTATAGTTCATTAAATCATAATACTATTCTTAATTTAAATATGTTATTGCTAAGCGAAACATGTCTATCACAATAGTATTGTATGTTTTAAAATACATTTCATATAATATACCTATAACATTACATGATAAATCACTATACCTGCTGTTATGTGCAAAAGGTTAGGGGATAACCATTATAGTTCCCTACACAATGTAAAGACTTTTGAATAATTGATTGTGTTATTGTTTATAAATATACTCACCTATATAAAAGTCACCTGTTGTAGCGGAGTCATATGTGGGTGTCTTTTGCTCCACTTCAATCTTACACTATGTTCACTCTATGAATGAAGTGGAAAAAAAACACCGTCATATTACTCCGCAGGAACAGGTGATTTAAACAGCTGATGTAATATAAAAACAATACTATTTAAACCGTTTAAAATCAATTATAAACACTATTTAATCAACATTTACAAATATTTAAAAACGAAATTTAAAAACAATATTATAGGCACTTAATAATCGATTCATGTGTTCTGCGTCCAACAACCAATCGTAAGCACTGACCCACTTCATTCTTAGAGTGAACAACGTATATAATGAACAGAGTATAGACTTATCCTGTCGATCTCGTGATGGTTCCTGCTTTTTTTTATTCTCCGCCTACGTCTTGGTTTCCCATCGATCTTGAGTCGTATTAATTCTTCTATATGTTTAAAATGCTGTAATATTTTAATTCTGGTATATGTTTATGAATTCTTGAAACTAACGGGAATTGAACCAGTCTGTTCAACGGGACCAAATCACCTAGCAACTAATGAACACGCGTTTTTCAGTACTTGACTAACCGCATCTCCACAAAAAGATGCGATTTCGTCAAGCGATTCAAACCGTGCACACAAAGTCACCAGAACCGACCAGAACGGATCTTATTTTGGAGATGCGGTTAGTCAAGTAATGAAGAACGCGTGTTCAATAGTTGCTTGGCGATTTGGTGCCGTTGAACTGACTGGTTCAATACCCGTTGTTCTGAAGAATTTTTAAAAATTGTCCTCTGGCTTCCTACTTAAATTTACTTGTATATGTTTATGAACTTAGAGCACATCATACAAGAGACATTACATGATTACAACACATTTATTATCGATGGGAAGACGCCCTATTTGCAACTTGCATTTCGCTGATTATATTTATCTTATAGATGGGTCAGAACAAGCATTGCAAGAGTTAACTGCAAAGTTGGAAAACGTTACCAGCAAGTACGGAATGGAAACCAATACAGATAAGAGCAAATCCTTAGTTAACAACAGAGACACAGGAAACAGACTAACAGACTACATCATGATGAATGGGCATATGCTTGAGTTGGTGAATACCTTCTATTCATGGGATCCAGTATATGCAGCGATGGAAAATGCAAAGCAGAACTAAAAATAAGGCTGGAGGTGGTTTTAGCTTCCTTGTCAAGGCTAACGATCATTTGGAAAAGCAACATCAGTGTTGGAGTATATATATTGAGCTGTAGAAGGGTAAACGATCTCAAGGTGGCCAAATGAAGATCTACAAGGACTTGTTACAGACCTCACTGAAAGCGTTTGCGATAAACCAAGACGCAGGGGAAGAACTTGCACAAAATATGTGTACATGGCGCTCTACAGTCAAAAAGAGCGCATCATCTTGTGAAAAGAGAAGAAATGTTGCAGTCTGTCACATTGCCACCACAAAGCCTTTGCCTGCCCTTATGATAATGTGGTCAACATGTTCCCTGAAACTCAGGCTTCTGTCAAAAACACATCAGACATCTCATTGTGCTATTTCTTACTAAACTTTTCCCGGACAACGAAACTTGTGGCATGGGTGTCTTTACCATGTGATTGTTCAAGGAAAACCACGCCACGAATGCCTTAGACGGATTAACCACTGTTCCCGTATCTCGACACCAATTTGTCAGTCTGCCCAGCTCCTTCTGTAGTTCCACGACGCACTCTTCTCGATTTCTGCCCTGTCTATACACCAAGATGTCATCGGCATATGACGTCGTTCTGCCAACACCTGTGATTTGATTGCCTAGATTGTCTAGATTTGATTACATAGATTGCAGTATTGTCGTACACGGGCGTATCTTCAAATACATGCAGATAAGGAACACCCGTTGCATTCCGAAATACAGAAAGGCAGCAGACTCAAGAGAGGAAGGTCGTGGATGGGACGTGCTGAAAATGTCATACAAAGCGTGTGCAGATTACAGGATGTGGCAGCAGGTGCGGAATGGATAGGTCTACCCACAGATTTCGATACTTGTTTGAGCGTAGTAATATCACTTAGCAGGATATGCAGAGAATGGTGTCCCACAGTTGTGGAGAAAGAAGTGCATGCTTTAATCAGTGAGAATACCAAAGAGGGGGATGTGATTGTATACACTGATGGATCTGTAATTAGGCATGTTCGCAGTGCTTGGGCCTTTACAGCTTAGTGCGCAGGTAAAACGATTAAGGAGGAAAATGGTGCCTTTGCGGTCACTACGAGTAGTATGACCATGGGGACTATGGCGGTGACCAGGGCATTTGAGTGGCTACGTACACAGAAGGTAACGCAGGTCTGCATCTTGTGTGACGCTATGAGTATGATTAAGAAGGTACAAGTTGGTCTCGTTCGCGAACTTCTGCTGCAAGTATTGGTGGTCCCTCGATGTTTGTCTCGTGTCTATTGTTGCCATACATTTCTTGGATATATTCTGACCATATCTGTATTATATGATCTTTTCCATTAACACCACCCTGTCTTAGATTTTTGACACACTGTAACTGTCTGCGTTCTTTTCCCTGTTATCATATCAATTTTCTTATGTAGTAATGCTGTGTCTATGTTGTAATATGATTAAATGTCCATGCATTTCTTGTTCAGCCACTTTTATTTTACTACGTTGCATTTCCCTCTATTCTCTTTATGTATTTTCTGATATTCATCTATTTTGTGTTAATTATTTTCTTGTTGTGTTCATCATTTCTAATATTGTATTTATACAGCTAGTTTTATCTGAAGGGATTTTGTCTTGGATCATGTTCATTGTTTCTTCTGATATGTAAACCTTCTTCTTCTTACTACTTTTGTGTAGCATCTTTATTGCAGTTATTGAAAATGTCACGTATTTGGAATTCTAGTTCATTATTCTTGTATTTCAAATAGTTTTTACAATTTGTTTTGAACTTAGATATTGCATTTTTTCGGTATAGACATCATATCGTATCTGAAAATGATTGAATCTTTTATTGTCTTGTGTATCTTGGATTGAAATTTACGATGAGTAACTCATGATCAGTGTCGCTGTCTGCACCAGGTAGTGTCTTACATTTAATGATGTTTGTTTTACATCCTTGTTCCATTATTATACAATTAATTTAGCCTTTGCGGTCACTACGAGTAGTATTGTCATGGAGGATAAGTCGGTGACCAGGGCATTTGAGTGGGTATGCACACAGAAGGTAATGCAGGTCTGCATCGTGAGTGAGTATGATTAAGAAGGTGCAAGTGAGTTTCGGTCTCGAACAGCGGATTGAGGCATTGGGAAAGGGGACATGTGGGTGTTCGAGTCAATTTTCGTTCAGGGACAAGTGTGTGTTCGAGGCAATGAACGAACGGATCAACTGACATCATGTATGATTGTGGCACATAACGATGGGGCAATGGATCGCGGTGACATTTTGAACTCCTTAAGAGATATAACACACGAGAGTGAGACTAATGTGGATGATGATTCCTTTTCAATGGCTAGGATTAAAGATCAGGGATTGAAATGTGGTGTTGCTAGAAGTGAACATTTTGGAGGGCACAGAAGAATGATAGTCAACCAGCACATGGCCAATACTGTCAGCAGAAGTGTAATGGCAGAAACACTCAAGGAGAGATCGTAGCAACTATGGACGTGTCCAGTTTGCAGTGATGATGATCCGACGACTAATCTGATGTTTGGTCCTTCGGTCCAGTGACCTCTAAGTATTCCTGTTCATCCAGGGTGATGTTTGAAAAATGTATTCATTACTGCCATGTTGTTTTCTGTTCAGAAGTGTAGCAAACATTCCCCTCTATTCTTCATACTGCCTAGTCTCTACGCATCGGTCCAAATGGGACCTTTTTCAAGAAACCTATAACTTATAAAATAAACATAACCACACCCAATTGATAGTTGATTGGACCGAGCTTGGTTTCTCTTACGTGAAACGTAACCCGGTAACAGTTGTAGAAACGCATCCAGTAAAAAAGAAAATTCGTGCTTCCCTTATAAACAAAATGGAAAGTGGGGAATTAAAGGCAATAGAGATGTGGTTCTATAAAAGAATACTGAGTATACCATGGATTGCCTGAAAAACTAATCCAGAGGTGTTGAAAGAAAATGACATAAATCAATAATATAAGAAGAAGACAATCTTCATTTTTTGGCCACTTTATGAGACAGGCAGGTTTGTAGAACACAGTCATAAGAGGCAATATTGACGACAACAGAGACAAAGGGCGACAACGTGATAAATTATTAATTTGACAACGTTGCACGGCAGAGAAATAACAACGATCTTGATACATAATACTGTGGACAGAGAGTTGTGGAGAGCCATGATCACCTGATATACAGACAGTGGAGGGTCAGAACAAAAACTTCAGAAAACTGTAGAATGACCTAGAACGTAACGTTTTCTATTGTGATGATTCCGAATCACTGATGAACCAAACGGAGGCAGTGATAAGTGGTTCTTTCTTAATCTCTTAACAATCACATTGTGAAGTCTGCGACAGCCGGTGGAGATGAGACGGCATATATGGGTGTGTGATTTGATTGTAGTTTGTGTTTTCTGGAATACGTTCATATGTTATCGCAAATCCAGCGCTGACTGTAATGGTAGATGTTGATATGAAACAAA
This sequence comes from Meghimatium bilineatum, assembly GCA_034231615.1. Classification (NCBI taxonomy): domain Eukaryota; kingdom Metazoa; phylum Mollusca; class Gastropoda; order Stylommatophora; family Philomycidae; genus Meghimatium; species Meghimatium bilineatum. The sequence goes on from CM067300.1 coordinate 48,836,133, forward strand.
CACTACTGGTAATCTTACATGAAGTTCTTATTCTCACTGTCATTGAATACGTAAACGCTACTATTACCACCAGTCCAACACATATAGAGGGATACTTGAGATCATTCAAATCACAAAGATCCGCACCATCCTAGGTTGCACAAATGGCACACAATGTGTGGCTATGAGATTATTAACTGAATGTCCAAGCATATCTAACATGATTTCTATGTGACATGCCCGTGCATATATCAGAGTGAGCTCCGACACACATCACCTACTACACAGTGATCCCCCTCATGTGAAGAGAAACAGACTACAAAGAGGCACATCATGGATGGGACACGTCGAAGATACCGCAAAATATTGCTGGACCCAAGAATGCATCAATTCTGGTGAGGAATGGATACTTATTTATATGGTATTTCAGGACACAGTCACAACAATCATTACATTCAATAGAGAGTACAGCCAACATGGGAGTGTGGATGCTGATGTCACATCACTCCTCTGCGAACATGCCGATGATACAGATGTGAATCACACGGATGGGTCCTTTCTTCGCCACAACCAGTGAGCATGCACCATTACTGCCAGGTCAAACGGAAGAATAGTACAGTGTAATAGTTAATGAGTTTGCCTATTTTTTGGAGAGGCGTGCCCAGTCAACCAGCAGACTAAGTCCAATTATGTTATATTAGGACACACTGCCATAAGATATTAGAGGTAACAAAAACCCCAAGTTTTATATATTGTCAAGAAAAGTACACGAAGCCAGTGGAGCATTTACCGTAGCAGCAAGATTTATGTTGTAATGCAGACACTAAACTGGCTTGAATCGCACGCCTATTCCCACGCGTGTATACTATTTGACTCAATGAATATGATACAGAAAGTCAACACAGTTGATGTTCGTAGGTTATGACTGAAGTCATTAGAAAAATAAAATATGGGCCTGACTTAGAACAATAACTCATATTTTTGTACCCAGACACGTGGGTTAGGAGGGAAACGAGCGTACAGGTAAATTAGCTAGCCTCGTCAACATAACAGATGATATTTACAGAAATAAGTATCCATTCCTCACCAGAATTGATGCATTCTTGGGTCCAGCAATATTTTGCGGTATCTTCGACGTGTCCCATCCATGATGTTCCTCTTTGTAGTCTGTTTCTCTTAACGTTATGCAGGTCAGGCAATGAATCAAGGAAATATATTCGTGTTTTTGGTGAATCCGAAAATCATATGATTTTAAGATTAATGAGCATGATTCACTATCGAAAATGCTCGATTTGGGAGTAAAGATAGGTGTGGCCAGTAGAGAAAACATAACAATGATTTAAAAATGTACTGAACAAAAATGGAATTGGAACCATCAGTCGCCATGCCCTCAGGATTTACTGAAGAGGAGATCTCAGAAAGTATACATATCTAGTTCTCATTTGGCAACAATATCTACACTACTAGTTTAGGTGGCAAAAATAGAGCCACTGTCTTCGTTCCAGGCATATCTTAGGGAGCTACTAAGGAAAGTTGGAGGATAGACGTACAGTCTGACATCTGGTCATGCAATCATCTCTAAGATTTTGTTTACCTTATGGTTCATTTGAAATTTCCTGCTTCCTGATCGTCCGTGAATACGCAAGATGACATCATTTCGAATAAAAGACCGTCTTAGGTTGATACGCGGCGTTTGAAATTACCATTCAAGTCCGTCTTGTAATTCCAGAATGTTTATGCTATTTATTACGGTGTATCCTATAACCACGAACAATTTCCTATTATGACTATCTGACCAGGGTCGTCTAATAATGAGACGTACTAGATAATGGGAAACGTATCATTTTAAGGACTCTTTTGACTAGTCCAGAGTTTTCATTGGTCCGTTCGAGTTTGTATTGTGTAATAGCCATTGTATGGAGGATTATACAATGATTCAATTTAAAAGGTTTCATTTCCGATGATCATTAGGTTGTATAGTGCCGTGTTTTACGGTTTAACACACTGGTCATTCTGATTTTTTTTTTAAATATGTTTTTGTAGTTTATCTTTGTTATCAAAATATTTTTTTTCTGAAAATATTTTTTTTTATCGCTGCCTTGTTTGTTTTTGTTTGGGCATATGCACAATCCCTTAATTCGCTCGAAGTTGGTACCCAACCATAGTTCGTGAGTGTGAGAGAACAGTGAATGCCCTTGTGGATTTCCTATACTGTAAGACGAAGGAAGAGAACAAAAATATATCTGCGTAGTTCGATTTTGTAGACTGAATATGAAACAAAAAGGGTATTAAGCAATGAATGTGGGAACAAGAAAAACACACTCAGCAGCCATAATTAATACTTATAGATTGTGACAGAAATAACGCAGAGAAGTTATGGATTACACCAGTTGACCAGATAATTGAAAGAACATGTTGAGTTAGCATACTTGTAATAATTTTCTCAGTAATGAGGAAAATAACGTGAAACTTGCAGAGATAAGGAGTGTAGCCGTTCATTACTGATTTGCCCCAAGACAAGATAATGACAAGCTGTGTATATCTATGGGAGGCATGATTTCATAAAATAAACTCAATATTGTAACGATTTCAGCCCATTAACGTGGGCCTGTGTGAGGTTTATACACAGTTCTACGTACTGGGTGTATGCATACGATTATAGAGGAAACTGATCAGATACATTGTAGAAAGTATTTACAAGTGTGAATCTTAAACGTTAGTATGTTCATTCTAGTACAATGTTTCTACATTCTAACAGGGCCCTGTCCAAAATCAAAGTTTATACTCATACATACGACCTTTACAATTCCATGAGAAGCTCTCGATGACCATTAGACATATTGACGATGGAGAATTATAATATAAAATACACATTAAAACGTGTAAAATTGAAATAAAAACAACAATATGATCAAAGTGATCTAAAGTAGCATTTTAATCTTGAACAATACACATGAAATGTAGACCAAAATATTTATAAAGATAGATACAAATAAACACAGATTGAAACCGCAAAATAAAACAGGGGCTACATGCAAGACATGTTAATCGAAACGTCGACTATGTACATTATTCAACGCAAAAAATTGCTACGTTAACATGTTTATATTAGTTATTTTTGTTGGTTTCAATATTACATTATAAAGTTGTATGTTAACTCGAAGGCGGTTGCGAAGCACTACTCTAGAAGTGTCAACCCGTGTTAACAACAGATAAACATACATTTGAATACATGTATGCAACTACGTAATTCTCAGAGTATTAAGACCATTTGCACGAACTTATCAGTAAATGTAAAAGCTAAAGAGATTTTGAGTTTCGTAGACACTTCGCCGTAATACAGTTCATAAGGAACGAACATTGAAGCGACCGCTAGCCCACCTGTTTAAATGGTAGCTCTGCAATTGACTGGCGGAAGTGCTTTTCATGATGAAAACACACAGAAGCTACACGTCCCACCACTATAGACCATATTCATAGTACGAAACATGACTCTGCTACTGGATACAACAACTTGAACATTTACCCATGTGCATGAAAGAAAGCTTTGAATACAGCTCCCCATTGCACAAAGATCAAACATTGAACAAATGCCGGGGAATGCATTGTTCAAAATTCTGACTATAGCAGTGTTGAGACTCGGACTCTGGGCAGCGTAGAGGGGGAGCAGTCACTGAGGACAATGCAGACGTAGCCAAATTGGGCTGTAGTCGCTGCCCGACACGGCTCATACAGCGAGAACTGTGTTAACACCCAAGGACCCACTGCGAAGCTTCTCAACCAAGTTAGTCCTATGTATACACTTCTGTGGGTAATATACGCAATGGCGAATAGTCAAAATAGACTGGTCGCACCTGGCGATGGATCGAAAGGTCATCAAAAGTGAACGAATACAGTGTGTCAGAAATGCACAGGTGAAACCTCTGACGAGTTTTCCAAAGAAGCACCTCCTCTAGGACGATGTATCAACCCTAGTCTAATTTGACTGTCGCCGTTAGCCATCTCGACTAATAAGGAAGAAACTATGTCTATGACCTAGGAACACAGTGGGTGATAGTAGTGGTCTTCCTACACGAGGAACAGCACGCTGGCTACGATGCACCTTGTCGGGGGAAAAGACAAACAATGGGCGGCCCAAGCAAACTATCAGCTCGTCTCGTAGTAACACCATTATTTGAGTAGAGGGCTCCTCGAATAGTCATTGCACTAAGTCAAAAACTGAAATCTCATGGTATGAAAGAAGGCTCAGAGAAACCTCCCCATTCCACATAGGAAGCAAGATCATCTAATCACTCGTAATTCCTGCAGTTTGAAACAAACAAACAAAATTAGTAAAGCCGAATGGAAGATTATTAGCTATTATCATTATCCAAGCATATGCGCCGCCGTCTAGCAGTTCAGAGAACGACATTGAAAATGTCTATGGAGTGAAAAAGACTGCAATGAAGCAGTGTAAAAATCATGAATGAAGTCTAGTAATAGGTGACTTTCATGCAAAAATAGAGCACTGCAATGGTGGCAGGTGTAACTGATAGATTTTATTTAAGAGATATGAATGATAGGTGCGGTACATTTTATTGCATGTGCACACCTATATAATTTTATGTTATGAACTTTATGGCCTAAGCAATACCTAAGAAGACAGTATACAGGGACAAGCTCAGTTAAAAATGTCAAAAAAACCGAATGCATTACATGTTTGTCTATAAATGATGAAGAAACATCATTACGTTTGAAAAAAAAACAACAAGTTAATGAGCAAACCACAATACTGGTAAAATTCCACTGGTGAGAAATGTGTGTGTAAAACTGAAGTAAATCAAGAAATTGTAAAGAAATAATTAATTAGATTTTGCATTATTGAAATGAGATGCTGGCATGAAAGCTACATCATAATTATACATAATAGATACAACACAACAACAATTTTGAGTGTTGATTAAAAGTGGAATATTCTAAGACAGATATGACAAACATCACAAGAAGCCATATCTCAAGTAAAACAGACCAAAGTGGATGGCAGAAGATATTTTATAATTAATGAACACAAAAAGAAAATCTATAAATAAGAACGAGGAATATGAGATAACACACCAGGTGATAAAATAGAAATGAAAAATTAAGAAATAATGCTAGCTATATTAAAAAAAACTCACAGAAATTGAACAACAACACACAAACAAAAACGGAAACTAAATTGCTACACACGAAAATAAATGAGCTAACAGGAAAATGTAGTATTATAGTTAACACTTAAGACTGGTCAATATCTAAGACTGGTCAAGATCTATGGCTAATCAAGAACTAAGACTGTTGAAAATCAAGATCTAAGATCGGTCATGTGGTGATGGGGAGGAAAAGTACACGAGGCCTGAATAAATGATGCCTTTTTTCGTTCCTTTTCTTGATTATGCACCTGTTTTCCGGTAGCCAATATTTATATACTTGGAATCGCATGTCAAAAATAGACAAGGCTACTTCAAGTATATTAATAGTAACCAATTACACTCGTGACAATAATAAAAAAAAGTGCCAAATGCAGACTTCATTAATTCACTTAGAAGGTAGATTGTTAAGAGCCACGGTTCCGTCCATTCTTGTTCAAAAAATACAGATATAGACATGTTTCAAGTGAACGAAAGAAGAAGAATCTTGGTGTTTTCTATTCACCGCTTTCTTGGTCTACCTTTGGCTTTATGTCCGGATATTATGTTATTATATGCTTCTTAACGGTATTTGGTTTGACTTCATTCTCATAAGATGACCGAACCATTGTACTTACTGTCTTTTGAACTGTCCAATACATGATATTATGTCTAAGCTTGCCCTACTTTCTTTATTTCTTACTGTATCTTTTTTACCATATTACATTCTGAACACACCGATGCCAATCAGTATTACATAACATGTAATACACACATTGCACTGTTTTGGCGGAATTGTTTATTTAAGCGAGTCCAGTAAGCATATCTTACACATTCACGAGTTGTCATATTACAGTGAAAGCGAAACAATATAGTTATTAATGACAACATTTTACTATAAATTTAATTGACTATATTATAGAGGGACCAGTAACTACATTATAAGACATATTTGCTAATGGGAAATCAAGCCTTCTTAACGACTCATTTTATTATTCCTGTAATTTTGATAGGTCTATAGTATTATACTTTGTGTGTCGTGAACTCAAATCAACCCAACTGAGCTGTTCTAATATTCGTGATTATCCATTATACAATAGGTACAATATTGTAGATAGTCATTTTGTCATTAGGAGTGGCATAAATAGTTCATTTATAAATACGTAATCACACTTATAGCGAATATCTCAGAAACAGTCTGATAGATTGCATTTATCCTGGAATGTATTCGATTTTATCCGACGAAAAATGCTGTTAATATTTAGTCCATAACTAAACTGGATTAATCATATTGGCATAATCCTTACATTGCAAATATGCGGCGTCAAATTTTAGATATTATAATAAACCTATTACTGTCAAGTAACATTGCCATTTCATTCAAAAGTGTATATTCTAATACATACTTGATAGGCAAAAATTGTTGTGGGTTGTCAGTTATGGGTCATAGTAAAAGTCACTGCAATATGCGGCAGTTAGTCTGACATTCAGTCACCATTAGACAACAGGTTTTCATTACTACGCTTACATATTGTATTTTGTTTAGCCGGCATTGATACACCATCACTGCATAAACAAATTGAGGTGATAAGAAGAAAAAGAATGCAAATAGTTACATGATGTAATAAATCTAAGAAAGGGCATGTGTTAATGGGAAAAAACACAAAGCACAGAGATGGTCAGAATATATTAAAGAACGTTATGATGGCAATAGACCCGAGATAAACATACGAGATAACGGCGAGGGTCCATCAATACTCGCAACAGAAGTAATAGAGATCCTATGACACATGAAAATTGGCAAAGTCCAATGACCAAACAATTTCACATTAGAGTAATTAACAGCTTTAAGTGACTTCGGAGTTGAAATAAATACAAAAGTGCTTCTTCTTCTTCTTCATCGTTCTTCAGTCAGATATCAGGTTACAGCACCAATAGCTTCAATGAATTGTGTGATTCGCTTCAGGTCATCCATGGAACCCCTCAAGTCTGGAAGCAGTGCCGTCTCAGTAGGCCATATTTTCTCCCTCTCTTCTTGGTAGAGTTGACAGGCATGAAGAATGTGTTCTGCAGTCTCTGGGCTCAGTCCACAGTTGCACAGGTCTGTCTCACCAATCTTCAGCTTTCGAAACATGTGACTTCTCAGTCTGTTGTGACCAGTTCGTAGTCTGAAAATGATGGTTTGTTCCGTGCGTGACATTTGGTGGTAGGGGTCATTTGGTTCTGCAGTTGGGTGCATTTGCTTCCACTTTTTCTTATATTCTGCTTTTAACATGGTCTTACTTTCATTGTACGTATTATCATTTTCTATTTGTTCCAGTGATCCCCCTTTCCTTGCCAGGAGATCAGCTTTTTCATTTCCAGGTATGCCACAGTGACCTGGGATCCACTGCAGTACTGTTTCTTTGGTGGTACTGCTGAGGTGTAGTAAGCAGGCCGTAAGTTCATTCATGCTCGTGTTCTTTGGATCTTTCAATGCCTGCAATACTGATTTTGCATCCGTTAGAAATACTACATGTCTGTTGCGACTCGGCAAGCAATTCATTAGCATTTTGGCTGCCTCTATTATGGCTTCCATTTCTGCTTTAAAATTCGTGGAATGTTTGCCTGTGGGTATGGATTTCTCTATTTCTTTTCCATCTGGTGTTACTATATATATTCCTGATCCTCCATCTAATACTGCCTCTTTCGCTGATCCATCTGTATATACATGTGTCCATATATCCTTTGGGTATGCTTTCTGTATGTGATTCTTAGTTGTCTCCTTTAGTACTTGTATAGTAGTTTCTGTTTTCGAAATGATGCTTGGTATATTGTCCATAATTCTTGGGAAGTTTTTCCTGTCCCATGTTGGGTATGTGTTAAAGGTGTTTAGTGGTTTTAGGTTTTGTAGGTCTGTATCTGTGAGTGATTTCTGGAGCTGTTTAGCGGAGTGTAGAAAGCTACCTCTTTTGAGTCGCTCTTTTGTAGGTCTGCTTAGTCTTTGGTTCATTTGATGACTCTCCAAACATTTGAACTTTGCATACTGAGTGAGGATTTTTTTCATTTCTTCTTTCTTCCATTGATGGCAAACCTGTGCATGTTTCTATTTCTGTGATTGGGGTAGTATTCATACCTCCTGTTATAATTCTGAGATTGCGGTTTTGTATCTTTGAGATCTTTTGAGTGTTACACTTGGCTGCAGTCCCCCATGCTGACATTCCATATTCCAAAGCTGGTCTTACATAACCTGTATATGCTCTACTTATAATTTTTCCATTTGCACCCCAATCTGTTCCAGCCAATTTTTTAAGGAGTGATGTCCTTATTGTACCTTTTGTTTGGCACTTGTCTATGTGCTGTTTCCATGTAAGTCTTGGATCAAAAGTGACTCCAAGGTATCTAGGTGTCTCATCTTTTGGCAATGTTTGAACATTTATGGTTAGTAGGATTTTCTGTGGTTTGGTGGACATGCTGAAGATGGTATAGGTAGTTTTTTGGGCATTGATAGACATGGCCCATTGGTCTGTCCACTTGGCCAAATTGTCCATAGTTTCTTGCAACCTTATTTGTGTTGTGCCTACGCTCTCTTCACTGCACCATATCGCCAGATCGTCTGCATACATTGCAGCATTTACTTTACGCGAGAGAATTTGGTCAATGTAATTCATAAATATAAGGAACAGATTGGGGGATAGAACACCTCCCTGTGGTAGTCCATGCTTAAAGAGTTTCTTTCTGCTGTGCTTCATTTCAAGCTTCACTGCTGCTTTTCGGTTGTGCAGGTAGTGTTTTATCCAGTAATACATGCGCCCTGTCACTTTGTTTTGTTGTAGTTTAAGGAGGAGTCCATCTTTCCATACACAATCAAAGGCTTTTTCCATATCTACCCACACCACTGATGTCTGCTTTTTTTCCTGGAAAGCATCCTCTACTTCCTGGGCAATTAGTGTAATCTGGTCTTCAGTTGATCTACACTTTCTGAAGCCAGCTTGCTGATTTAGCAGGATTTTATTTGTTTCTAGGAACCACATCATTCTTTTGTTTACCAGGCGCTCCATTAATTTGCAAACACAGCTGGTCAGACTTATTTGGCGATAGCTGTCCACCTTATTTTTTGGCTTGCCTTTCTTGTGGATGGGTATCATTATGGTGGTTTTCCACACCTGTGGCACTAGACCTCTATCCCAACAGTTGTTAAAATTTTTTATTCATTTCTTTTTTGCTGATGGTCCGATGTGAATTAGCAGTTCATTTGGTATGTCATCAGGGCCAGGTGATTTCCTAAGTGTTAATACTGCTGAATGGCATATATAATAGTGGACACATATCCGATGACTTAATAAGGTTCATATTTATAGTCTTACCTAAGAAACCAAGGACCACCAAATGTGGAGAACACCGTACAATCAGCCACATGAGCCAAATAACGAAAACACTTCTCAGAAACTTCATGAAGAGAGTGAGAAACACATTAAAATCATAAATAAGTCTAGAACAATTTGGCTTCGTAGAAGACAAAAAAGGTACCAACAATGCTATATATATTTTGAAAACAATAATTGGGAGTTAATATAAAGTTAATAGTTATACGAATGTTAGATAATTTGAACATTGATAATAAGGTTTTTAAGAATCATCAAGAACATGTACTGGCAACAAACAGCAGAAATAACAGTAAGAAATCAATTTGACCATTTTCAACAAATAAATCAAGGAGTTAGACAGGAATGTGTACTTTCAACTGAAACGTTCTCTTTATACAGTGAAAATATAATGTATGATATAGTTGATATACCCAGAATATCAGTTGGAGGATATAACATAACACATTTGAGACATTCGAATGACACTGTTCTGATTACAAAATGTGAGGAAGATCTTCAATATTTAATTAATGTAGTAGGCATAGAAAGTAAAGAGTAATGCATATTCCGAAATATAAATAAAACAAAAGTAATGGTTATTTCAAAGAAACAAAATAACAAACCCTGCAAGATCAAAGTAAATGATACAAATGACAAAGTAAACAGGTCCCACCAAATCAAATTTGTAGACACACCGATTACAGAAGATATAAGAAGTTCAACAGAAAAATGAAAAATATATTGTGTAATATGACCGTGTCATTAGAGATGAGAAAGAGAGTTCTGCACTGCTAGATAACTCCTATACTAACAAATGGATGCGAATCTTGGAAAATAAACAAACTGGAAAGTGGGAAATTAGAGGCAACATCGATTTAGTATTATAGAAGAATGCTGCGAATATCATGGACTGCCAGACAAAACTAATATGGAGGTGTTGAAAGAGTCAAATGCGAAACGGAACTTAATAATATAAGAAAAAGACAATCTTCATGTTTTGGCCACTTGATGAGACAAGGAGGTTTGGAGAACAAAGTCATAACGGGCAAGATTGAAGCCAACAGAGACAGGGGACGATAACGTGACAAAATATTAGACAGTTTGACAACCTGGCACGACAGGGAAACAGAAACGATCTTGATGCATAATACTGGAAACAGAGAGATGTGGAAAGCCACGCTCCCCTACGCCAGCAGGTATATCACCTGAAGATGACGATTAGAGGAATGTTCTATCAGTGGATGTGAATACTATAGTAGATTACGGCCCCGTTAGTGGTTGCGAATACTACAGTGAAAGACTGCCCTGTTATTCTAAGTGACCACTATAGTAGAGGATTGTCCTGTTAATGAGAGTGCATACTATAGTAAAGAATTGTCCTGTTAGTAAAAGTGCATATCTAGAGGATTGTCATCTAGAGATAGTAGAGTTCTGTCGTGTTAGTGAATGTGCATACTATAGCAGATGACTGTCATGTTAGTTAAAGTGCATACTATAGTAGAGTTTTGCCCTGTTAGTTAAAGTGCATACTATACTAGGGTTTTTTCCTGTTAGTGAGAGTGCATACTATAGTAGAGTTTTGCCCTGTCAGTGAATGTGCATACTATAGTAGAGTTGTGCACTGTCAGTAAAAGTGCACACTATAGTATAGTTTTGCCCTGTCAGGGAATGTGCATACTATAGTAGAGTTTTGCCCTGTCAGTGAAAGTGCACACTATAGTAGAGTTTTGCCCTGTCAGTGAATGTGCACACTATAGTAGAGTTTTGCCCAGTCAGTGAATGTGCACACTATAGTAGAGTTTTGCCCTGTCAGTGAATGTGCACACTATAATAGAGTTTTGCCCTGTTAGTTAAAGTGCACACTATAGTAGAGTTTTGCCTGTTAGTGAAAGTGCACACTATAGTAAAGTTTTGCCCTGTTAGTTAAAGTGCACACTATAGTAGAGTTTTGCCCTGTTAGTGAAAGTGCACACTATAGTAGAGTTTTGCCCTGTTAGTTAAAGTGCACACTATAGTAGAGTGTTGCCCTGTTAGTGAAAGTGCTCACTATAGTAGAGTTATGCCCTGTTAGTTAAAGTGCATACTATAGTAGAGTTTTGCCCTGTTAGTGAATGTGCACACTATATAGAAGAAAAATAATTACTGCTCACAGTATCTGGAATATCATTCTATCACACAACTAATGTCCTAGAGACACGACTTTGAGCATAAGAAACACAGGTAACATTCGCGTACTCCCTTCTTTTTGCTTTATTCAGCAGCATATCCAGTCAAAGTGTATATACTTTGTTTTGTTTATGTTGGTTATTTGTCTCATATCCCTACCTAACTGTTACAAATTTGAGCTTGCATGATGTCTCTATTTTATTAGCACTGGGATCTATATTCACAATGCCATTACATTGGTAGTTGTATTACATTCTGAACAACCCGCTTCCAAATAATTTCACGGGTTTAAACAAGAATGTTGTTTGTATTTAATTAGTTCCGCTAGTTCTAGTTGCAAACTGAATCACTCGCAATTCTCATCAGAAAAGTGAGCTAGCATTGCATATTTGTATTAATAAGTATTATTCATAAAATGCAAGATCACTAAAGAAATGAATATATTTGTCTCTGTTTATATCACCCGCGTTTTATATTTATATCAACCGGGGACTGGACTTCTTGTTCAGGGTGTAAACAATTTGATCTCAGTTTTCTTTCAAGTCATGTCCTTGGAGGCGACTAAAGAAAGTTGAGGTATCGGCTGACAAAAATGATATCTGTGTAAACATCATTACCACTCTGATGTTTTGTCCCAATTTGTTAATTGTGTCTGCTCTCACGATATCCACATGGATAACAACGAGATGCAGGTCAGCGAACATTAGATCCATGTCCCCTTTAGTGGTAAACTTCTAGGTTTTGGGGAATGCTGGGTATGCCATCACTGTAGCTGGAGAAATGGGTCAACTGCGCTGACAGAACAATGATGAACTAATTGGTCCAGGCGGATATGTTGTACTCCCGGCAGGGCTTGACGATCCTGTGATACTACCGAATTGAAATGCCTACATTCGGGTACTAAACAAGCATCCATAAATCTCACTCCCTCCCCCTTCCCAAAACGACCATGACTCTGCGAACTTGTGAAAATAGAGATGCTGCAGCTCAGTAGCGGAGAGTAGCTAGAAAGTTGAGGGCAGATCACAAACTGTCTACAGTGGTCATCTCATACATGCATTTTTCTAGCAGATTTGCGGTCAGAATAGGACATATTAGTCATCTACCTACTCTTAGTGAAACACATAAAACTACCTGCACTTCAAACTTGAATGTAACACATAGTCATCATCATTTGTGATGGACCAACTACTATAATTACAACTGCTGTATTTCTATACAATATGTTAGTAATTACAGTTGTCTCAGTGTTACCTTTCTTCCAGACGTCAATTATACGTTTGTACATTCACTTCTTCAGAGCTTTAGCCATTTGTCTGATATTTGTCCTGATATCACACTTGTCCTTACATAATTATACATTAGTTTAAACGTCTCTTTAATTGTACATGTTTATATGAGGTCCAATGTAATTGCTTGTGATAAATGTTTCTAAATTGTGGATCTCGACTGCATATTTTCTTTCCTCCAACTATATGTCATATCCCCAATATTTTTTTAAACATATTTTTCCTTTTAATGAAATTTGTAAGTGGTTATATGTTGCATTTTATAAACAAATAATTCATTTCGTTTGTGTATTTCTTGAATGGCCTGTGGCAGCTTTTGGTGATTTATTTTCGTGCACGCTGCAGTGTTTCATGTAGAATATTGTTTCTCGTATCCTTCTGTGTGCAGGTCATTAGATTCTGATTACCAGTATTTTATAGAGTTTCCAAGTCTATTTTCCTTGCTGATAAGCTTACACAAATTGGGTCTGCCATTTTAACACACGTTTGAAAATAGTTTTCAGAATCTTCTTATAGCACACTTGTCCTGATGTAGCTTTCGATTTCCTCACACGGTGGTATAAATTGAACTGTTACATGTGGTCTGCAAATATTGATCGCAGTTAACTAATTGTTCTTTGACATCAATACATATATATCTCATCACGCGTTGCGAAGAGTGTGTATGATATGATATTGTGACGATAGTAATTGCTGATGAAATTAATGATAATTCATATACATAGATTTAATGTGAAGCAGTCATAATGTAGATATTATCAGGTAGAGCCGGTTCTAACATTGTTGCGCATTGAACCTGTTTAGTAAATCCACGTGTGTAAACTCAATACTTTTCGGTTGTACAGCACTCATTTTTAGCTAAGGAGGCCCTGCTCGAGGTATACAGCCCCAGCCGATCCTTCTTAGTTACGAAACTGCTTTTTACCATTTCTGTTAATTCAATAATTCTTCTGACGCATTGTAAAATAGCGATAGTTATTTTTTATTTATCTGCAAACTAGAATGTGTGATACCAAAGATATGTATGTGTAACTGCAGCTGGGCTGTGATACTATGTGTTTCCGACCACATGTCATACTATATATACGTATATATAACTGCAGCAGTGATACTATACATACATGTGCTTACAACCATATGTCATTCTGTGTGTACGTGAGTGTAATAGCAGCTGATTAGGTACCATTTGAGGGTGGGGGAGATGAAGAGGTATTTAATACTATAGATTGGTTGATGTACTGGAATGTTTAATATTATAGATTGGTTGCTGTACTGGAATGTTTAATATTATAGATTTTTTGCTGTACTGGAATGTTTAATATTATAGATTGGTGGCTGTACTAGAATGTTTAATACTATAGATCGGTTGCTGTACTGGAATGTTTAATACTATAGATAGGTTGCTGTACTTGAATGTTTAATGCTATACATTGGTTGCTGTACTGGAATGTTTAATATTCTAGATTGGTTGCTGTACTGGAATGTTTAATATTATATATTCGTGACTGTAATGTAACTATTAATACTACAGATTCGTGGCTGTACTGAAATGAATGATACAATAATTTTCTACATCTGCAATATATGAATGAGCAGATACTTTTGGCAATTATAATATGTGCTTACACTTAGCACTATGTGCCGTTTGGCTATTCAGAAGAAACTACATTTACTGTTTATCAATACTACTGTGGAAGGCGGTATGATTATTTAAAGTGTTGGTATGATGTTTGAAACATATTCAGTGTTTGCACCTGCGAATTTCAGTGTGTATGATATAGTATCAGTACTATCAGCAGTGATATTGCTGAAATTACGATCTGAATGACAATGGATAATGTAACCGAGACGGCGTTGAACTGAAATCTATATGTTCATGTTACTTCAGCGTTGAATACGGTGCATAGGGCAGAGACCAGAACTCGAGCGACGTAATTATATTTTGTGTAGTTCCGTGTGTGTTTTTGAGATCCATTTTATACCGTGACCATTTGCGGTACTTTAAGACCTAACTGCCAAAAGTAAACATGCCTTCATTCGGTACGTTCTTAACTATTGTCACGCTTTCCATTAGTTACTATGTGCACACTTGGAGAACCATTGGCTATTTGTGGTATGGGATTACAAGTATTTACATATTAACCAACGGAAAACATGGAAATAATCAGGAGAAGTAACGAATGAAGAGGTGCTTACTGCTAATCGGTTTGCGGGTCATACCATATTTGATGGACATTCTGCGAACAATCTTTCTTGGTCTTCCTGTTCTTCTTGTACCAACGGGAATCCATATTAACGAATGTAATGTTTGTCTGTTTTCATTTTTTCAAATGACATGCCCGATATAAGTCCATTGTTTTCTTATTATTGTTGTGCAAACATGTTGATGTTTAATGTCCTCTCTTACTTGATTATTTGACTTGACTTTTTCCCAACCAATTATTACGTGTTTTCTAGGAAGATGGAAGGAATCGTAGAGCAGCTAGACTTGTGAGTTATGCACCAGATAATGAAAATATTTGAAGAAAATACTACGAAGAGAAAGTACATTCATTACCAGAAACAACACGGTCAACGTTAATAAACAAACGGGTGTCCGACAAAGCAGAGGTTTTCCCAATAACCGAACGAACAATTAGTAATGGAAAATAAGTTAACCAGGCTACTAGGAAAACCTAACTACAAATAAAAATAGATAAAAAAGCATATAATAACACACATACAATACTGCGTATATCTCCTGTACTTTTCAATGTATATATCGCTGACAATCAGATCACAGGTGTTGGAAGAACGATGTCATATGCCGATGATATCCTAGTGTATAGACAGGGCAGAAATCGAGAAGAGTGAGTCTTGGAACTATAGAAGGAGCTAGACAGACTGACAAATTGGTGTCGAGATTCGGGAGCAGTGGTTAATCCGTCTTAGGCATTCGTGACGTGGTTTTCCTTGAACAATCACATGGTAAAGACACCCATGCCACAAGTTTCGTTGTCCTGGAAAAGTTTAGAAAGAACTAGCACAATGAGATATCTGGGTGTGTTTTTTGACAGAAGCCTGAGTTGCAGGGAACATGTTGACCACATTATCATAAGGGCAGGCAAAGGCTTTGCAGCAATGGAGGTTATGGATGCTGCGCAGTGTGAGCAAAGATTGTTATTTCCTTTGTACCATGGTTTGGTTGTGGCTGTGGTGGAATATGCACTGGCAATTCTGACTCTTAGCCAAACTCAGCTCGAAAGACTGGATAGAGTCCAGAATGCAGCAATGCGTATCATTCTGGGATGCACAAGAGACACATCGACACAAGCTATGCGATACCTACTTGACTGCCCAACAGCTGAGCATAGATTACAGTATTGCCGTGAACGGGCGTACCTTCAAATACATGCAGATGAGGAACTCCCGTTGCATTCCGAAATACAGAAAGTTAAAGGCAGCAGACTCAAGAGAGGAAGGTCGTGGATGTGAGGTGCTGAGGATGTCATACAAAGCGTGTGCAGATTGCAGGATGTGGCAGCAGGTGCGGAATTGATAGGTCTACCCACATATTTCAAAACTTGCTTGAAAGTAGTAATATCACTTAGCAGGGAATGCAGAGAATGGTGTCTCACAGCTGTGGAGAAAGAAGTGCAGGCTTTAAACAGTGAGAATACCAAAGAGGGGGATGTGATTATATACACTGATGGATCTGTAATTAGGCATGTTCGCAGTGCTTGGGCCTTTACAGCTCAGTTCGCAGGTAAAACGATCAAGGAGGAAAATTGTGCCTCTGCGGCCACTACGAGTAGTATGACCATGGAGACTATGGCGGTGACCAAGGTATTTGAGTGGCTACGCACACAGAAGGTAACGCAGGTCTGCATCTTGAGTGACTCTATGAGTATGATTAAGAAGTTACAATTGGCTCTCCTTCGCAAACAGTGGATTGAGGCCTTGAGAAAGGCGAGCTTGAAAGTGGTTACATTCATTTTCGTATTTAATATTTTCAAAAAAAGATGCTGAAGATTCAACTTAGAAAAAAATCGACCAAAAAAACTTACTTAATGTCAATCTCATAAATAGAAATAAACTCTACTATGTTTCATCTATAACAAACAACTTAAAAATGTGACATACTTCACTTATCCTGGAAGTGTCATATCATTAAATGGAAAAGAGCCAAAGAAATCCTGCATATATGAAACTTAGCATGTCAGATCTTAGTACAGTATTGTTTCAAATACAATCATGTGAGCATAAACACCACAACTGCACTATATAAAACGATCATCATACCATCACTATGCTACCAATGTCAAACGTGGACGCTAACAACATTATCCAAAAAAAACTGTTACAACAGAAATAACATGTCTATGTAGAATTATCGCAGCAACTATAATAGATAGAATCATAAATGAAAGCATCAGAAGACTAGCAAATACAGTGCTAATCCTGGATTACATCAAAAGACATTATATTATGTTATTTTCACATGCTTCGAGACTACCATCAGATAGTGCCCATCAAAAATCTTTGCTATACAAACACGAATGATACAAAGTCAGGGGAAGAACATGTAAAAGATAGATTACAGAATAAAATAATTAAAGAAAACAAACACGTGTGAAGCACACTAAAAGGCCGTCTCTATAGAACTCTTCAACGCCCGACGCTGCAAGGTATACAGAAATATAAAGTGAAAAATAAGAATATTCAACTACAGTGATTCCAGAAATACGTGTTATTTTAAACTTTAAAAAAAATCCGTGTAGACCAACAGAGAACTGTAGGGTAATGCGTCGTATAATTCGAGCGACTATACTCAAAGAGAGAAAGAAACAAGTATGGACTTATCATATGTAAAATAAAATGATCTGACGATTATCTAACAAATTATGCATCAGTGCTACAGGCCCGGTTACACACAGACACCATACATTATTCTTGGGGTAATGTTGACGAGTGGCTCTTTACAAATATACAGGAAAAAAAACAGTTATATGAAATGTGTGTATGCCCTGACCGAAATGGGATAACAAATATTTACACTGTACAGATAAGAGACTAGACACTATTGAAAACGAATGCCTACGTACTATTATGAACGTTAAGTGGAGTGACTTAAAATTTAACACTAATATAAGAGAGGAAAGCAAACAAATCTATAATTTCATTAGGCAAATGCGCTGGACTTACATCGGCCATGTTCTCAGAATGAACTACCTAAGATTTCCCTATCAGTCAATATATTGGGTGCCACCCGGAGTAAGAAGAAGAGAGAGACCTAGAGGAACTCTACGAAAAACCATTAATAGATAAGACATGTCAATGAACATAATGAAATGGAAAGGTATGGTTTCTGTCCTATGCGCCGACTATGGCCCCGGAGGAACATACCATAACAACCTTCCATGCACCAGGTAAGATGCAACTAGGAGGTAGTCGGTGTTGAACTTCCTGTCACACTCTAAAAAAGGTTAACATGACAAAAACTCAATGTTGAAGTGGATGTATCTTGTCGAAACGGAATGACGCTTTGTATTCCATTTTTCGGAATAATTCCTTCTAATCTGCAGAAGTTTGGGAACGATCGAATGCAGAAAAAAATTACGAAAAAAAGGATATTCGATTGTGAAGATGTATTTTATTATTTCATTATTCAATACGGATAAATGAAGACGTGTCGATAGTTATAAGGATACCCACTCCTGAAAGCGTAAAGTCCCAAACATACGCTTCCTACAGAACCATACTCAGTGTCGTTTCACCAGCGTTGCCCAACTTTAACATGATATATCATAGCAAATATATAACGCATAGTATTGAAATTGTGTACGTGAATTTGGAATGTTATAGGTCCTATAGATTATTTCGTTTCCATTAAAATTGAGCCATTAATGTTATTGTCCGTTTCGTTTATAAGCGTTATATATATATATATATATATATATATATATGTATATATATATATATATGTATATATATATATATATATATGTATATATATATATATATATATATATATATATATATATATATATATATATATATATATATATATATATATATACGTATATATATAACCACAAACAACGTCTACTTTTGAGCACACATCTCACACACTAATTAGGGTGTTTACAGACAATTATACGAAGTCATATGCGCATTACTTGTTTATTATACAAATGACATGATTTCAACGTGAAATTGCACAATTCTGTAATCTCAAGCCGAACACAAACCAGACGATGTTTAAAGATTATGTCTTGCTGTCACGCTTAAATTCACCGTCAGAAGCGTCTCAACGGAAAGTGTGTGAAAATTAGGTAGTTAGTAGTAACAAAATGAGTCTGCGAGTAAAGTTTACTGCAGTAGAGCAGATTACAAAAATAGAACTTTTAAGTATTTCTGCAATGAAGCTACTGAAGGAAAACTATATCATTATATTTCAAACCCAGAAAATAGGACTATTCATGCCTTAGGGATATTTAAACGTAAATTGAAACGTCGGATAACACAATCTAATTATGAACAATCCAAGTTGTTTTTGTACGAAAAAATTAGACCACGATTAGTATATACTTTTGAAAGAGAATTGATTCGTAAAGAAATTTGCAATATGTTTGACAAAATAATGAGGCAGTGACTTTAAGGAAATTGAATGTTGGTTAATAAAGAATAATGGCATTGATATTTCCACATCTACTCTCTGGAGGGATATTACGTGTTTAGGACTCACTTTTAGAAAATATGTTGGTGCCAGAAATCTGATTTATGAGAAGTCTCACATAATTGCAATCCGAAGCAAATATTTACTCGTGGACAAAGAAATGAGATTATTATTATATGGTGCATTTAGGTGAAACTTGGAACAATGAGCACCACAATAATTAACTAGAATGGAAATCTTCTTATGAGTCAACTTACAGATAGTACCAATGATTGCTATACAGACATGATGGATACACCGCCAGGAACAGACTATGCAATAGATGGATTGCAGAAATAAAGGAATCAACGAAAACAAACATATATGAAGCACACAGAAAGACCGTCACCAGAGAATTATTCTACCCCAACGCTGAAAACCAGTTAGGGGTATACCGCAACAACATAGTGTTGTTGACAAGCACATTAGATGCTCTCCGATGCAGCAGCTCAACAGCGGAGAGCAGCTAGAAAGTCACTGATAGTCCAAGATCCGTCTACAGTCGTTATTCCATGTCCAAACTGTCCAAGGACATTTACAGCTCAAAATGGGCTCATTAGCTATCTACGAACTCATAATCAAGGACATAACTAAAATTGAATTTTCAAAATTGGATGTAACAAATGGTCATCATCACTTTTGATGGACGTACAACAACAACAGATGAAGAACATTCCATGATGGTATCTATGAACCGCAATGGCGATACGTAAGAAAAAATTAAATCACAGAAGGCACTGTATGACAGCGTACTAAATGTCAATGACAAACAGTCACAAGTATCTCGTATACCGATCATTTACGAAATGATCTTCAACAGGTACGCATATGCAAACATGGTGGACATATTATTGTCATAGTAGACACACCTATACTTATTCAACTGCCAAACTCTGTGCCTGAAGTGGTAGCAATTTATGTTTTGAGATACTACTTCTACTTCATTGTTAATTTTCAAACTTCCGCTGGATCTCATTTGTAGTATGAGCATGGTCCTACTAGATTTCCATCAGAATGTAGTCCAGACAACAGAAATGCGTTCTGTCGCCTATATTTTTGCGCCAATGGTCCGACACATCCATCTTCGGCGAGGTTTTGAGATACAGTAGTTAGTATGCCAACAAATTTCAAAGGATTTCTATCGTTCAGAAAAACTGGTCGTGATGCACACATATATAATATACAGTTTTGGTGTCAAACTAATAGTAAAACCGTATGCAAAATATAACATTAATACGTCAGACAGTTTCTCAGATAATTATATTTGAAGGTAAACCAAGTAAAACGCGCTATAATTTATTGCTACTCTATACTGCTCAATTACATTACTTTTCCTTTCAGTATAACTTTTAATGAGTTATAATGAGAACTGAACGTAATGTTAGCGGAGTGGTTATCCACTTTTCTCCAGGACAATGTCAGTAAATTTTGACTTCGTCTGCGTACATTCCCAAATCCCTGCATATTAGCAGGATGTAGTCCAAAAGAATGAAATGTGATATGTTCCACGGTTTACATCTTGACTTGGATATCTGCTCCTATCGGCCTTACACATTCAACTGCATATTACTTCCCGATCACATATGATCATTTATGGGTTGATTCTTCTAACTCCACCGCAACCCCCTTCTTAATTACGCCTTACGAAAATCATAGTTCGTCACAGTGTTGCAATTCTTTTCTCCCTTTCGAACCAGGGTAATTCAAGGTCAATGATTATATTATTGTACATAATGTTGCGAATCTGATCAGGCAAACTCTGTCAAATTGAGTTTCATTTGAACTTACTTTTGAGTGCTCGTCCTTACACTCTTAGATATATCTTGCAGCAGATATAATATGTCAACTGAATACAATCATACATCTCTCTTGTAGCACATACAATACTTCTACTAAATTTTCAGCATGATATAGCCCAGTGAATGAACAAATATTGTGCTCCCGAGTTGTTTGTGACAATATCCCGAGACATGAAACCTTGATTAGGAACACGCGTGACATCACTGGGAGCATTCCCATATATGCTTTACTTGCCGCTCCACCACATTCAACCTTGCAGTGGGTAACTAAACATTTCAAAGTTCCATCACATTTAACCTTGCAGTGGGTAACTAAACATTTCAATGTGGATCTGTATGGTAATGATAAGATGTAGCCACACTAACCATGCACATATACCCAACCCAGCACCTTGTGGGTTCTCACCGCTGCAGGTAACATACACGGATATGTATCATTGTAATACAAATGTATCCTTTGTGTATCCCAATTGACGTACGCTCCCAGTTACGGACAAGAGTTGTATTATTAACCATAAATATATCACAAACATATTCTATATCTCCAACACCACATAGAAGTGATTGTATATTCCGCGGAATATCACAAACTGTCATTACTCCTAACGCCGATATGTCATTGCGAATCATGATTATAACATGACCAACACGTTCGATAAAACGCTGACTATAATTAAAGGTGTGCCTAAATCAACACAATTCTAGAAAACGTGGTCACATGTAATCGAATTTCTAATTCTGCTCTAATATTGCTATTATTTTTGCGAGAACACATTGATGTCTTGTTCTAGTTGATCTGTGCAGGTGTTCACTTGTTAACATATTGATGTTGTCTTCGAGTAGGCACGTCAGAAAACATTGATGTCTTGCTCCAATTTATCTTAGCCCGTGTTCACTTGATACCACATTGAATTCTTCTTTGTGTTGATCTTAGCCAGTGTTAGCCAGTGAATATATATATATATATATATATATATATATATATATATGTATTCAATAATATATGCACAAGTTATATGTACACAGTTTTTTGACAAAAAATATGTTCTCTTAATTTAAATAGACGCAGTTAAATTATACAAACCGTATCATCTTGAAATATTCTTGGATCCATGGAAAGATAAATATATGACTGTATATTTACACAAATCGTAACATTCTGAACACAATGCCCAAGCTATATAAGTACAAACGAGGGTGGTTAAAAAAAATAACCCCTAGCAGTAAATAGATGAAAGAAAAAAATTTATTATAATTGTACGATTTTTTTCGACATCGCATATCTGGGACTAGATATTTGAAGTTGGTAACTTCTTCCAGTTTGTGACGCTTTATCCAGATATTAGGTGGACTTTACTTAATATCACTAGTCACTAATATTTTACTTTTATCAGCGTTAATTTCTATGATATATTCTTCCAACTTTGAAGTGAGTTTCTAGAGTTAACATTCAGAGCCAGACAAGGGATCTATATCATTGGTATTATGACTGACACTGAAACATCGTAACATTGACGTAGGCGCTTGGGAGAGCCTCACTCAGGATAGAACAGTATTGTTGCAGCATTAGAACGGGAGCACTAGCGGCGGAAGAGTCCAGACAAGATACTGCAAGACAGAAGCGGGCACGTAGAAAAGAAAAAACATCTCAACCTCACATAGATACCCTCTATTGTTGTCAATTTTGTAAAAGAACATTTTTTGCGCGCATTGGATTTGTTAGCCATTTAAAACGCACTATTAACTTTATTATTGTTATTACTTATTGTTACTATTATTATGGTTGAGTTTTTCGTCTTCGTCGATTACGACGGACGAACATCATCATTATGATTTTCGTCCTTTGCAAGCGAGGATGACCATTACAGTTCGTTGGGTCAAGTTTGGTTTTATTCGTTTGCCAGTCGTCATTAATGCTGATGAATCCAATCTTGACTCTGAAAGAACGACTGCAATATGAGAAAGAACAAACGTCGTCTCTGCATCGAGGAATGGCTTCACTGGGTGCTTGACATCCCCAGTTTCTTGTCTTGATTGTGCACTAAGACATATTTTTATTATGTACATTTCATGATATTTTTTTACCACGGTCTTCAGCATTACACAATGTCCAAGGATTTATATAACCAACAATTACAAATGCTTGGTGATCGTGTAGCTCCTTCTGCATTACATGTTTCCGTAAAATATGACAAACGTACTAGGTAAAGAAAGATCTTACTTGAAGATAGAGTCGACATGAGGCATGACTCAGAAAGTCAGAGGTAAGCGGTAAAGAAAACATCACAAATAAAATATTTTCAGAATGCACTATCAAGACAAGACACTGGGGATTTCAGAGACTTAGTGTAACAACCACTCGATATTGAGACGGCACTTAATGATGATGAGGGGTTAACAAGGTGGACGTCCGGCTAAACCGTAGTTGACATTAAATGATAAACTATTAAAACATATATACAGTACATAGTATTTATACTAGAAAACCAATAAAATTGCACCGAAAGCGTGATTTGTTTTCACTTTCAAAATGGTTATCTGCGTTAATGATTGGCTATCTGCGTTAACCTAGAAAGTGTGCAGGTGGTAATGTTCCTATAGTCCCATTCTTGTGTTGATGTGATGTTTCTTTGCATTATTTTCCCCGTGTAAAACATTAAAAATAATCTTACACATTAGTACGGTTTAGGTGAGTAAATGGCATTTATCTGATTTTTATCTATGAAGGTATGTTACTGTTCTTTTTTCATGCCTTTACTACGCTATAAGAGCGATGCCAAGCTGCTGGTGTTATTTCAATATTACTATTGGCTGCAACGTGATGAGAACCAGTGAAAAACAACTTTTAACACCAGGAGTAGTCAACTTCTTACTATTGGGTTCTGAATTGTATTATTTTAAAAAATACACTAAAAACATTGCAAATCTCTGACGACTGAATTCGTGGAGGCGTCCCACCACCATGTATAGACTTATGAGCATAGGAAACTAATCGCAGAAGAATCAGCAAATGAAATAAATGTTCATGAATGTGAAAAAAATCGTTTCACTTACATTTTTAATTCAACACGGTTAGTGACTCAATGTAAACAAATAAGTTGATGGTGTTTTAATTCCTGCTAGTCTTGTCTTGTCTTGTCTTACTTGTCTTATCCACGCGCTCCGTTATGTGTCTTGGAAAGTTAAATCATCTTTATTTCGCTGTGATATTGCTTCCATAGTGCAGCCTTGGTGTTATTGTATTTCTCTAATGTCATATATATCCATCTTCACCTTGGTCGTCTAAATTCTTGCTTTCAATTGATCTTTATTGAATCCTATCGATGGAATGAGATCTGGTTTCATTCTGATTAGGTTGCCGAAAAATTTCATCTTTTGTATGTCTATGTATTCTTTGCACGATATTGTTTTCATCACATTTTTTATAGTGGTATTGTTTACTATATATATTTTTGTTAATCCCACTGCTGTTCTCAGACCCTTCATTTCGCATACGTCGAGTGTATGCTCTAGTTGCTCTGTGAGGGTCCAGGTAACACAGTGCCGGCATGCACGCTGAAATTAGTAACGTTCTTTTCGGAGGTCATTTCGATGTTCTGGTGTTTCTGCAATTGATATAAAAGTCCGTTTACTTTTTGGCATCCTGTCTCTATTTCTATATCTAGTCTTCCGAGAATAAGCTTCCTAGATAATAACATTCCTTTACTTGTTTGAGTTTTGTGCCATCTATTATCATTTCTACACATGTGGTTGCGTTTGTGGGTCTCACCAATGGCCCACTAGACATACCACTCATGCAAAAGAAAACCTTAGTGGATGACATGCCGTTATACTGAGGTTATCTTCTTAGAGAAGCTGCATGGCACGTAATCTATACAATTATGCTTGTATTATGTTGTTGAAATGTGTTTCATGTTTACGTGAATATATATGCATGCACCCTCTGTGGTTGGGAGGGAGCATGAGATGTATTGTACAGCACTGGGGAGGAGGAAACTTACAGCACTGTTTTTTCCTATGGTTGAAACCCACCATAGAGGCACAGCGACTCAGGACGTGACAATCCTTTTGACTTGAACATTTGGTTGCATGCCTGGAGCAATAGAGAAGTTCGGCATAACCAGTAGTCAATTGGAGCACAGTGAACCCTATCATGGCTACAGTGGCTAGGAGCAGTGCATAGGTTGAAACCTACCTTCGTGTAGGTGTTATTATTATTCTCTGGGTCTGTCCTGGGTGGGACAAAAATCCAAAGACTTCCCAGCAATATAATGCCATTTAATGACATTAGTTCAAAGGGCATGCACCCATGGGCCGCTGGATCAGCAACAAACCAACCATTTATATCCCTAATGTGGATTTATTTCTGCATATCCAAAATGTTGCTGATTTTGGTTTGTTGATTCTCATGTTTAATGTTTTGCAATGGGTATTTATTGTGTTTTTGCAACTCAGATATATCGTATATCAGCGTCTGATCGCCTGCGGAAAGCAATTCGTTTACGATCTTCTATTTCTCCGTTCTCGTATTCTGGATCGTTTTCGTGTTCTATTGTTTGGAAGGTTTTTTGGGAATTTTTTTGTCTAATTAAAAATGTTGAATAGGAGCGGAGATAATATGCATCACTGTCTGACTCCAGATGTTATTGTGAATATGTATGTCATTCCCTAGGTGTTCTTTCTCTTGCTTTACATCTCTGATATAGTTATCTGATGTTTTCTAGGAGTTCACCCCGTACTCCCGTATTCTTCTAAATAAGTTCACAATATGTATATATTAGCCATTTCGATGACTTTTCTTGGTTGATAAATGTCATGTTCAATTGAATTTTGTAT
>CM067300.1:48862488-49027696 GCA_034231615.1 Meghimatium bilineatum
AGTGTACACCGATGATGATATATGTTACATTCAGATAATTATCATAGTTTTGACCATGTTTTTGTAGATCATTGAATATACAGTGGTATAGAAATGATGCCCTGGATATAATAATCACACTCGCCTTCAATACATACCACGCGACTGCGGCTCCCCAAAATCATGCATACTTCTTATATCTTGTTGCCATACTCTCTTTGATGGTTGTTCTGTGAACTCTATATTGGTCTTCCTTTTATTCATTTTGCCATTTGGCACATATTTCACTGCTTGTAGTAGCATTCTGCTCTCATTTATTCAAAGTGCATATCCAAAATAAATTCATCGTTTTTCTTCTTTCTGTAGAATCATATGACTATTTGATGTTTTCCCTTACTTCGTGTTTGACTGTTTTATTTTATGCAACCAATATTTAAGAGTATTCTAAAACATACATTTTCAAATACCGGTAAATTGTATTTCTTCTCTGGCGCTTTTGTTATCTTCCACCTTTCGGAACCATATTTTAGTACGGAAGGTGTTAAACTTGGTGTTGAATAGTCCTATTTCTGCACATTTCCTGTTTGTGGTATATTTGACCTCAATTCTATCCTTCCAGTTATTTTGCTAGACATGTGTACGCAAGTCGTTTTTTATGTATATCTGTATGTTTTCGTTGATAAAGACCTTTCGGACGAAATGTTGATAATTGTGTGTGTGCCTATGTGTGTTTCGTGTTACTAACAAAACATCATTACCCTGTTTCATGCTTTAACTGTTGAATTTCAGTTCTGCGCAGTGAGTACATATTTTCGTGTTAAATAGTCGTAGTTTAGTATATTTACTTATTGTTTTTAGACACTAACGTTGCATTATATAATACTTTTATTATTCCATGACTATGCTACCAGTGCCAAACATTGACCATGACAGCATACGACAACAGAAAATAGAGATAATAGAAATGACATGTCTACGAAGAACACTCGGAAAGTCATTAAGAGATATAATTATAAACGATAATATCAGACAAATAACCCACAAAAAACACCAGTATTGGAACAAATCAAAAGACAACAGATCAAGTGGTTATCACACGCTTCCAGACTACCGCCAGATAGCATGCACAAATGGCCATGACACATAAACATAACGGCTATAAATCCAGAGGCAGACCATATAAAAGATGGTTAACTGAAATCAAAGAATCCACAGTAACAGGCTTACAAAAAACACACAAAAAATGCCATCTCCAGAGAACTCTTCCACCCCTGACGCCGCAAGGCAAACAAGGGTAACAACGTGTACATGGATAGATAGACGTATTGTTTTTGGTTTCCCTTTTAGGAGTTACATAGAATATTATAGTGGCTTGTGTATTAAATGTCGCATGCCCGTGCTGTCGTCACGTCGTGTTCAGGGTGAGTTTTCTAATTTACACTCTAATCACACTCTAATTTACACTCTCTGCTCATAGAGCCGAATGAACATTACACAGTGTGTCTTTATGTCTTACATTGTAGATTGGCATTATTGAACCTTATATTAAACTGTAAATGGCTACTAATTGTTTTCTTATTGTGGTACGAAAAGTTGACTTTAGCAAACAGTGTATGAGCACAACTTATATTCCTAGTATTTCAGTCCCGCACAAACGCTCATCAGAACAGATTTACAAATTGTAACAAATGAGTGCGTATATGTATATATATATATATATACATATATATATATATATATATATATATATATAAGACACATATGAATAACTTGCACAAAATATATCTACATGGCGCTCTACAGTGGAAGTGTCATCTTATGGAAAGACGAGAGATGAAGCAGCTCAACAGTAGAAAGAATAGCTAGAAAGTCACGGATAGAACAAAATTCTTCTACATTCGTCATCCCATGGTGGAACTGTCCAGGGATCGAATATAGACTATTATCGAACTATGAACATTAGGCATGTACATAATTCTAACTGAATATTCAAAAGTCGATGTAACAACTGGATATCAATACTTGTGTTTGGCGAATACACAACACACACACACGCATACACGTATACACATACACGCACACACAAGAACTGCCCCTTCCACGCACACACACTCACATATAAAAAGACGCATAAATATACTCGATTTGATGACTTTACTTACTAAATGTTCCAGAAAAGGTAGACCAGGCCTGTAATATCCCGGTGACAGATCTGATGTTCGCACTGATTTGAATTGCCTAGATGTGCGTAGAATGCATTGCTCACCGCGAGCCGTTATACTATTGACAGAGTGTACTCACCGCGCCACATTCAAGGGATCCTTAACCTCACTCTTCCACTCGCTCGTGAAAGATCGGTCCCGTGTCCACCTGACAACTGAGTACACTTCTCTCTTTCTCGGTCACCTCTCTCTTTCTCTCTATCTCTCTCCCGTGGTCTCTTTCAGACAATATTGTCTCAAAGTTGAGTGACAATAACACATTGGTAAAACTATAGAATTCACGGACCAAATATATAATAGATCCAATCCGGGAATGTTTCCTTCCTAAATTCAACCTGATAACAACGAACGAACATTTCATGACAATGTAAACATTTCAAATCTTCGTTTTAGCGACTAATTGAATGATATGAGCTGAATTAAAATTGTGCAAATACGTTCAGTAAATATTGGTTACATATTATATATATATATATATATATATATATATATATATATATATATATATATATATATATAATATATATATATATATATATATATATATATATATATAGCCATACATATATATACGATTAGTTACATGGCAGTTTCACGTTCAATAAAACATGTTCAGTGGTGTGTGATTATGATTTTCAGATCCCATTCTGTATTTTGTTGTCTTTATCTTAATGAAGACTTTATGGTTGGGATGTGAATTCTGTGTAAATGTCAGTTTAACGTAAAAATGTTATTTAACCCATTTTATAATTGTTTCAATATTTACATACAATCTTATCGCCTAGAGATATGTGTGGATGTATTTGTTTTATGCTTAACTGCACAACGTTATAAATCGAAATCAAGTACATTTTTTTGTAGGGACCCTGGGTGTTTTTGTTGAGTTACGAAATCGTTTGTTCTGTGTGATCATTTGAACGCATGCAATGTGTTTCTCTGCGTATATAATAGAGATAGGGGGAAATCTAGAGAATGCGAGTAGTCTGCATCGCATGGTTCTTCTTCTGTTGTGCTATCTGGGTGGATTCAGATGCATTTCGTAAATGAACTGTAATTTGGTCATTAGTTCCTTGACATGGCCATAAGAGGTTGTCTTTCAGATCTGTTTGATGTTAGCATAGCTCTGTTCAGAGTTGTTTAAGGTGAGCATAGTTCTCTTCAGATCTGTTTGAGGTGACAATATTTCTATTCAGAGCTACTTGAGGTGAGCATAGTTCTCTTCGTGAGGGTGTGGTAAAGTTTGTGTTTTTGTTTTCATATGGTTCTCCATGCTCAAGTTATTACACGAGTCTGTAATCGTTTTCCTGATTTCTTGATATAATAATCACAGTTGAAGAAATCACGTAGGCGCTGAAAAGTACCCCAAAAAAAATACAGCACCAGGGGCAGAAGGCAATGACATAATGCAGGCATATTTGCGCAGGATGTTTTTGAGGGGTTCGATTCGCGCATGGAGACATGTGCGGTCGCAATAGACCTTGAGGATGCGTACAATAGGGTGTCCTTGGATATCTTGATGAACCAGTAGTTAAATCTTGCAGTAAATCATTTTGTCGTACGGTGGGTTGGCACCGCCCTGATGCACATGATAGTAGTTCATAAGTGTGGTAACTGGATATCCGAAATAACAGGTATTAACCCTGGTCTGCCACAGGGGTCTCCTCTATCTCCTATACTTTCCATTCTATGTATACACAGTAAATATCGTTGGCAATAAAATCACGGGTGTTGGCAGAACGATGTCATATGCCGATGATATCCTGGTGTATAGACAGTGCAGAAATCGAGAAGAGTGCGTCGTGGAACTATAGAAGGAGCTGGACAGACTGACAAATTGGTGTCGAGATACGGGAGCAGCAGTTAATCCCTCTAAGGCATTCGTGACGTGGTTTTCCTTGAACAATCACATGGTAAAGAAACCCATGCCACAAGTTTTGTGGTCCTGGAAAAGCTTAGAAAGAACAAGAACAATGAGATATATGTGTGTGTGTTTTGACAGAAGCATGATTTTCCTGGAACATGTTGACCACGTTATCATAAGGGCAGGCAAAGACTTAGCAGCAATGAAGGTTATGGCTGCTGCGCAGTGTGAGCAGAGATTGTTATTTCTTTTGTACCAGGGTTAGGTTGTGGCTGTAGTGGAAAATGCACTGGCAATTATGACTCTTAGATAAAGTCAGATCGAAAGACTGGATAGAATCCAGAATGCAGCAATGCGTATCAAACTGGGATGCACAAGAGGCACAACGACACGAGCTATGCGGTACCTACTTGACTGCCCAACACCAGAGCATAGATTACAGAGAGCATATTGCCGTGCACGGGCGTACCTTCAAATATATGCATATAAGGAATACCCGTTGCATTCCAAAATACAGAAAGTTAAAGGCAGCAGACTCAAGACAGGGAGGTCGTGAATGGGACGTGCTGAGGATGTCATACAAAGCGTGTGCAGATTGCAGGGTTTGGCAGCAGGTGCGGAATGGATAAGTCTACCCACATATTTCGAAACTTGTTTAAGAGTAGTAATATCACTTAGCAGGGAATGCAGAGAATGGTGTCCCACAGCTGTGGAGAAAGAAGTGCAGGATTTAATCTGTGAGAATACCAAAGAGGGGCATGTGATTATATACACTGATAGATCTGTGATTAGGCATGTTCGCAGTGCTTGGGCCTTCACAACTCAGTGCGCTGGTAAATCGATTAACTAGGAGGGTGGGGCCTTTGCGGTCACTACGAGTAGTATGACCATGGGGACTGGCGGTGACCAAGGCATTTGAGTGGCTACGCACACAGAAGGTAACGCATTTTTAGTGACTCTATGAGTATGATTAAGAAGGTACACGTGGGTCTCGTTCGCGAACACTGGATTGAAGCCTTGAGAAAGGCGAGCCTGAAAATGGTTACATTTATTATCGTGCCGGGACATGTAGGCGTTCAACGCAATGAAAGAGCGGATCAACTGACATCATGCGTTATTGTGGCACAGGGCGATGAGTCAATGGATAGCGCTGACGCGAGAGACATAACACGCGAGAGTGAGACTAATGTGGATGATGATTCATTTTCAATGGCTAGGATTAAAGATCAGGAATTGAAATGCGGTGTTGCTAGAAGTGAAAGTTTTGAAGGGCGCAGAAAAATGATGGTCAACCAGCATAGAACCGGTACTGTCAGCAGAAGTGTAATGTCGGATACACTCAAGGAGAGATCGGAGCAACTATGGACGTGTCCAGTTTGCAGTGATGATATCCGGCAACTAACTAACTAACTAACTTGTGATTTGGTGTTTGAATCTAGAAATACATTATTCAAATATTTGTATAATGCATCCAATGATGTAGGGGATCATTACAGATTACTTTGTTTAATAACATACATTCGTCATTCCACCTACATAACTGATTAATTGAATACTGTCCAAGAAAAAATAGTTGTATTTGATATTACTTATGTTGATAAGTATTTCATAATATTAACCAGATTTTCCTAATGCCTCCTCTTATTCTTTCACCATCAACAAATGAGTCAATTCTGCGGAGTGGTTGTGGAAAATGAATGTGTGCTAAAACAACATACTTTGTGAAGTCTCCCTATTGCTATGAAATGTTCTTACTTAATGTTTCCTTAAAGTAGTACGTGTGTACTTTGATATAAAATGTAAATTGACTTCTCATTCACCGGAAATAATTCAACTCATTGATGGGGTCTTTGTTACCTCTAATATTTTATGGTAGTGTGTCCTGATATAACCTAATTGGACTTTGTCTGCTGGTTGAAAGGGGCACGCCTCTCCAAAAGAGAGGCAAACTCATTAACTACCCATTCACCGGGGAAAAAAATAAATAAAATCTTTAGCAGTTAGTAACTCAATATATGAATCCGTAAATTAACTTCAGCAGACACGCATGTTTTAAAGATTGGAACTGATCTGCCAAACGAAGATAATCACAGCAGCAAGTGGATATCGGTATCAACAATAACATAAAGGCATTCTAGTTGTTAATGGTCATGTATTATAGAAGAAATTGAACTCATAAGCTGCTCAGCAATAGATTGTGTATAGTACTCTATTAAAAAAGAAGTCCTGTTTGTGTGTACGCTATTAATTAGATTAATATCTAAACATATTCTTTTTTTTAAATTAAGTAAATATATCAGTCTGAATTTCTTAACAATCACTGTTGTAGGGTAATCGGAAAGGGGGGGGGGGGTACGATTGCACACTTTTCACGTTTTAGCGTATTCTGACAACTAGTCATAATTATGAGAGACCAAATTGCTTTAAGTGTATAGCTTATCTATGTAACTTACATTCCCATGTTATTTAAAACATACATATACAGTTAGACAGTACAATGATAATTTTCTAACACATGTAAAAAAACCCATTTTAGCCGATATTTTAGGGCAAGATGACGCAGGAAAATAAGTGAAACAAATAAATAAGAAATCAATGGAGAATTGATATAAAGTGTAAACTATTTGGGAAATTATAGAACACAAAGACTAGGCTTATGTTCGACGGAGATCCTGCATCTAAGACAGATCATGCATGCATCTATGACCGACGTAGATCGTATACCTATGACTAACGGAGATCGTGCATCTATAAACATCGGAGATCCTGCATCTATGACTAGCGGAGATCGTGCATCTATGTTTAGCGGAGATCTTGCATCTATGACTGGCGGAGAGCTTACATCTATGACTAGTAGAGTTCTGGCATCTGTGACAAGCGAAGATCGTGCATCTATTACTGGCGGAGATCGTGCATCTATGATTAACATATATCGTGCATCTATGAATGGAGAAGATCGTCCATGTATGACTGGCGGAGTTCGTGCATCTATGACTGACGAAGATCGTGCATCTATAAACATCGGAGATCCTGCATTTATGTTTAGCAGAGATCGTGCATCTATGTTTAGCAGAGATCGTGCATCTATGATTAACAGAGATCGCGCATCTATGATTAACAGAGATCGTGCATCTATGACTAGCGGAAATCGTACATATATTGCTAGCGGAGATCCTGCATCTATGACTAGCGGAAATCGTACATCTATGACTAGCGGAGATGTGCATCTATGACTGATGGGGATTGTGCATCTATGACCGACGTAGATCCGAAGATTATGCATCTATGGCCGACGTATATCGTGTATCTATGACTGGCAGAGATCGTGCATCTATGACTAGCAGAGATCGTGCATCTATGACTGGCAGAGATCGTGCATCTATGACTGGCGGAGATCGTGCATCTATGACTTGCGGAGATCGTGCATCTATGACTGGCGGAGATCGTGCATCTATGACTGGCGGAGCTCGTGCATCTATGACTGGCGGAGATCGTGCATCTATGACTGGCGGCGCTCGTGCATCTATGACTGACGGAGATTGTGCATCTATGGCCGGCGTGGAGCGTGCCTCTATCAATGGTGGAGATCGTGAATCTATGAATGTCGAGAATTGTGCAACTGTGATTTCCGGCTTACTATTATCGTTCTTCCGAATGTAATTCCTAAAAATAAACATAACGAGAAACATATTACACTGTTTAGTTGGTTTGGATATTTTGTCAAATAAGGAGGACAAAGGCCGCAGTGAGTGAGGTAAGATGGCGCAGCGAGTCAGCAGCGCCATCCTACCCCGCTAACTATGCGCCATCTTTCCTCAAATAAGATGGTTAATAAAATGCCTTTAATAAAATGTCACGAAAAAAAGCAATATCTTGACAAGGTAACATGCTTAATAACTTAGCAATGCATTGTATGTTTTAGTTTAAACATGTAAAAAAAACCGCACAGTAATGATAACACAAGACAAGGAGTAAAAATTTGAAAACAAAATTAGGTAGAGAACCATGACAAACATATGTATCCCATTGTTGAAAAACGACCTATTCGTGATCTGTCAAATTTCGTTGGTTCGTTGAGTTCCCGCCAGACATAGTCACGTGTCCTACCGGTAAAACCTATACGCTCGACAAAAATCTCCTCTGCGCCGTCGTACCAGCGTGATCTTTCCCCCGACTACCCTATATGTGGTGATGATGATATAACATAGCACCTGTATTTTAGCTTCTCACAACTTATAAAATTGCGGACAAAAGCACACGTTCTTCCCTGTTATATATACAACTGGACAACCGGACGAATGCAATAGTTGTCTCAAAGACATGGTTTATGTATACATGTTATCCCTGAAGGGAGGAATTTCAATGAAACAGTATCCCAGGATTATGACTTGCTGTCCAGAAGCACGGAGCACACTTATTTACCAACAATCTCATCATTGTTCTATCAGATTTGTTGACATATTCGCAATCATGTCACACCTAGAATTACTCGTCACACTGGAGTCTGTCACAAAAGAAGGGCGCAATGTCCACTGAGCTGCATCTCTCCCCTACTCCATGTGGATTACGTGGTGGAAGAAAAAGTAAAAAATTAAAAAACAAGATATGACAGTGAAATATTTACAGATGACAGGTTATCATCCTATTCTTCCAACGTTCATTATTACCCACCCCTCCCCCATTTTACTATATCACAGTATCAAATGTGATATTCAGGGATTCTTAATATTATAGGAAAGAGATAATGTATTTTCTGGACACTATAAGCGCCAGGGAGACCTGGAGAACATGGTTGCACCAACACTATATCAGGCAAAAAAGGTCAATGAGAAAATATTAGATAGTCTGACGGCATTGCGTGGAGTTAACAACGACTCTGGTAACTTACTCAAATATAAAGTTGTAGAGATAAATGGCCTCTACGCCAGTCGGCACGGCGCTTGCTGATGATAATTTATGTACAGTAATTATTGACAATACATTGCATACACATTAATATGAGAAGTAGAATAATGGTAACCCATACATTTTTTAACGTAGTAGGGGTGTGAGATGTTATCTCTCTCACATTTCAATACCATCTCCTCTCCCTCTCTGACTTTACTTCCCGGATTAATTTGTACCCATTTGAGGTTGGGTGGACCTGATGCCGTTGCAATCTGAAAAGAGTTTCCGCATAACCAGGAGAATGCACCCAGAATCACTCATATGTGATGCCAGTATGCTAATAGAGGGCCTACGCGGCCAAATATACACATATCGGCATCGTATAAACTGGCGAAAACTCATAATCGTAATGTGCCGTCTCCACAACGAACATTGGCTGCAATAGTCCTCCAACATATTATGTCTATTTTCTTGATGGTACACTCTTTTCTTGATGATTAATGGTTAGAGACTGGCTTTACAGCACGTGGAGCATTCCCATAAGTGATTCGCCATCCGTTCCAGCAGTCATCCCAGTGTATCTAGAGTCACAGTTCCGGTCAGGTGTTAATTGCATGATCTTTGGGGCCTTACAAGAACATTACTTTTTCTTCCCTCTCATCTAGGTACTCCCATTTCTAGCATTGTCTGTGTGTGTACGATCTCAGCTGCATTGACATCATCTTCATATTAAACTGAATTTATTACTGCCTTGATCAAGTCTGCCTTATCTCTTCTCATCATTGTGCCGTCTATCGCCGCATTGCCTGTCAATAAGTTCGCTCTCGTTTTCTCTAACACCAACATGACCAAGGCAGTATAACCACGTAATGCTCTGGACAATTGAATTATTCGATAATTTGATGATTTGAAAGTCTGAGTATTACAGTGTGTGTTGATGTATTAGTTATCAAACAATTAAATGCTCATGTAACTCCATCTGTCTCCATCGCCATGCTCAATATGGCAATTGGATATACTGAAGATTTCTAAAATCAATCGTTTCTGTAGGCAAAAAATCACAACCGCTTTATTTGTGTTTCTGTTAACTGAGCCATCTATGTATATACTTATGCCATGTGATTGCGGGTGTAGTGGGGCGAGTTCATCCACTGAAACGTGGCCCTGATACCCGCCCGTTTTCGACACGTGTTTTCTAGTAGTATTAATATTTTAGTCAGTGATTTATTCTAGTGTCTTTCTCCACCCATTCACAGCCCGTTCCTAGTTTTTTTTTTTCAAATTCACATACTCTTCGCACTGTCTTCGGCCTCTGCCACGCTTGATTCGTTTTCCATTTGACTATCTAGACGTTGGTATAATGGGTGATAGTTGTATTCTGTCACTTAAAGTACGACCTAACTTGTGCTACCAGATATCGCTTGATGATCAAGTATAACCTGTTCATCTCATGTCCCATGGGTATCTGCTATTACCTTTTGAACGTATTCCTTCGAATCTAGCCTCAAGTAATGTCTTCAACAAACAAGGTGACATATCTCTTAATATGTTCAATATATTTAAATTGTTTAATTTGTATTTTTCGTAATAGTTCTTATTTTTATATTTCAATGTAGTGAGAACCAGCCTGTTTCTTTTCCTTCACTTCAGTCAAATTCTCCTTAGTCTTCTATGTATATCTACATCTCAAATGCATCACTTCTGGTGTCTAGCTATTTGTGCATTATCCGTGTTTATGAGAAATACATTAATACAGAACAGATGTAGCACTTTATAATTCTCGTTTTTAATTTGTTTGTGATTTGTTTAGATATTAATGTTATGCTATTTGTCCCTTCGTATTATGTCATTCAAAGTGTTTTTAGTCATTAGTATTATATTTTCAATCTCTGTTTCACATTATCTCACAGTGGAAAATACTGGATTATGGTAAACAAGTGGCAAGAATGTCGGTCTTGTGATATGGTTGATAAAGAACGCGCTCGCTAATCAAACTCAGTCGAATTAGCTAGTTGATCTAACGCTGTACAAAAAAATAACACTTTTGGTATAAATAGATGACATCTAAAATTTCAACAGTATTTTATATATAGTAATATTAATTATTTATTGCTATACGATAAGACGTAAAATATATAATACGTGAATCGACTCTGCTATTGTTTGCAGAAGAATAATGTGTGTCTATTAAACATTAGTGCCCACTATCTCCACTGCTTATAGAGAAGTGAGAATACGCTACAATGAAAATATGCTACAATTAGAGTACACTAAAATGAGAATACGCTACAATGGTTACTACTAGATTAATGCACACGTTTTTTTATTGTTTTTGTTATAATATCAGACATAAATGTTATTACGTTCAGGGAACATTAGGGACTGGGAAGATAAAATCTCTCATATTGACATCAAGTAACATTCCAATAACACTATATGGGGTGGTTTGACGAGATCTTATCGTAACGACCAATAAAATTCCAAAAACACACTATGAGATGATTTGACGAGGGATCGCATCGTGAAAATATTTAACAATATAATATGGTCTAGTTACATGGTCTAGGTATTTTTTCAACAAACCATTTCGACTCTTATATAGTTGCCATGTGTGTGTTCGAAGTCTTAACGGTTATTTCCCTTTACAGCCAAATGATTTCTGACAGAACCTCGAAGCTTTCAAGATAATACATGATTTATATCCCATGTTACATTTATTTACATTTTAAATATAGCTTTTACCAAAACACTGTGTGAATAAAATATGTTGCATTTTCAGAAAGTATACGTTTTCGTATATAGTTTATTTTTGTTAATTATGTATGCATTCAGCAGACGGGGATACCAACTCAGAAATCTAGACTCGAATCGCTCTAGCCTCCAACGCCTTTAACAGACACTCAGACATCTGGAAATCGAAGATCGCAAGCAAACACATCAAACTGCGTCTATTTAATGCAAGTGTGATTCCATCATTGGCATATGGATGTGAAAGTTGGAAATCTACCGCAGTATATGATACGAAGTTAGTTGCCTTCGAGAAAAGATGTCTCAGAAAATCACAAATACTAATTGGAAAGACTTTAAATCAAACAACATCCAAAGAGAGGAGACAAAACAAGAATAGGTGACAAACATCATCAGAAAACGCCGCTGGACATATATCGACAACATACTTAGAATTAAGGAAGACATATTTCCACGACAAGCCCTCATGGGGGCACTAGACGGGGAAAGAAAACAGGGAAGACCAAAAACAATGTTCAGAAGAACATTTATGAATGAATTAAAGTCAACAGGCATAAATGCTTGCAATCCCTAGCAAATGATCGACAGGCATGGAGAACTATGACATCCGCCCTATGGTCCAAACTTGGCAAAAGAGGAATTGACTGACTGATGTATGTATTCCGTTTATGAAACAATGAACGTATTTCCTTCAACAACAACAACAATTGTAGAGGAAAGATAACCACGCACATTTACAATTTTTACAATTAAATTTTCATTTCGCGCATACGTGAACCTAATATACTTGGAATATTAATTAAACAGTTTTTATCATGGAAACCTGTGTACTTTACGGAAATGTGTCCACACTTTTAACGAAAAAAAAACCATACATTATTTAAAGAAACGAACTTTCTTCTCTAAAGGAGCATGGGATGCAACACCCGTCGATCTGCGCGTAACTCTCTGAAATGAAGAGATTGTCCAATGGGAGAAGCTGGCTCTCAGTTCGTTTCGCGCTGATCGAATGATCGCTAGCAGGTGCTTCGAGTTTTTTTTTTTTTTTTAACATCGCTTAACGGAAGCAGTATGAAATAAAACATACTATTAAAATGTTGGAATGTGTTTGGAAACATCATTCCGTAATAAATGGAAACCGTAAATGTAATAGTATGGTGTTAACATTCCTGGTTATGTCGCACAATGCAAATCACATTTTTACGAGATTACATGAGTCATCATGGCGGGGGGGGGGGGGGGAGTGAGTACTGCGCGAAATGTTCATTCATAAAATTGTGTTTAAATATACATGAAAGTTTCGTCCAAAGAGTGTTATCTACGTATGTGTATGTACTTCTGTTGTATGTACTTGTGTGATATGTTTTAAAGTACTGGATATTTTGTTTGTTCTTTCTGAAATACTTCATAAACAAGTTTGTTTTTATGTACAATTACTGTTGACAGTGAAACGTCTAGCCTTATGTAAATGTACAGCTTATGTAATTCGACATTACTATAAGACACGGGGTGCAAAGTTAACGCATTGCTCTTGGCGGACCAAGGTTTAAGAGATAGCCGTTGATCTGGGAGTGGTATTTATTGGGCAATTTAGTGGCAATATGTAGCTGTGCAGCATTCTTTCTTGATGTGAATGTACCGTTCTTGATGCTTCCGTTAAACTCGCCAACCAAGTTGTTTATATCACTCCCCTTACGGAGGTGCAAATGAACGCATTGCTCTTGGCGAACACAGGGTTAGCAGATAACCAAGATCACAAAAGTGCCTCCTCGTGACGCACCCTGGTAACAGAAATGCAGCGGCTCGTGATGATTCTGGCTAAATATTTTGGGGATCGTGCCGTGAATGTGGAGGTGACCGAAGGAAAGGAATTTTACTGCAAAAAGACATGCAATGCCCCCCCCCCCCGACACCTCTGTGCCAACACATGAAGCAACACTGTCGACACACAGTGAAGCTAGTAAGTTCGGTAGAAACACTGGGGGGGGGGCAGACAATGCAGTCGGTACGAAGCAGGCAGATGTCCCAATAAAAATAGAGCACGATGAGTACACTGAAAAAGATGCACAGCGCTAGAGGGCAGCGTCATGTGTAAAAAGCACGGTAAACGATTCGATGAAATCGGAACTAAGTTGCTGTTTGCTCGAGACAAGCTTCTAGTTAACGGTGATCCCAGCCTGGCCCAAACTCTACTGTCGAGTTTTTCCTATACCAGAAGCATGAGTAGTATATGGCGCGGTTTACGAGGGGTTTTTTCCTACCGCAAAGAATATATAGGAATTAATCTGGCGCAAAGACATAATAAGGATTATTTTCAAGGAAAGCAAGGCTTGGCTGAGCTTTTCTTAGGTTTTCTGTGATTTCTTGAATTTAAAAATAATATAAATTTGAATTTTTTTTAAAATTTCATGTTAGTTTTATGGTTAATTTTGTTTATTTTCTATAGTATGTTTGTTATTCCTTGTTGTTTATTTTTTGAGTTATTATTACATGCCAAGTTTTAGCAGAATTAGTTCCCATTGTGATGTCTCAAGTTATCTTTTCTTAGGGGTATGTTTTTATATTAATTTTCTAGAAAATTATTTTCTAGAGTTTTCTTGGGGTTTGTTAGCCCTTGGTGTTTATTTTTAGGACTTGTTGTTACCTAGATGTGTTTAACAGAATTAGCTGCCCTTGTGTTGTCTCGAGTTATCTTGCATATGGTGTTAGAACGTGCCTAGACCTGGTTGGTGTTCACCTCTAAGCGAACCTTCCGCGAGCAGGGACTATTTTAGCAATGGATTTTTTCCCTTCCTATTGTATCACTACGCCAACTAGTTTATCTATGTTTGTATGCATATGTGTAAACAGCATGTATTTCCCTGAACTAAGTGACTACCAATGAGTGTTATTTCATGTATATATGAATGTAGGTTACTAATAAAACATACACAAAAAGAAGGTGCGTGTTAACTATGTATATTTATGTGATATGTCTATGTGAAAACTACAAAAAGGTGAAGACAAACCTACTTTTATGTAAACTATATAATGAATGACCTACTTGAATATTATGTATTACAATTTTTATCTATTTAACCATGACGAAGCTACTAATAAAAGAACCACAAACACAATTTTATGCTAATAATGTGACAAGTTTATTTAACACAAGGGGAAAAACTGAATAAAAACCTATTTACCACAACTAAAAAGCTTCATGTTTTATGTATGTTTGTCTGTATATAGGTGGCTAGCATGTATTTCCATGAAATACATAACTACCAAGGATGTCTGTCACATGTAACAACATGTAATATACCTCAAAATGACTTTTAAACCTAAAAATAGACAGATTGACCACTAGTAATTAGAAATAATGCATGTTATAGAGAGGACCAAAAGGTTTTGAATACAATACTTTTGGGCGGAGACGGGACGCCATTACACATGACAGGTTTCTTATACAAGGCAGCAGCTCAACAAAATACACACATCAAAATAGAAAAGATTAGGATTGAACACCATTCTTGTATGAGATATAACACATCGACACACACTGGTTCAATTTGGTTATAACAAGACATAACAACAATCATCGTCAGGTGCCACGCCGAATTTTTTATATTTTTATCTAAATTTTATTGTTAATTTTGTGTTTTTTCTGGAGTTTTCGTGTTGTTTTGTTTCGTTTGAGGTTTTCTAATGTTTAATGTAGTACCGCCCTATATCTCCGGTCTTTATTTGTTGTTATTGTTGTGATGTCTTGTTATATAAGTAAATTGTCATAATGCGTGACGGTCTCTACATACAAGAATTATTCTCAAAAAGCCTCTATCTCTTCTGTTTAGATGTTACATAGGCCTAAACTGTGTTTATTTTTGTTGTTGCGTCTTGCTATAACCAACTTGGTATAATTGTGTCTGTCTAATTCTGTGTTTGCTGTTTGTTGCAACTCCCTTATATAACCAAGGGAGTATGATGTGTATAAATATGCCGTCTCCTTACACAGAATGACTCTCAAAAACCAGCGGCACCTATCTAACTTGTGCTATTTCTAATTAATAGTGGTCAACCTGTCTATGTTTTAGGTGTATATGTCATTTTATTATTCGTAGAGGGCTACATAGAGCCTTCCGAATAGTTGGTGATTATTACGTAAACAATAACCGAGGGTTTGTTGTAACGTAGGTAGTGGTAGAATACACAGGTCTGTTATTGCCAGGTCGGGTGTTACGTGTGATAAGCTTTCTTGGTAGTATAGATAAAAGGGAAATACACAAGGGTCA
This sequence comes from Meghimatium bilineatum, assembly GCA_034231615.1. Classification (NCBI taxonomy): domain Eukaryota; kingdom Metazoa; phylum Mollusca; class Gastropoda; order Stylommatophora; family Philomycidae; genus Meghimatium; species Meghimatium bilineatum. The sequence continues at coordinate 48,878,454 of CM067300.1, forward strand.
CATATATACAGACAAACGTAGATAAAACATGAAGCTTTTGAGTTGTGTTGACTAGGTTTTATTCACGTTTTCCGTTGTTTTAAAAGAACATACATATAATTAGCATGAAAATTGGATTTATGTATACTTTATTAGTAACATGCATTCATATATACATAACACTCGTTGGTAGCCACATAGTTCAGAGAAATACCTGTTGTTTGCATATATACACACAAAAACTTAGATAAGACAGGGAGATTTTGAATAGTTTAATTCATGTTATGACATGGTCGTCCACATAGTTAACAGGAAAAATTACTTGGCTAGTAGTTATACATTTCAGGAAAATATATAATTTATACATATATAGAGACAAATGTAGTACCATTTTAGTCTTCTATTCGTCGTTTTACACAAATATGCACACAGTTAACAGACAAATTATGCTAATGTGGGTTTTATGAGTAGCATACATTCATATCTACATGAAATAACACTAGTTGGTAAGCACATAGCTCAGGGAAATACATGATGTTTACACATATAGTCAAAACATAGATAAAACATGAAGATTTTGAGTGGTGTAATTCATATTTTCGGCTTGGGATGTGTCCCATAGCAGGAAAATATGTTTTATTAATAACAGAATGGTATTTTAAATAGATAAAAAGGGATGACAGAGGTCGGTCCGAAATAACAATGAGTATATAACAATTAACCTGGAAGAAAGCCCTAATACAGATTATTTCCGAGGAAAGGAGGGCTTGGCAGAACTTTTCTGGGGTTTTCTTGATGTAATTATTTAAAAAGTCGAATTTTTCATCATTTTTAGTTTGGTTCTGTTCTATTTTATTTCTATTTTATTGTTTATTTGTTGGTATTTTCTTGTGGTTTGTTATGTCTTGTTGTTTATTTTCTTTGGAGTTGTTGTTACAGACCAAAATTTTAACAGAATTATTTTCCCTTTTGTTGTCTACGGTACCGAACCTGTTCAGAATTTCCATAAAGCAAACACCGTTTATCATGTTATCAAGTTAGGATACACCAACTTACATACCAACAATTTTATCACTAATTTCATACATCATTGGCCTATATCTGCTATATATACATACATATATATATATATACACGAGGGCTTTTAAGAACAATTCGTTGTGCGGAGACGGCAAAAATCGATGCGCATTAATACACAACTGGTTGTATTAGTGAATTACTACAAGCAATAAACACAGAATTTGAAACACATAAAACAATAGAGGGGCGGAGATCTACCTGAAGTGTTTATTAAACACTAGAAAAATCACTGAACTAAACAAACATACGATAATGTGTAGAGAAGTCACCTTCAACACGGAACAGAAGTCCACTGTGGTTGAAAGGTTAACATTCGACACATAAAAAAAAGCAATCTATAACTTATGTTACAGATATAACCTTAAATGTGTTAGTTTGCTCTAACATTAACCCGAGAACAGTAAAAATTACGTTTCAAATCATTTACTATGACCTAACGAGAACAATATTTTTTACTATATTAAGAATACCATTGAAGTGTTTTATAGTATATCTTTTACAGAACGATACGATTTATACAATTACAACATTAGAGTTATCAAATAGGTAAACAAACAAGGTATTAATGTCATATGCCCAAGAGGTTAGCAAAATACTAAATTATGTCACTTGCATAAACAGCCGTATTCTATTCTTAATAGGTTGTCTCTTCTACTATATCAATATTTTCTCAGTATATTCACACGAACTTATAACATTTTCTACCATACTATAACATGTTCTAAATGTTCTTCTTAAAAGTTCTGAAACTATTTTCTCAGTGGCCTCTTAAACTGTGTTTTCATGCAACCCACTTTTTTCATAACTAAAAGCTGAGAGCCAGTACAACTGGCTATTAGGATATATATGAATATTGGAATATTCATTCCTTATGCTTCTAGTAAGTATAAATTTTAATACTGTACATAATTTTGAAATGTGTTTATGATGTACTTTTCCGAGAAGCTTGATATATATGTAGTAATGCAACATGAATAGGCCTATATTATAAAATATCAGACAGCTTGAAATATTGAATATTCAGTGCTTCTTGAACACATATTGAGTGACCTAATAACATATTTATATTTTTAATGGTGATAGCCTTTGGAGATACTATGATATGGGAAAAAACTATCATATAATTATGTATATTGTTTCTAAATTATGGAATATGAGACCACATATGAACAGGAATATAAGTATGGAGTAGCTATAGGAATTCTTCCTAGATTAAGGGTGGTAGGCGTAAGTTAGTACGTAATTAATTCACACCCTTTGATACGAATATTGAATTTATGTAATCACATCATACACCTACCTGTCTAAATTTTTCCCTATAAACTTATCGGAACAGTGATTATGTAACAGTTAACTTTAGAGGACTTTCCAATTTACCCACAGCCATGTCCATTAGCCAAGCAGTCTGTCTTGGTGCCCCGAAATAAACTGGTAGATCATGTAATCTACTGAAAATCAATCCCGTGTTTGATGGGACAAATTAATGAGAGAATTCAGAATATAGGAAACATCACAGTTAAGCAACCATAACTGGAAGATGTCCTTGGATGGTGATAATTGTGAACATGGCTGCCCCAACCATCACCGCTAACACATCCAAACATATTGCAATGCTGTGGACATCTGTGACAGGAAAGGAACCTTTGCAGGATTGTAGAAGCTAGTGATTCTCATTTTGCATATTATGGAAATATGGAATGTACAGAACACCGTAGGATCCAGTTCAGCTCGATGGAAAGCTGCTAAATTCATTGCATACTTTTGAAAATCTTGTATGTATATATTTCTGGAGGAACTATTTCACAGCATAAAAATGAAGTGACTTTACAAATTATTTATAGTGTATGGGCTTAAAACAACCACCACTGACATCATAAAAAGTAAAGTTATGTGTAGTCTAGTACTAACAAATGATTCATTTGTTTCTATTGCAGGTTTATCTTCAATATATGACTCATTTCCTGCTGTTAGTGTAAAAATACTGTTTGTATTCAAGTCCATATTTATTACCTTCACCACACAACAAAATACATAATGATGGCACACACATTTGAGAAACACATTTCAAACATTCAATACTTATGTAAGACATGTGGAGAGACATTACTAACGAAAAAACAGAAATATAACTACCAGAAACCGGTCCTTTGTACACAACATGTTAATAATATTTTCTTTATTTTTGGTTTGAATGGGAATGATGATATGCCCAATAAATATTCTACAAATATGTGCATAAAATGTTTATATAAAATTAAATACATTAATCTCACACATTCAGAGCAAGCACTAAGGATAACAACAAATTGGAGATAGATCTAGAAATGTTTGGTATGATTTTAAGCCTGAAGTTTGTATCAATGAGTGTCGTGTCTGTTTGCATTATTTAGTGAAATGTCTTGGTAGCAGGAAAATGTGAGTACTAGGTCCACAAATGAAATGAATGCCAACATTTGTGATCTTTCAAAGCATCCCAATCAATCTAACATTTCCGTACAAGATGAGGTTGATGTGTCTGATGAAAAACATTTAAAAAAAAGTAAGTTCAGATGCAAACGTGACAAATACATCAGCATCTCCAACGCAAAACATCAATAAACATCATAACATGCAGTTAAGTCACTAACAGTACCACTTTCTTTAGTTGAAGAAAATCTGCGTACAAATTTTGTTAAGAGAAAACTGAATACAGCACACACAAAAAATATAATTACTTGCAAAACTTTTTGGCCAAAATTTCCCCCTGTTGGACACACTGAGGCACAATTGTCCAATTATCAACAGCAAGAAAAAATATACTTTTATTATATATGTGAAAAAAATATTGATACTGCTAACTAGGAAATACACATTATACAATTATCTTCTCTGTTCATACTCATATTATGGTTAGTTACGAAGAAATTATTTGATGAACGTAGGCGTTTAGTCATGCAGTTATCCAAGACTTTCTTGATGACAACATAATTGTTCTGTATGTTGAGGTCCATAATCATCTTGCTTGATAATGGTGGATGGTAATAATATTCAATATAATGTCGGTATGAAAGGCCTGAGAGATTGTGAATTTATCATTAATGTTTACTTTTTCTGTCAGTGAGTTTGTAGTCAAAATATCTTATGCACATGCTATGAAAATCTTACGGTTCTTAGGACCTGCATATTCATTATTGCAATAGGTGGATGTGAATAGTGGAAAATTATTAAGTTCCAAAGTCTATTATTATTCAATCAAGCAAGTGATATGCAAAAGGGCGTAGGTGATCATGTTTCTCCACGACTTCCTGTCTCATGTGTTGTCAATATGCTAGGCTGGTGAAACTCTATCAAGCCACAATACTAGTCCAGCTAGTATTTTCTCTCTTTGTCATCCACTGTCTCTTCTCCACTTGATATTCCCTGTGGTTATAAAGTGTTCAGGCTGTGTTCTTCTCAGCAGAGTCCCTAAAAAACCAGGGCTGTCGTCCCCTTATATTTGATATGATTGATATTTTTTATGCCAGCATCAATGAGAATATCTGCCTTAGTTGTTTTTTTCCAAGATATTACGCATTTTCAACTTGTGTTAATTTTGTATCATTAATCATTATATTGTACTTCGCACCAAGTACAATATAATGATTAATGATACAAAATTAACACAAGTTGAAAATGTGTAATATCTTGGAAAAAAACAACTAAGGCAGATATTCTCATTGATGCTGGCATAAAAAATATCAATCATATCAAATATAAGGGGACGACAGCCCTGGTTTTTTAGGGACTCTGCTGAGAAGAACACAGCCTGAACACTTTATAACCACAGGGAATATCAAGTGGAGAAGAGACAGTGGATGACAAAGAGAGAAAATACTAGCTGGACTAGTATTGTGGCTTGATAGAGTTTCACCAGCCTAGCATATTGACAACACATGAGACAGGAAGTCGTGGAGAAACATGATCACCTACGCCCTTTTGCATATCACTTGCTTGATTGAATAATAATAGACTTTGGAACTTAATAATTTTCCACTATTCACATCCACCTATTGCAATAATGAATATGCAGGTCCTAAGAACCGTAAGATTTTCATAGCATGTGCATAAGATATTTTGACTACAAACTCACTGACAGAAAAAGTAAACATTAATGATAAATTCACAATCTCTCAGGCCTTTCATACCGACATTATATTGAATATTATTACCATCCACCATTATCAAGCAAGATGATTATGGACCTCAACATACAGAACAATTATGTTGTCATCAAGAAAGTCTTGGATAACTGCATGACTAAACGCCTACGTTCATCAAATAATTTCTTCGTAACTAACCATAATATGAGTATGAACAGAGAAGATAATTGTATAATGTGTATTTCCTAGTTAGCAGTATCAATATTTTTTTCACATATATAATAAAAGTATATTTTTTCTTGCTGTTGATAATTGGACAATTGTGCCTCAGTGTGTCCAACAGGGGGAAATTTTGGCCAAAAAGTTTTGCAAGTAATTATATTTTTTGTGTGTGCTGTATTCAGTTTTCTCTTAACAAAATTTGTACGCAGATTTTCTTCAACTAAAGAAAGTGGTACTGTTAGTGACTTAACTGCATGTTATGATGTTTATTGATGTTTTGCGTTGGAGATGCTGATGTATTTGTCACGTTTGCATCTGAACTTACTTTTTTTTAAATGTTTTTCATCAGACACATCAACCTCATCTTGTACGGAAATGTTAGATTGATTGGGATGCTTTGAAAGATCACAAATGTTGGCATTCATTTCATTTGTGGACCTAGTACTCACATTTTCCTGCTACCAAGACATTTCACTAAATAATGCAAACAGACACGACACTCATTGATACAAACTTCAGGCTTAAAATCATACCAAACATTTCTAGATCTATCTCCAATTTGTTGTTATCCTTAGTGCTTGCTCTGAATGTGTGAGATTAATGTATTTAATTTTATATAAACATTTTATGCACATATTTGTAGAATATTTATTGGGCATATCATCATTCCCATTCAAACCAAAAATAAAGAAAATATTATTAACATGTTGTGTACAAAGGACCGGTTTCTGGTAGTTATATTTCTGTTTTTTCGTTAGTAATGTCTCTCCACATGTCTTACATAAGTATTGAATGTTTGAAATGTGTTTCTCAAATGTGTGTGCCATCATTATGTATTTTGTTGTGTGGTGAAGGTAATAAATATGGACTTGAATACAAACAGTATTTTTACACTAACAGCAGGAAATGAGTCATATATTGAAGATAAACCTGCAATAGAAACAAATGAATCATTTGTTAGTACTAGACTACACATAACTTTACTTTTTATGATGTCAGTGGTGGTTGTTTTAAGCCCATACACTATAAATAATTTGTAAAGTCACTTCATTTTTATGCTGTGAAATAGTTCCTCCAGAAATATATACATACAAGATTTTCAAAAGTATGCAATGAATTTAGCAGCTTTCCATCGAGCTGAACTGGATCCTACGGTGTTCTGTACATTCCATATTTCCATAATATGCAAAATGAGAATCACTAGCTTCTACAATCCTGCAAAGGTTCCTTTCCTGTCACAGATGTCCACAGCATTGCAATATGTTTGGATGTGTTAGCGGTGATGGTTGGGGCAGCCATGTTCACAATTATCACCATCCAAGGACATCTTCCAGTTATGGTTGCTTAACTGTGATGTTTCCTATATTCTGAATTCTCTCATTAATTTGTCCCATCAAACACGGGATTGATTTTCAGTAGATTACATGATCTACCAGTTTATTTCGGGGCACCAAGACAGACTGCTTGGCTAATGGACATGGCTGTGGGTAAATTGGAAAGTCCTCTAAAGTTAACTGTTACATAATCACTGTTCCGATAAGTTTATAGGGAAAAATTTAGACAGGTAGGTGTATGATGTGATTACATAAATTCAATATTCGTATCAAAGGGTGTGAATTAATTACGTACTAACTTACGCCTACCACCCTTAATCTAGGAAGAATTCCTATAGCTACTCCATACTTATATTCCTGTTCATATGTGGTCTCATATTCCATAATTTAGAAACAATATACATAATTATATGATAGTTTTTTCCCATATCATAGTATCTCCAAAGGCTATCACCATTAAAAATATAAATATGTTATTAGGTCACTCAATATGTGTTCAAGAAGCACTGAATATTCAATATTTCAAGCTGTCTGATATTTTATAATATAGGCCTATTCATGTTGCATTACTACATATATATCAAGCTTCTCGGAAAAGTACATCATAAACACATTTCAAAATTATGTACAGTATTAAAATTTATACTTACTAGAAGCATAAGGAATGAATATTCCAATATTCATATATATCCTAATAGCCAGTTGTACTGGCTCTCAGCTTTTAGTTATGAAAAAAGTGGGTTGCATGAAAACACAGTTTAAGAGGCCACTGAGAAAATAGTTTCAGAACTTTTAAGAAGAACATTTAGAACATGTTATAGTATGGTAGAAAATGTTATAAGTTCGTGTGAATATACTGAGAAAATATTGATATAGTAGAAGAGACAACCTATTAAGAATAGAATACGGCTGTTTATGCAAGTGACATAATTTAGTATTTTGCTAACCTCTTGGGCATATGACATTAATACCTTGTTTGTTTACCTATTTGATAACTCTAATGTTGTAATTGTATAAATCGTATCGTTCTGTAAAAGATATACTATAAAACACTTCAATGGTATTCTTAATATAGTAAAAAATATTGTTCTCGTTAGGTCATAGTAAATGATTTGAAACGTAATTTTTACTGTTCTCGGGTTAATGTTAGAGCAAACTAACACATTTAAGGTTATATCTGTAACATAAGTTATAGATTGCTTTTTTTTTATGTGTCGAATGTTAACCTTTCAACCACAGTGGACTTCTGTTCTGTTCCGTGTTGAAGGTGACTTCTCTACACATTATCGTATGTTTGTTTAGTTCAGTGATTTTTCTAGTGTTTAATAAACACTTCAAGTAGATCTCCGCCCCTCTATTGTTTTATGTGTTTCAAATTCTGTGTTTATTGCTTGTAGTAATTCACTAATACAACCAGTTGTGTATTAATGCGCATCGATTTTTGCCGTCTCCGCACAACGAATTGTTCTTAAAAGCCCTCGTGTATATATATATATATGTATGTATATATAGCAGATATAGGCCAATGATGTATGAAATTAGTGATAAAATTGTTGGTATGTAAGTTGGTGTATCCTAACTTGATAACATGATAAACGGTGTTTGCTTTATGGAAATTCTGAACAGGTTCGGTACCGTAGACAACAAAAGGGAAAATAATTCTGTTAAAATTTTGGTCTGTAACAACAACTCCAAAGAAAATAAACAACAAGACATAACAAACCACAAGAAAATACCAACAAATAAACAATAAAATAGAAATAAAATAGAACAGAACCAAACTAAAAATGATGAAAAATTCGACTTTTTAAATAATTACATCAAGAAAACCCCAGAAAAGTTCTGCCAAGCCCTCCTTTCCTCGGAAATAATCTGTATTAGGGCTTTCTTCCAGGTTAATTGTTATATACTCATTGTTATTTCGGACCGACCTCTGTCATCCCTTTTTATCTATTTAAAATACCATTCTGTTATTAATAAAACATATTTTCCTGCTATGGGACACATCCCAAGCCGAAAATATGAATTACACCACTCAAAATCTTCATGTTTTATCTATGTTTTGACTATATGTGTAAACATCATGTATTTCCCTGAGCTATGTGCTTACCAACTAGTGTTATTTCATGTAGATATGAATGTATGCTACTCATAAAACCCACATTAGCATAATTTGTCTGTTAACTGTGTGCATATTTGTGTAAAACGACGAATAGAAGACTAAAATGGTACTACATTTGTCTCTATATATGTATAAATTATATATTTTCCTGAAATGTATAACTACTAGCCAAGTAATTTTTCCTGTTAACTATGTGGACGACCATGTCATAACATGAATTAAACTATTCAAAATCTCCCTGTCTTATCTAAGTTTTTGTGTGTATATATGCAAACAACAGGTATTTCTCTGAACTATGTGGCTACCAACGAGTGTTATGTATATATGAATGCATGTTACTAATAAAGTATACATAAATCCAATTTTCATGCTAATTATATGTATGTTCTTTTAAAACAACGGAAAACGTGAATAAAACCTAGTCAACACAACTCAAAAGCTTCATGTTTTATCTACGTTTGTCTGTATATATGTGACCCTTGTGTATTTCCCTTTTATCTATACTACCAAGAAAGCTTATCACACGTAACACCCGACCTGGCAATAACAGACCTGTGTATTCTACCACTACCTACGTTACAACAAACCCTCGGTTATTGTTTACGTAATAATCACCAACTATTCGGAAGGCTCTATGTAGCCCTCTACGAATAATAAAATGACATATACACCTAAAACATAGACAGGTTGACCACTATTAATTAGAAATAGCACAAGTTAGATAGGTGCCGCTGGTTTTTGAGAGTCATTCTGTGTAAGGAGACGGCATATTTATACACATCATACTCCCTTGGTTATATAAGGGAGTTGCAACAAACAGCAAACACAGAATTAGACAGACACAATTATACCAAGTTGGTTATAGCAAGACGCAACAACAAAAATAAACACAGTTTAGGCCTATGTAACATCTAAACAGAAGAGATAGAGGCTTTTTGAGAATAATTCTTGTATGTAGAGACCGTCACGCATTATGACAATTTACTTATATAACAAGACATCACAACAATAACAACAAATAAAGACCGGAGATATAGGGCGGTACTACATTAAACATTAGAAAACCTCAAACGAAACAAAACAACACGAAAACTCCAGAAAAAACACAAAATTAACAATAAAATTTAGATAAAAATATAAAAAATTCGGCGTGGCACCTGACGATGATTGTTGTTATGTCTTGCTATAACCAAATTGAACCAGTGTGTGTCGATGTGTTATATATCATACAAGAATGGTGTTCAATCCTAATCTTTTCTATTTTGATGTGTGTATTTTGTTGAGCTGCTGCCTTGTATAAGAAACCTGTCATGTGTAATGGCGTCCCGTCTCCGCCCAAAAGTATTGTATTCAAAACCATTTGGTCCTATCTATAACATGCATTATTTCTAATTACTAGTGGTCAATCTGTCTATTTTTAGGTTTAAAAGTCATTTTGAGGTATATTACATGTTGTTACATGTGACAGACATCCTTGGTAGTTATGTATTTCATGGAAATACATGCTAGCCACCTATATACAGACAAACATACATAAAACATGAAGCTTTTTAGTTGTGGTAAATAGGTTTTTATTCAGTTTTTCCCCTTGTGTTAAATAAACTTGTCACATTATTAGCATAAAATTGTGTTTGTGGTTCTTTTATTAGTAGCTTCGTCATGGTTAAATAGATAAAATTGTAATACATAATATTCAAGTAGGTCATTCATTATATAGTTTACATAAAAGTAGGTTTGTCTTCACCTTTTTGTAGTTTTCACATAGACATATCACATAAATATACATAGTTAACACGCACCTTCTTTTTGTGTATGTTTTATTAGTAACCTACATTCATATATACATGAAATAACACTCATTGGTAGTCACTTAGTTCAGGGAAATACATGCTGTTTACACATATGCATACAAACATAGATAAACTAGTTGGCGTAGTGATACAATAGGAAGGGAAAAAATACATTGCTAAAATAGTCCCTGCTCGCGGAAGGTTCGCTTAGAGGTGAACACCAACCAGGTCTAGGCACGTTCTAACACCATATGCAAGATAACTCGAGACAACACAAGGGCAGCTAATTCTGTTAAACACATCTAGGTAACAACAAGTCCTAATAATAAACACCAAGGGCTAACAAACCCCAAGAAAACTCTAGAAAATAATTTTCTAGAAAATTAATATAAAAACATACCCCTAAGAAAAGATAACTTGAGACATCACAATGGGAACTAATTCTGCTAAAACTTGGCATGTAATAATAACTCAAAAAATAAACAACAAGGAATAACAAACATACTATAGAAAATAAACAAAATTAACCATAAAACTAACATGAAATTTAAAAAAAAATTCAAATTTATATTAATTTTAAATTCAAGAAATCACAGAAAACCTAAGAAAAGCTCAGCCACGCCTTGCTTTCCTTGAAAATAATCCTTATTATGTCTTTGCGCCAGATTAATTCCTATATATTCTTTGCGGTAGGAAAAAACCCCTCGTAAACCGCGCCATATACTACTAGCATGCTCGCGGAGAGAAAAGGTTCAGTACTCGATGGGCACAGTCATAGCAGTCCGAGGTGACAATCACTGTTCAGCTCTAGAACATAACGCAAGTCCCTAACGCTTCTAAATATGTGTACAGATTCAGACTTGGACGAGGGGCTCACGACGTTGGTGAGCAACGCTTCGGCTAAGAAGGCGAACTGGCCCGAGCCCAACTCATCTGTCAAGTTTTTCCTAAACCGGAACCAGACTTGAGGACGAGAAAAGGTTCAGTACCCGATGAGCACGGGCACAATAAGTCTAATTATACGAGGCAAGTTCACTGGCTGCGGAGCGCCTCGTGCAAGACAGGCGTGAAGGACAAACCGTCTCGGCGTAGAGTCAGTACACATTCGCTGCCTGGCGACAGATAGGAAGGTTGCCACAGGCTAGGGTAGCCCACCCGAATTATCAAGGCATGCTGAAATCGAATGTTCTAGGCCTACAAGGCGCATAATGGTGGCACAACGTAATCACGCTACCGGCGGAAATCGCACGGAATCTGTGCTGGTTATAATTGAGCGAATGCAAAACTATAAGACATTTGCACATAATTCATTAGGACTCCATTCGTAATCTATGATTATCGTGGTGTTTTTCATTGGTCACTATTTCTATACTTGGTGACGCTTTTGCCATTTGCGGCATGCGGCTACAAGTATATAGATAGTTTAAAAGCACACAAGGATCAGAAACGTAACCAATGAAGTTCTAATGAATTTCCTACTTAAGGATTATCCTGGTGAAAGTCAAGGTACAATACATCAGTCATGAAGTATTTACTACGTCCGTGAACAATTGTTCACCTTTTGTTGACCTCTTAAAGTTGGACAGATTGCTGGGAGCATTTCTTACTTTCGTGAGATCACGTCATCATCATCATCAGGTACCATGCCGGCTGGTGTAGGCATTCATGGCTCTCCACAGCTCTCTGTCCACAGTATTATGTATCAAGGTCGTTGTTGTTTCCTCGCCATGCCAGGTTGTCTAATATTTTCTCACGTTGTCGTCCTCTGTCTCTGTTGCCTTCAATTGTGGCTGTTGTGACTATGTTCTCTAAACCTGCCTGTCCCATGAAGTGGCAAAAAAAAGAAGATTGTCTTTTTCTTATATTGTTTATTAATGTCCGTTTCGCATTTGACTCTTTCAACACCTCTACAAGTCAGAGATCACGTAACATTCTAAATAAAAAAAACAATACCAGATGCGATGACGAGAGATCCCGTCGTGAGAACATGTGACATTACTGGGACACGCTATTTAGGGAGCTGATGAAAGATCACAACGAATCATATTCCTTAGTCACACTATGAGGTAAGCATACGGAGAGTCCTCATTATGATATAGTGTCACATTCTAGGGAAGAACATGAATGCACATAAACAAACAACGTGGCAGTTTGGGTAAAGCCGTTGGGCTAATAGTAAGTACAGGTTATATGGGGAATGTGGTTCTCAACCTGTGTTAAAAATCTCTCCCACAAGGAAGCCAGCTTTTTTTTACATGGAATTAAATTTAAAACAAAAATATGGAATTGCTTATCTGGGATGGGCTGCAGAAACGCAACTATTTGGAGAATAATTAATGTAATACGCTGTGTCAAGCCCCGGAACATTTCGAAATTTTGTTAGGCTCCAGTCGGGAAAGGGAAAGACACATTGTCATAATACGCGGTCATAGATAACAAAATGTCGAAAAATATAGAATGTCTCTGTCTAATGGCATTGAGGTCAGTTTCAAATCCTATCGCTGACAGACAAGAATGGATGGTGACATCTGTGTTCTGTTTAGTCACATTGATAGAAACAACTCAAGTTCGAAAATTGATGAGGCTAGACTAGGGAACCTCCGTCCTGTGAAAATAAAATACATCATTTTGAATATTTCAAATAAATACTCCTGAAATATTGAAGAAAAAAAGAAACGAAATACAGTTACCAGGTTTCCCTGTGTCATTCGTTCGCTCATGTCTTTATGTATGTGTATGTGTCTGTGTGTACGATGTATATGAATGTACCATGATACATATGGTGTAAGACGACTAGATTACTATACATGCATAGTAGTTCTCCTATAATTCAGTGATTAATAGAATTTTTTTTCTAGTCCGATAATAGCTATACACAGAACGGTTTTGTTCTATGTTATATTCGGTTCATGTTGATTTCACACTTTGATTTATCAAATGTGAATTGCAGATACTTGTTGTTGTTGCTGCGATCCTCAGGAATTATGAACTATTAGCTCTTACTTCCGTTGCACAATGGAGTAGTTTCCCCAGAGTTATATGCAAAGCAAATGTAACGTCCAGCAGTGAGCAATGACATGATAATTATTCTTCTACTGAAAGAATATAATTTAACAATTATAAAAACCTTTCGAAGATTTTGATGGGTTATCTACCTACGTTTTAGTAACACCCGTTAGGAGCCGTGAGCTTCATCTCCTCTGTAAAGTCTATATGCCAGTCAGAGTTGTCCATACCAACTCAGGTCAGAACAATGATCAATAGGATAGTGGGGCCGCCGGTTAAGGATGTAAATGGACAATGAGCTCATCTAGTACATCCATTTTAATGCTCAGTAGTGGATTCTCTGAATTTTGCAACAAAGAAACATGTAAACATACAATAAAAATATATGTGACAAACGCAAGTGGGAAGCCTCATTATATTGGCATGTTGGTGATTAGAGGAGGTGGATGAAAATGTACTTTCTTTGAAAAGAAACAAAGATAACACAATCAACACCTGACAGTGACTTTGAGTCTACATATACTAGAATGTATACTGAAATATTGACAAACAACTAGCAACTCGGATACTATACCCAATAAGGTACACATGTGTTTTACACCAGCTTCAAAACCATATGTTTGCAGGATGTCACAAAAGGTGCATTTAACTAGGGCTCTGCTGGTTTTATGACTCGCACGATACTATTGCAAAACAATATTTGCATCTCTCATTATAACTATTATTTTAGATTGTTGTTGTACTATAGAAAATAACGTACACAATGTCAATGCAAACTTTTCTTCTTGATATAAACTAGCATCAAATCACGTGGGGCACTCCTATAAGTGTCCCGATTTCCGTTCCAGCAGCCATCCCAATTCTATGTAGAGATATAGAATCAGGTGTTGATTGGGTTTTCTTCTGAACTTTCTAAAAAATACGTTTCCTTCCCCTCTAGACGCTTCTATTGCGGACATTCTCTGTATGTGTACGTTCTCAGCGTGATTGATATCATCTTCATCTTGAAATACATGTATTACTGCCTTGACCAAGTCTGATTTATCTCATCTCAACATTTTACCGTCTATCGCCACATTACCTGCCATTACGTTAGCCATCTCGTTTCCTCTGAGCTCAGTATGACTAGGGTAGTATATTCATGTACAGTTCTGGACAATTTCCTTATTCAATAAATTTAATTTTTTGTTCTTAGCATTTACTTTTCGATATTGCGCAGCATACGTTGAGAGGCTGTATTACCAGGTGTGTTGATGTATCAATTATCATTCAATTAAATTCTGCTATAACTCCATCTATCCCCATCCTCATGTTCGATGTGACAGTGGAGTACGCAGAAGATGCGTGCTGCTAACTGCACGTATATACTCAACGTCTTATGTCCGTTCTTTGATGTTGTCTGCCTATGTCTTTATTTGTCCTCTACTTCTTCCACTTTCGACAGTTCCCTGCAGTATTTTTTGAGTACGGATAATGTCTGCATACATGTCCAAACAATGTTAGTTTTCATTATTTTACTTTTGAAAGCAATGGTTCTTGTACACTTGCACACATGTCTAATGTATTTCTTACGTACACACTTGTCTTATGTAATTCGTAATAGGAAATTCCTAGAATTCGTCTGTAGCATTTGTGCTCGAAAGCCTGTAATTGTCTCTCCATGTCCGCAGTGAGTGTCCGACTCTCACAATCATACATCAAAACAAAATGCACCGGCAACTTATACAGTTTGATTTTTACTCCAACAATGATATTTATTTTCGAAATCACAGTTAGCCTTCGCATAGACCCTAAAGCCATCTCCATTCTTATTGTTAGTTCTACTTTACATTTTCCATCGCTGCATATTCTGGATCCGATGTATTTGAATGTATTATTCACCTTAAACGTATGTCCATTCATCATGATGTTAGTCTGTTTTTATGTGTCTCTGCTATTAACTAAAATTTTGCTCTTTCTGTGTTGATTGCCATTCCGTACTGGTTGTTATTTTTTTCCAACGTTGCTGTTAACACTAAATGCCTTTAACAGATTGTCTAAAATCTGAAGGTTAAAGTCAATCATCACACACACGAAAATACGCGTATTTAATTGCTGCGTTCTTCCGTGCTATCATATGGATGTGATAGCTGGAAAAGTTGTTTATCTTCAGAAAATAAACTACTGAGTTAAAAAAAAATATCTCCGTAGGATAACTAACGCACATTAAAATGAATTCAAATCGAATGATAAAATCAGAGAAGAAACATACCAATAATTCATCACAGATGTTATCAGAAAACGCCGTTGGTCCTACACCTGGCATGTCCTACGTGCAGACATCAACAGAATACACCACCAATCTCATGAATGGATACCTGCAGTTAAAAGAGTCAGGTGTAGACCAAAAGAAACACTCAGAAGAACAATACTTACAGCAAGCAAATGAAGCAATATACATTCTATTCAAGAACTACACAGAATAGCTTTGAACAGGCAGAATTTGAGAGATCTGACCTCTGCCCAATGCGTTAACTTAGCGTCAAAGAAAAATTAATGAACGAAAACACACACTTGTAATTCTTGTTCTGACCCAGCTATAAGATGAATTTAATCAGCAAAACGCAAGCTGCAGATAGGGCGCGTCCGATCTCTATAGACGTGTTGTAATCATGTAGTGTCTCCTGTATGATATGATATACGGTATTTCAAACATGCACACTAGACCACAATATAAATTACACTTGACTATAAGAATATAAATTTCAATATAAAGAACAGCTTCATATGTTATCCAAGAATTCAAGTCGTTGTCACCCCCTGCCCCATTTTTATGGCTTTCAATTTTCCACATGTTTTGTTATGATGTTTTGTTTCTTTCTGACATTATGTCGTATCCATCAGTATTTGCTATTTGTGTTTTCCCTCTTAACTGGGTGCCTCTTAGATTTGCCAGAGTTTGAAGATTTAATTGAATAATTCACAAATCTGATCATTTAAACGTCATTTAAACATAAACTATATGTTTGGAAATAAGTTTTTTTTTTAAATGTACCTAAATGTTGCTTTTTCCTCCTCCGCTGGTTCTTAATCTCCAGCATATACGCGAGATGTAGTTTGGAGAAAGGCATGCGTTTTGACATGGATTACATATAATTTCGGCGATATCTGCGTCTTTCGATCTGACACATTCCACGTAAGTATGTAGTAAATTTGAAAATGAAGTAGAAGTTAAATGTTTTCTGTCATTGTTAGTCAGTGTTAGCTACGTTAGCCATGTTAGCCATTGTTAGCCATTGTTAGCCACGTTAGCCTTTGTTAGCCACGTTAGCCATGTTAGCCATTGTTAGCCACGTTAGCCATGCAAGCCATTGTTATCCACGTTAGACATTGTTAGCCACGTTAGCAATATTAGACGTTGTTATCCACGTTAGCCATGTTAGCCATTGTTATCCACGTTAGCCATTGTTAGCAACGTTAGCCATATTATCCATTGTTAGCCACGTTAGCCATATTAGCCATTGTTATCCACGTTAGCCATGCTAGCCATTGTTAGCCACGTTAACCATTGTTAGTCACGTTAGACATGTTAGCCATTATTAGCTACGTTATCTATGTTAGCCATTGTTAGCCACGTTAACCATGGTAGCCAATGTTAGCCACGTTAGCTATCTTTGCCATTGCTAGCTACGTTAGCCATATTAATCAATGTTAGTGACGTTAGCCATGTAAGTCATTGTTAACCACGTTAGTCATGTTAGTCAAAGTTAACCACGTTAGCCATGTTAGCCATTGTTAGCCCCGGTAGCCATTCTAGTCAATGTTAGCAACGTTAGCCAGATTAGTCATTGCTAGCCACGTTCGTCACGTTAGCCATTGTTAGCCAAGTTAGTCATGTTAGTTATTATTAGCCAAGTTAGTCATGTTAGCCAATGTTAGCAAACGTTAGCTAGATTAGTCATTGTTTACCACGTTAGCCATTGTTGTACTACGTTAGCCATTTTAGCCATTGTTAACCAGGTTAGTCCTTGTTAATCACGTTAGTCAGGTTTGCCATTTCTAGCCATTATTAGCCATATTAGCCATTGTTAGCCATGGTAGCTCGTGTTAGCCATTGTTAGCAACGTTATCCATTGTTAGCAATTGTTAGTCAGTGTCAGCAATGTTAGCCATTGTTAGCAACGTTATCCATTGTTATCCATTGTTAGCCGTGTTTACCATTGTTAGCCATTGTTAGTGAGTATGTTTGTTTGTTTTGTTGTGCGTTCGCTCCATTGTAACCAGCACGGATATCCGTGCGATTTCCGGCGGGAGCGTGATTATGATGTGCCACCGTAATGCACCTAGTAGGCCTAGCACATTCGATTTCGGCATTCCTTGACAATTCGGGTGGGCTACCCTAGCCTGTGACAGACTCCACATCTGTCGTCAGGCACGCGTGTATGTGGTCACTCGTCGCCCAGACGATTTTTGCTCATGTCTGGCTCGCACGAAGTGTCCAACTGTCTATGAACTTGCCTCGTGTAATTGGACGTGCTGTGTCTGTGTCCATCCGGTACTGAACCGTTTCTCATCCGTGAGCCTGGTTCCTTAAGAGGAATAACTCATCAGAAGAGTTGGACCCGGGCTATTTCGCCCTCTTAGCCGAGGTGTCATTCACCGACATCGTGAACCCTTTGTCCAAGTTCGAGTCTCACACCATGAGAGCAAGGGGTTCTCGAGATGAGCGACCATGTCCCAATATCGTCTAAGCCCATCAGGTACTGAACCCTTTCTCTCTGCAAGTGTATTTCCGGTATAGGAAAGCTTTACATTAGAGTTGGGCCAGGACTGCCATCTTATTCCCTTTTTTTTGCCTGAGCCTATCGGTTACGGCACCCTTTCACTTTGTGAGCATGTTTCCGGTATAGGAAGACTGGACATTAGAGTTAGGCCAGGTATTTTAGCTTTGCTAGACTGCCATCATTGGGTATTAGTCTCTGCCTATAAGAAAATGAAGTAACTAGAAGCTCGTCTCGAGCTAACAGAGCATGTAGTTCTCATTTCCGTAATCCTTTCCACTTTCTATGTGCAGTTGGCGCTGCCCTCTTGTGCTGTTCTGCCCTTTCATGTTTTCCATTGTACTCAGTATAAAATATATGTCTTTTGTCATGCATCCACCTTTTCATGCTTTTTCATTGGCCGCCCCTCCAATGTTCGTACTGGACTAAGTAGGTTCATTGTATGTCGACAGTGTCGCTGTATGTGGTGTTGCTGATGGTGTAGGAGATAGTATCTGTCTTTTATGCATTCACATCTCTTTCAATCTGCTACATCCACATTTTCGGACACGATCCTCAAATGATTTGGTCTGACTCAGCTCGAGGTGCTGTATTTCTGTTTCCAGGGTGCACCGCGAGGAGGTACATTTCGGTTCTTGGTTATCTGCTAACCCTGGGTTCACCGAGAGCAATTCGTTCCCTGTGCACTCCTATTGTTAGTCACTGTTAGCCATGTTAGCCATTGCTAGCCATTGTTAGCCATGTTAGAAATGTTATCCAATGTTAGCCATAGTTAGCCATTGTTAGCCAATGTTAGCCATAGTTAGCCATTGTTAGCCATTGTTAGCCATGTTAGCCATAGTTAGCAATGTTAGACGTGTTATCAATGTTAGCCGTGTTAGCAATGTTAGCCATGTTAGCAAGCTCTAGCTTTAGATTATAATCAATGGCAACTATCTTGTAACGCTGCTGCTGCCGTGTTTTTTTAGACATCGTATCCCCTTGATGTCATCCTCGACTATCATATGTATAAGTAAGCTAAGAAGATTGTAATAATAGTAGTAGTGTTTTTTGTGAATCAGCCCTACAACAAACAATATCTTATATGTGTGTAAAAATTGTTTACATTGTTTCTATATCACACGGATTTAATAATTTCATATTTTGAAAAGAAAATGTTGACAGCGAATACGTTTTTGTTAATTATGTTATATGTATCCGAATGGTTTATTTTCACTTTTCCGATGCTTCTTCGAAAATATGTGACATAAACCTCTTCAATAGCCAGGCCATTTACTTTATGGGATACATGCTCGTATTGTTAATTATTTGTTTTCTTTTTATTTTCTACATTGATTTGTTGCCCATTTTTTTGCAGTCCTTATGAGAATCTATATCTTGTCATGCATGCGCTGTTCCTTGCGCGATATTAGACACAGGTCATCTGGAAAACCAGATCTTTCAGGTGCTTATTGAATTAGTTTATCTTGTTACACATTCTATAATTATGAGATATATTGTCGGGTGGAAAGCAACAATGTATGACGTTTTTTAACTTCAAAATGTTCTGGTAGCTTGCATTTGTTGATAGCATTGAATGTAATTAACAATGCATTTACGAACTATAATAAATGATGCGTATTAAATAGAGAACATGGTTTAGGTGAAAGGTGGAAAACGTGTGATTATGTTCAAGTGATACGGAATGATTCCCTTCCCAATTATGTCATGCAGGTGACAGTTGGTGATGGAAGAATGATTGGTGAATGCGAAGTATGCATTAATAATCATCATCATCATTAAGTGCCGTCTGCGCAACGAAGGTCGGCTGCAATGTATCTCCAACATCTCCTGTCTCTTGTCTTGGTGGTGCACTCTGCTAGACTGTAACCTGTCCATCGTGTAATGTTACTCTCCCACTTGTATCTCTGCCTACCTCTTGCTCGCTTCCCTTTGACTTTACCCTCAAGTAAGGTCTTCAATAGGGTGCCATATCTTTTAATTTGTCCAAAGTATTTTATTTGTCTGATCTTTATTTCTCTTAGTAGTTCTTTCTTCATATTAAGATGCATTAATAATATCAAAGACTGAACATGAAAATGGTTATTCGCTCTCTGAATATAGCACTGGGAACAGAGACGTTTGGGAAAATTGTGTGTGGATGTTTCAGCAGTGACACCCGTACACCACTGAGAGGTGATGGATTTAGTGAAGGTGATAATGATAGAATGAATTTATTGTTTTGTTCTTTCAACATATGTCTGTCTAAAATTCCGTAATACCTACATATGTTCACTACTAAATGATACATTATTTCCAAGACTTATCTTACAACCTACATATTCCTAAAATATAATGCTGTATTTCTCTATATAGATTTCTTTATAATAACTCGTAGAGGCATATATACTGTGAACACTAATTATTTTAATAGTGATAAGTCGAATAAGACATGCATATGACGACACTCAATACAAGTAAGTCAATTACTAATAATACTATTAATAGTGAGAAGCCACTGAAATAAAGACATTCGTTGATTCGAGTAGGTATTTTCACATAATAAATAATGAGCATCGCATACAAACTGTATACAAGTAAACACTGATTATCTGAGTTATCTTTACCTGGAGATATAAACTACTAATACCATAAATAGCTGAATCATTGGGATCATGGATGTCAGCTTTAACACAGATCTAGAAGAGAGTTGGACAAGAATGCTTATTATCACGTCGTATGCTACTTTTGTAGGAACGTGTTATGATATTAGCAAACAAAATATCATGGAGCAGATGTAACGCACCATCCATTGCGTCCCCATACGCATAGCATGATACACAATGTCTTTTACAATTACCTTTATGTTGTTTTAAAATACGCACTGTCATATGATCTCCCACAGTGCTTCTCCGACCATAAATGAGTTAATGATCCTTTTTCAAAGCCAACAATTTGAATGGATCCGTCTCCAGAAGAAAAAAACATACTCATTATGTTTACATTACTTTGAGATACTAATACAAATATTAGTCATAGTTATGATTACCCAATTTATGACATTATACAAAAAAGTATATAACCAATATGCTATATGCTGTTTTGTAATACGTCTTTCATTATACATTTATTATCTCTAAACACTACCACTACACATCGTAGAATTATTATTGCTCAGAAACAGTTCATGTCAGTATAAGGCATGTTAATTGTATTGTTATTTGGATTCATTACAGGGTAATTTGTCCACACACATTCCAACTTTTTAAATATACAATTTGATTTCATATAACTTCCGTAACGCTGAGATGAAAACATGTCTCTTAGATCGATTGATGCTGTGCTGTATGTTTAATGAAATAAAAGTTCGTTTCAGTAAATAATGTATGGTTTATTTCGTTAAAAACGTGGACACATTATTCTGTAAAGGACCATTACTATAAATCACTTACATAAATGTTATTGCAATCACTGCGCACAATGTGATTTCGCATAATGCTCGATATCTACTTCGATATGTTTGTTAGACATGTCCCAAGTCCTAGCTGTTGCATTTTTTTCAAATACAGTAAAAATCCGATTTTCCGAATGACTTGGGCCGATTAGGATAATTTCGGATAATTGGATAAATCTCAGGAATGAAGTAAAACAGTGCACATCCATACAATCATATATTGAAATGAACGAAATGTTATTGATAAAAGTGCAGTAATATGTAAGCAACTATGTACTGCAAATTAAATGGCGATCTGCAAATTAAACAGCAGAAGAGGGCAATAACTTGTTGCTTCGTTGCTATTAATAACGTCATTTACAAACCATAGTAACGGCACGAGCACACTGACCCTGGGCCTCTCTACCCCGTCGGATAATTGGGGATTTGATTAATTCGGATTCGGATAATCGGATTTCTACTGTAATTATGATGTTTCTTTAGTTTTCTCATTACTGAACTAACGCTGTTCTCGATTAAATATAATATTGGAAATATTGCAATAAATAGTTTCGTTTCTAGCTAAAGAGTGTGTGCACAACTCTAAAGCATATTTAAACAAATGTTGCAAAATAATGTGTTACGTCACAAGCATTTCCTCATTTCAAGCATTTATTCTTGCATATTCAGGTGACAAAATTAATTCACATACATGGGTAGCAATATAACAACAGACGGAAAAGGAGTGGAGAAGCACACAACATGTGTTATAAAACATATTACAGGGCACATGACAACAATCTTCAGAAATAAATGTGTAACTTAAACACCAAAATAACACTGACAAAAAACGATTATTATACCAACGTTTTGCTACCAATGTATATGTGTATGTATATATGTATGTATATGTATGTATATATAGTATATATGTATATGTTGATGTGTTGTACATGGAAAACAATTCCACATGTTATCTAATGATATTCTTCCATGCACATTTCTATGTTCTCTATATCTATTTGTAGTCCCCCCCCCCCGGTGTACTAATTTCTTTCTCTATCTTTCTTTTCTCTTTTATTCTTGCTCTCTACGTTCACCCTCCCACGATTCTTGATACTTAGCATCTTAATATTATTATTTTCCCCAAATCCATTTCTGTTTGTCAATATTGAACGCACCTAATTTTGCACCTAATCTCATAGCCGCGACAAAATGGCCACTTTGGCAATGGTTCTTGTTGGGAAAGCTTTCTCCAAGTCTTTGCATTTTTGTATTTTTATAGTTATGTTGTCTTAATTGGTTTTTGTTTCTCGACAAAGGTTCCAATATGATCGACACGAAGAAAATTTTCTTTGTTATTTTTTTGTATTGTTATTTCTGGTTTATTCATATTGATAGTTAGGCTATATTCAGTTACCTTTATAATTAACTTCGTATTTACCTCATGATACATTGCAGCAGTGCATGTGCTAAACGTAAACATCAATGTGTTCAATCCGTGTGTAGGAAAATCAAGATAACATTAACACAACTATCATGCCAATAGAAGTGCGAAAAGAAATACATTGCAATTTTGATATTACTGAAACTAAATGAAGGGTGGCTTCTAAATAACATACTATGAAAGATGATGCTGTGTTTTGGACAATTAATGAGATACGATGACGTCGAAAGGTTGATTATGGATGACAGAGTGCCAGGGACGGAGAAGAATCCCACTCTCTCTTTTCAACAGCTAAAAACGTGTTTATACCACAAATTCCGCAAATTTTGTGTAGTTTTATTGACAGCCACTAACACGTTATGAATCTCAATCAATAACGGAAAGCTAGAAAGAGTTACCATATTTTAATAACTTAAGTCTCTTATCAGCAGCAACATGGAGTGATTCGAAAAAGTCTGAAGGAGTATGATACAGTTTATAAACTAATTGATTGGCTGAAACGAAATAACAAACCAACTTTGCCCTACTGCGTGCATATCCCTAGTTGCAATCTACGGACGTGAATCTTCGACAATCACAATGCGAGAGAAGCATTGCACCATTTGAAAATTAATGTTACATGTGAATCTTCTAGACAACATGAGTCAAACATATCACATATAAGGACATCCTAGAAGAACTGAATGAACATGGAAACTGATTAAACATTAAGGTGGTTCTGTAGAGAAAATTGTAATATTTTGACTATATCAAACGACATGATCGACTAGACAATACATACTGGAGGGAATGGTGCTAGAGCAATGTAAACAAAGAAGAAGCTAATACACTCTACCAAAGATTACTTGACCATGAGATTCAAGAAGCGTAAATAGTAACTCACAATCGCCAGTATTTTAGATCTGTCTTTAATCACTTTACATTTTGAGAAAAAAGCAACATCGATTTGAGTAGAATTTTAACCTGTCCATTTGTTTGAATGAGTGTAATGTTGCGAATGTAGATATTCAAACGCACGGGTAGCTTTGAGAATCCATGCGACAGTCCTAGCACTTTTGTTTTGACTGCATATGCTCAGGATTATAAGGATGCATGTGAACAGATGCATTATTGAAATCATAAGAAAAAGACAGTCAACATTTATTGGACACATAATGAGAAGAGGAGGCATTGAGAATATAGTGACAAAAGGAAACATAGAAGGACAAAGATCAAGGGGAAGACCCAGAGAAAAGTATTGATCAGTTTGACTAAATGGCTTCGATTGACGACACCAACAGAGATGATGCCATGTATGTGAGATCGATGCACATGGATAAATATGATCCCCAACGCCATTCGGTACAACACTTTCTCAGGATCCCATCCTCAAAAGAAAGTGTCTGGTCATGAGCATATGCGTTGGGCCAGGGCTAAATTGTGTGTCCCTTTTGTGCCTGAGCCCATCGGATACGGAACACTTTCTCCATTAAATAATTATCCATTGAATAATGCAAATGTCAATATTGATGGAAATATTGAGATATGACAACAAACAAGAAGCAGAAATAAACGCAAGATGTAATAAGGCCAGTCAGGTCATTGGACAATTAACACCTTTACTGAGAAACAAAAATATTACGCTAGAAACAAAGAAAGCGCTATTCAACACCATTTTTTTTACCACCGAACATTATATTCTAGAACAATTCATAAGATAAACACCACTGAAATGAAATGTGTGAGACGTATGATTGTAGTTAGCTTGAAAGACACAATCAGAAATGAAGAACTAAGGAAACAATTAGGGGGCAAGCCAATAATAAAATACATCCAGAAGCAACAAGTTAAATGGTTCGGCTACCAACCAGACAGAAAGAGCACCTAATGGACGCACTAGTAAAAGGTGGATAGATAGTGCAATGGAGACACTCAGAAACAGCGGAAGAGGCCAATATAAGGGCAAAAGACCGTACACTCACTCTCCCCTCAACACCGAAAGATATACGAGGACAGAAAGAAGAAGAAGAAGAGGGAAATTAGCAAATTTATGATTTTCTTAAGCGTTATTCTAGTATACGCATGTTTTAGAACAATCGCATCTAACAATATTTCCACCAGCAATATTTAGGACCTTAAGAGACCCCGGAAAAATGGCATGCAGTGATTTTAGTACTATAAACTCGTTTAGTCTCTCTCATGACTTATACACTATTCCTGACACTTGAACAGAGGGACACTCACCACAGATAACACGTGGCATAATATATCTCTGTTGACACTAATCGTTTTTTTAAAATGTTTTAATTTAATTTGGCTGGTTTATTGGTTGGTTGCTGAGCCAGCATTCCATGAAATCATGCCATTTGACCCAATTATAGTGATGGGAAGGCTGTGGATTTTCTACTCACACCAGGCCAGAAAACAACTATCACACCACCGGCATGGTAGGTTTCTAAATATGCACTGCTTCCAGCTACTATTTAAATTACACATTTTGTTTCCGACACTCACTGTGGACAAGGAGAGACGGTTAGCTGTTTTCTATTTTATAATGCAAGTGTAATATACCATAAATGCACATTTTCTATAGAGAACATAAGACAGAAGTATATGTAAGAAATACTATTGAGAATATCGCACATTACATGAATCAGCACTTTAAACACCACGAAATATGCATATGTTTTACATGTATGCCAATATGAATCCCTGGCAGGTAATATATTGCAGTGTACAGTCGAACTTGGAAGAAAGAGAGGATGCTCAAGAAAATTATGGGTAGACACTATCAAAGACTGGAAATGCCAAAAGTGA
The DNA here is from genome assembly GCA_034231615.1 of Meghimatium bilineatum. Taxonomy (NCBI): domain Eukaryota; kingdom Metazoa; phylum Mollusca; class Gastropoda; order Stylommatophora; family Philomycidae; genus Meghimatium; species Meghimatium bilineatum. The sequence continues at coordinate 48,904,520 of CM067300.1, forward strand.
TCTACTCATCCGCATCGCTGATAGAAATATAAATGAACAAATGGTCAGAGGGTGTCCGACAAAGTGGATGGTGCCGTAGTAACCTAATGCACTAATAGTCAAGCAAAATGAATTAAACAGGTTACTAAAACACTTACCTTGCCTATTAAAAAAAAATATATTAAAAAAAGTATATATAAAAAAAACATACAATAAAACTAATCAGGACAATTCTCCACGTATCGGCTCAAATTGAACCTTTGTCAAGAGACAAACAACAGAAAAAAACAAAATAAAAAACAAAATAGATGACTAGATTTCATCAAGCCCCGTCTCCATAGCGCAGGGATGGCAACGCATCTAGTAAAAGAGAAAATGCGTGCATTCATTATAAACAAACCGAAAGTGGGAAATTAGAGACACTATAGATGAGTGCAAGAATAATAAAAGAAAAAGATAAGAAAAATACCCCTTTTGTCACTCTATCAGACAGGCAGGGTTTAAGAACATAGTCACAACAAAATGTGTTGGTATAATAATCTATACATACGCTGATAGAAACCGTGTATTTACTATCTGTTGACCAATGTCGTACTTCTACAACGCTCACTAGTCATGAGTTCTGGGATGGGCGTATATAAATAAAACTGCATTTATTCATATGTTATTACTTTATATATATATATATATATATATATATAATTCCATTATGCAAACATAAGCAGACGACACTGCCATCATGACATTATACGAACATGAAAATGTTTCATTAGTTTTAACATATTGTTGCGAAACAAAAATTATACTCTCAATACACACATACACGTATGCCACTTTGTTGGTCTAAGAATGTAGCTTTCAAGAAAATCTCGGAACGATATATTGATTACAAATTTTCAGACCTCCATATATGCTCGCTTTAAGACAGGTTAATGCGCCCACGTGCAACATACATCTCGGTCGTATACGCTCGTGGTTTTACATTCAACATATCATATATATTATTAGCATCAACTATACAATTATAAAGTGTCCAAACAGTCGCTTTGAAATGACGCCACGGATCCGGAAAAATACAACTCATAAGACATGTCAGTGGTGTAGGGTCGATAGACTCCAAAAAGATCAGAGTCCCATGTCATGATTAAACAACTTGTAGGACATACATAGCAGGAAACATCAACTGTTGACATCGGATAGTTGTTGTTTAAATTAGTTCTGGCACACATGTATAGTTATGTTCTATAAACATTATCAAAAATATATCAAAGATTTCTTTTTAAAGATATCCGTTCTTGACACCAAAACATGCAAATCTAAGTATCGCATAGAGCGGAAACCTTCATTGGCCGCTTAATACCTTTCCTTTCATCTTGTAATATCAATTTTAGTGTGCTTTCAGATGCTGGCTTCAGACCAATCATACTTTTAGAAATATGTTGTAATGATATTAGTTCTCATAAATGAAGCGGAAACTCCATATCTGTACATAACATCTTCGAAGACAAGAAGAACAAACGCCTGGAGCCGAAATACACGATTATATAAGGTATGTCTTTTAAAACTAGTTAATGTTTTATATGTGGATGTAAATACGTGTATCGTGCTGAGCTGAAATCTAACTGGTAAAGCCCGGGACATGGTAACTAAGTTTGTGCTAATCACTGTAGACACACATAATAGCAAAAACAAATCAACCTTTCGACTAAACGAGTAAAAACGACACTATAGACGTTCACATTGCCGAGTTCATTGTCGATATATTCACTGTCAATGTGTTTAACCGTAACGGTGTGCCAATCGGGACGTATTATGTCTAGATGTCAACATAAAAATGAAGCTGTAAATTAATTTAGCGGCATTGCATGCGGGTGTAGTGTCGACTTCAGCGATTGAAATTTAGAGACGAACTGGGGTGCAAAGGAACGAATTGCTCTCGGCGGACCCAGGGTTAGCAGACAACCAAGATCCCAAATGTACCTCCTCACGGTGGATCCTGGAAACAGAAATACAGCCGCTCGAGCTGATTCCGGCCAAATTATTTGGGGATCGTGTACGAGAATGTGGAGGTAGCAGAATGAAAAAAAAAATTACTGCATAAGAGAAAGACAATATCTCCGACACCAATAACATCACCACATACAGCGACATTGTCGACATACAGTGAAGCTAGTAGTCCAGTCCGAACATTGAAGGGGCGGCCAATATAAAAGGCACGTAAAGGTAGATGCATGGTGAGAGACAAGTAGATTTCATACTGAGTACAATGACACAATGAAAGGGCAGAACAGCGTCAGAGGGCATCGTGAACTGCAAATAAAAGTGAAAAGTTCCTAGGAAAGGGGAAGTACACACTATGTTAGCTCGAAGGGAGCTTATAGTTACCTGTGCTCTTTATAAGCAGAGACCCAGACCCAATCATGGGCGCGGGAAAATGCAAGAAGCCCTGGCTCAACTCTACTGTCAAGCTTTCCTATACCGGAAATACACTTGCAGAGAGAAAGGGTTCCGTACCTGATGGACTCAGGCACAAAAGGGTCAACGATTTTAGCCATGGCCCAACTCTACTGTCAGGTTTTCCTATACGGGAAATACACATGCAGAGAGAGAGGGTTCAGTACCTGATGGGCTCAGAAGCTATGTGGACATGGTCAGTCAGCTCGAGAACGCTTTGCTCTCAAACGCGTGTTGTGGGACTCGAACTTGGGCGTGGGTTTCAGGATGTTTCTGAACGAAACCTCGGGTAAGAAGGCAAAAGAGCCAGGGTCCCAATCTTTTGGCAATTTCTTCCTCATACGGAACCAGGCTCGCGGATGAGAAACGGTTTAGTACACGATGGGCAAAGGCAGAGTACGTCCAATTGCACGAGATGGGTTCATAGACAGTGGAACACATCGTGCGAGAAAGACGTGCTCGACAAGGGTTTTGGCGAAGAGGCACTACACACCAGCGTGCCCGGCGACAGATAGACAGGCTGTCACGGACTAGGGAAGCCTACCCGGACTAAAGACATGACGAAAACGGATGTGCAGGACCTCGGACGTCCAGACCTCAAGTGGCCAACCGAGATGCAAATAACACAGTTCTACTGTGGAGCTTGCATCACAACGTATTTCACGCTCCCCGGCGGAAATCACACAATATATTCTTTGTGATTATATGAGAGCGAATGCAGAAGAGGAAGAAGAAGAAGAGACGAACATACATAATGAAACGTAAAATCTTAATGGAGCAAACGATATTTGAAACAGGTCCGCAGAATGGCAGCAGCTCAGCTCGCAATTCGAGTCAACGAGAGGGTGCCATCTGAGTCGACCTGGTTCAAATCCCACTTGCTGCATTACGATTTTGTTTAATAATAAATCGTTCATGCTTCTATATTACGTTATTCATTTACCATAAATAATGAGGCAAGAAAAGTGAAGAAAAACAAAATTGGTCTTCTTTGCTAACTAGGAATGCTTTAGTTACTCTTTTTTGTGTTGAAAGTCACAATAAATGTTTCCAGCTGACATAAAATTGGTACTGAATAATGAAAACAATATAGAAACCTGCATGAGAGTAGTCGAGTTCAAAAAATGTAAGAAACACAGCGTATATATATATATAAACATTGACTGAAATTGCTTCGCCAATTAATGGGCAATAATCATATTTGCCAACAGTAAGAGCACACAACACGCTCGTAAAGACAACAAGAGGAAGATGGAAAAGAAGTTTGATTTAAGAAGTAACCAACGTGCTGGGTAGTTGCTATTTAAAAACACGTCTCCTCTTCTTCATTAGTTCGCTAATAATGTATATGCAGGATGCATCTCTAGTATAAATTGAACAGTACTTTCCATTTATTGTTTTGTACCATATATTTCAATATTCAAATGCGTAACAGAAAGCCAGTGTGCACACCTACTCTCTAAAGATATGCTATGTAGTTTGGTTTACTTGCCTACATGCACAATGTGCTGATGTTTCAATTAATCAATTAACAATTTTAGGTACATTTATAGCTATTTATAAAATAAAACGTTTGAAAACCAAATGGAAAAACACCAAAATATAAACGAAATTGCTAATGTTGCGATCTTTTATTTTTTTTCCGCTTGCAACATACGGCTATGAAGAATGGACCTTAAGTAAAACAGCGACAAAGAAGAACAATACCTTTGAGATGAAATGCTACAGAATGATACATATACTATCATGGACGGAAAAAAGAGAACTTCAGAAAACACATGAAAATTCCAGAATGTTGGTTACTAAATACAATAACAAAAAGATAGCTACACCTGTTTGGTCATATAAAGGGACACAAATGATTAGAAAGACAAATAATGGAAGGCAGAGTACCTGGGAGAAAGGGGAGACCACGAAGACGATGGACTGACGTCATTAAAGATAGCTTCAATACATCATTGGAAAATGCAAGCCAAATCGTTCAAGACAGAGAGGGGTTTAGAGAGTCCCTTGGGAAGACAACGTTCTGGAAAGAATACGTCACATGACAGACAGCTATTTAGTCTATTGTTACCAGTTCTGATTCAAAATACGATGACCTGTTTATGTATGTTTAGTAGAGGGTAGTCATCACTTGAAGGTAAGTTAATATTCCTGCCTGCTTTTATCATGGATTTCTTTTGACGATAGCTTCTTGGTACATCAGGTTGTTGTATTCTAGAACCTGTATTGGCTAGTTTGATCATATCTCTCATTTCACAGTGACATGGACTTCATTGCATTATGGTCTACACCGAAGCTGCGCTATGGACAACACCTCTTTCAACTCTGGTAGTTCATATGATTTTAGTGCTTCTGCTGCTGATAATGTCCCCCATCATGGACAGCTCCATGGCTTGAGGTTTAGTACAGCCAGCAGAATTTATAAACTATGACTGTCCTGGCCACGTACAGTAGGGCAGGACCACAATCTCACCTAGCAAGTAAAGATGCTGAAGTTAGCGAAATTTGACTAGAACGCTACTCACAGCAACAAGAATGTCATGCATTATCGAACTGTACATCAATCTATCAAATGTGCCACAGCAAGAAAACATATCATTATTCACTTATGTGACGCGTAATAGCAAAAGAAGAGGAAAGACAATATATTGATGTATAAATGAGAAACATGTATTCCCATATATATATTTCATAGAGGTAAGTCGAGAATGCATTGGCATGTTAATACTCCCTATGTGACCATGGTCAAATAGGGTTATTAAATTCCTATACATGTATGTTTGTTCCTTCCGGATAGATTTGTAGATAATTAGGAGGTGAGCAACAGTCGTGAAAACTAAAGAAATCAATTTAAGAGAGTAGAAAAACGCTAGAGACGGATTATTATAGAAGCATATCTTCATATATTTCCGGTGGTGATGTCCGTTGATGGAGGGTGTTTCTCTAATCATGTCTGGGTCATTTCGTCGATCGTTGGATTAATGAACTAACAACGTAAAGTCCAGACCGATTTGTGTAACAGAAGTCAGTTCATTCCAATTCTTCTTCATTCATTTCAAGAACTGCACAGAATAGCTTTAAACAGACAGAATTGGATAGATCTGACCTCTGCCCAATGCGCTAACTTCAGCGCAAAAGGAAAATGAATGAATGAATAAATGAATGAATGAATGAATATCTTCATGAGTGAGAAACTGTCAGTTGAATCGCTTGGACACATATAGTTAGTGTATTTACACACCTTGATTCTTGATTCGAAATTAGCGTCATAGCACGCGGAGCACTCCCATAAGTGCTCGCTCTCCGTTCCAGCAGGCATTCAAGTGTAAGTAGACTCAAAATTCTAGTGATGGGTTAATTGCGTGATCTTCGGTTCTATACAAGAAAGAGTACACTATCTTCCTTCACTTCTAATTGCTCCCAGCTTTGTATGTGTACATTCTTATTAAATTGTAAACTAATTGTTAGAAAACATTGTATCCTTGAAAGTAGCGAGTAATCTTGAGAGGGATTCACTGTTACCAGATAAGAAGACATGGTGAATACAACTGTTGTCGCGCAGTTCTTGGGGTTTGAAAAAAAACATATGCTGTCGCAGTAGGTCTCGAAGAATCTTTCAATAGAGTGTCTTTGGATTTCTTAATGACGCAGTTGCTGCACCTTTCAGTAAGTCCATATGTTGTCAACCTTGTTAGAGCGGCCATGTTATAGAGAAAGGTGGTACTTAAGTGTGGTGATTGTGTATCGGAACCAATAGTCATATTCTTGGGTCCACCTCAGGTTCTCTTTTGTTGTCGGTGATGTTTAACGTATATGCGGTACACATCATCATCAAACAAATCAAAGGGCCTGTAAAACTGTGTCGTATGTAGATGCCATATTGGTGTATATATATGATATCCATACATTTCGGGCCATTGGCGGAAATAAAACGGCGAGACAGCGCATTTCCATTCCCTGGATTACATCCTGCTGAATATCAAGAATGCATTATGGTCCTGCTACAAGAGAGATCCGGCAGGAGTTTGAGAATGAAAGCTGAAGAGGAAGAAAGAAAGAGGTGGACCGGATAAGAAATTGGTGTAAGGATACAGGAGTTTTGGTGAATCCATCTAAAGCATGCGTAACATGGTTTTCTCTGAACAATAACATTATAAATACTCCCATGCCGTGTGTCTCGTTGGATGGATCATGCTTGAAAGAACTAGTGTAATTAAGTATCTGGGGGTGCTTTTTGAAGGAAGTCTGAGCTTTAAAGAACATGTAGACTACGTCATCACAAGGGCAGGCAAAGGACGCATCAATAAAGAGTATGGCTGCTGCCCAGTTTGGGCAATGATTATTGTGTCTTTTGTGTCAGGGATTAGTGGTGGCAGTGGTGGAGTATGTATTGACAATTCTGCCAGTCAGCCAGGCTAAGTTGACACGACTGGACGACAAAAATAGAAAGCAGCAATGCGAATTGCTCTGGGATGCTCAAGGACACATCGGCACGGGATATGCGCTACTTGCTCGACTATTCACTGGCAGAGCATATAATACAGTATTGCCATGCAATGGAGTACCTACAAATAAATGCGGTCAAAGAACATCCTTTTCATCTAGAAATTCTTAAAGTTAAAGTTTTTAGACTGAAGAGAAAACATCATGGATGTGAAGGGCAGATGATAGCAGACAAAGAGTGTGTAAGTTGCAGATGTAGCTGCAGGTTTGGAATGGATAGGCCAGCCCGTGGTTTGCAAAATGTCTTTCTGAGTAATAATAACACTTGATAGAGAAAGCAAGGAATGGGGGCAAGTGGCTGTGGAGGCCGAGATGTCCGCGCTGGTCAATGGGAACTCCGGTGGAAAGGATGTAATTGTATACACAGATGGTTCGATGGTTAGACATGTTCGTAGTGTGTGGGCCTTTACAGCTTTAGAGTGCAGGGGAAAGTGATAGGGGAGAGAGTGTAGCTTTTTATGTGACTACGAGTGGTATGACTATGAGAATCATGACAGTGACAACGTCATTAGACTGGATCAGCTCATAAAGGGATGTACGGACATGTAACCAGAGTTACAAGATGTGTATGTTTATGAAAGCACAAAATGGTCTCATTCGTGAACAATGGGCTGATATATTGAGAGAGTCGATGTTAGAGATGGTGACTTTTATTTTACTTTGCCTGGGCATGTTGCCGCTCGGGGCAACGAGAGAGAGAGAGAGAGAAAGAGAGAGAGAGATCTGATTTGCTGGCGTCAGGTGCTGTTGTTGCACCGCGGGGAGGAGCAATGGATTAGGCAGATGTGTTGAATTCCCTACGGGAGACATCGCGTAAAAGGGAACTTGGCGTGGATAATGAATCTTATTCAATTTATATAATTAAGGAACATGGTTTGATACGTATGGTCGCCAAAGGGGAGAAATTTATGTGGCAAGGAAGAGTGATGGTCAATCTTCAAAGAACCAGAATTGTCGGCAGAAGTATAATGGCGCATACACTCAGGAGAGATCAGTGCACTAATGGATCTGTCCAGTTTGCAGTGATGATGATACAACGACTAAATCTCCCACTTGTATCCCCTATTTCTCACCTATTTCTCATCTCCCGAAAATAAAAATTAAAATAAATACATATTTGTATTTGGCTTTATATCATAGTTTTATATTAACTTTTAAGTAAATCATAATACTACAATATAAACACTTGACAAGAGAGATACCAGTAAGAACATCATGTGTGAGTTGCTTAACTGTTTGTGTATACATCATGGGTGATTTGCTTGACTGTTTGTGTGCACATCAGGGGTGATTTGCTTGACTGTTTGTGTACATCATGTGTGAGTTGCTTAACTGTTTGTGTATACATAAGGGGTGAGTTGCTTAACTGTTTGTGTATACATCATGTGTGAGTTGCTTAACTGTTTGTGTGCACATCATGGGTGAGTTGCTTAACTGTTTGTGTGTACATCATGGGTGAGTTGCTTAACTGTTTGTGTGTACATCATGGGTGAGTTGCTTGACTGTTTGTGTGCACATCAGGGGTGATTTGCTTGACTGTTTGTGTACATCATGTGTGAGTTGCTTAACTGTTTGTGTGCACATCATGGGTGAGTTGCTTAACTGTTTGTGTGTACATCATGGGTGAGTTGCTTGACTGTTTGTGTGCACATCAGGGGTGAGTTGCTTAACTGTTTGTGTATACATAAGGGGTGAGTTGCTTAACTGTTTGTGTACATCATGGGTTAGTTGCTTGACTGTTTGTGTGCACATCATGGGTTAGTTGCTTGACTGTTTGTGTACACTTCAGGGGTGAGTTGCTTACCTGTTTGTGTATACATCAGGCGTGCGTTTCTTAACTGGTTTTTACATCAGGGGGGAGTTGCTTAACTATTTGTGTACATCATGTGTGAATTGCTTAACTGATTGTGTACATCAGGGGTGAGTTTCTTAAATGGTTGTGTACATCAGGGGTGAGTTGCTCAACTATTTGTATACATCAGGAGTGCGATGCTTAATTGTCTGTGTACATCATGGGTGAATTACGTAGCTGTTTATGTACACATCAGCGAAGAATTGCTTAACTGTTTGTGTACATCAAGGATGAGTTGCTTAACTGTTTGTGTACATATTGCACATTATTGCACTTTTATGTACACCTTTTAATTGTTAATTTTCTATGATCCGCAAATGATATTATGAATTAAGAAATGCCCCGCAAATTACATACATTTATAAACGATTATTTACAAACAAAGCGTCCGTCGACGTGATCTTTAGCATGTTATGTCTGTTGTAAATGTCTTTAAAAATTATATTAAACAAAATACAACAGTTAACAAATAACCATAATATGTACACAATTCCACCAACATTAATGTGGAACATACGAAAATATGTTCAACGTGAAATTATAGTAATGCGTCAAAAGTAGACAAGACGGCATTGAATAACGATGACACAACGTAATCGTTGCTACAGACATCCTTTGTCTTTAATGTGTATTTCAGTACATCCATTAGCACTAATAACAAAGCCGAGTTTAAAAGATTTGTGACAGCAAATCTTAGTTCTCTCTGTACTATTTTATGTGGACGTGACAACGCAAATTAGAGACGTATTGGAATTTGGGTTAATCGTAAAGCATACTTAAACCAGACTGGAAGGCAGAACTACTAATGATATATACATGAGACGTTATGGAACAAACATTGATTTAGTCTTACTTATCCGTAGTAAATTACGTTCTCAGACGAAATTGTTTATACAATGCACTACATAATATTAATAAACTTTACTAAGAAATACTTTTGGCCGCAATTAATGATGGTTTATTCAGATGGATCATTCATTCTCTCCAGAACGCAATCTTGTAGATGTAATGTACTCCTCACGATTCTAAAAGGGGCTTGGAATGTAATGTATTTAAACACTCTGAGACGTTATTTATGCATCATCGCTTTCTGCATTCATGATTCAGTTACCAGTAACCATACCCTCCTCCCCGTTCTTCTTCTTCTTCTTTCCTTCCTCTTTTACCCTTTACGGGTGTCGAGGGAGATACAATGTTCTTGTTCTCGCTTTTCTGGCAGCTTCAGTTAATGTTATTTTGTGTTTGTGTAATGTCTCTTTGATGTTGTCGATCCAGCGTACTCTAGGTCTACCCTTGGTTCTTCTTTCTGCTTCTCTTCTCTTTGTATATGCTTTATAAACTAATGAATCATACGGCATTCTTTCCAGATGATCAAACCATTGTATCTGTTGGTTTTGTATGTATATAACTACCAATGTCCTAAATCAGAAAAACAAAAAAGTAGAAGAAAAATCCAAGTAAATATATATATATATATATATATATATATCCATAATTTCTGAAAATATGGTCTTCGTAGTTTGTAAGAGTATTATTTCATAAATACGTTAATGATTAATTATTATCTATATATATTATCTATATATATTTTGAAAAGTAGGGGTCAAAGCACGCAGCCTTGTCTTACTACAGATCTTGTTTCGAAAGGTTCAGTCAATCCATCTGTTGTTCTTACTGAGCTTTGGCGTTTTTGATATATCGCTTCTATATTATTTAACAGCTGTCCTCCGATGTTATACATTTCGAAGTTTTCTCATATAATGGTTTATCTACTCTGTCGAATGCCTTATCCTGGTCTTTAAATAATGTGTTTAAATCTTGATTGTATTCACTTTCTTTTTCGCACAGTTATCTCAGTGTGAATCTTGTCCTTTTTCTGGAGCCAAATTGAGCTGTAGTTCTGCAATGTATCGCATCCTAAGTTATAATATTTATAGTATATTTTACCTGCATGATTTAATAATGAGATGCCTCTACACGATTCACACTCTCTCTTACTATCTTTGTTTTTCCATTGTGGTACAGTTACTGATTTTTGTCAGTTGTTTGGTACTTTTCTTTCTGACCAGGCTATTGTAAATAATCTGGCTAATTACTGGACCCCTTTTTTCAACACGCTTTTATTGCGTCTCTTGGCATATTGTCCCCTCCTGGTGTTTTATTACTTGGGCTATGTTTTAAGGATTCTTCAGTTTCTTGATTTAGTATATCTGGTTCTGTGATTTCTAGATCATTTTTATCTTGTCTTTGTTGGGTTGTATAATTCCTGGAATTATCATTCCATCTTGATGTCCTGTTTATGCTGTTCACTTAGGGTTTGCCATTTTTATCATTGAGGGATGTTAAGGGATTATAACATTCTTCTCTCATTTGCACTGATTAAATACTTCACACCATGATTCAATCGTCTGCATAGCGAGTCTTTCTCAATTGTTCATGCTGGGAACATTTATGTAGGATATACTCACAGGCATTTTCATCTGTTCCACAAGTGTACAATAATCACTTCATCTGCACCTGTTTATTCATTCGGCTTTATCCTATCCTCAGGAACAATGTAATACTTGTCGATATTGTTAGCAGCAGACCTTTTTTTAAATTAAGTGTTCGTTTTTCTCTGATGTTGGAGAACAATGTCTTCGTGTTTGCACACGGCTCTCTTGTTGCTGATTGTGTAAGCATTTCAATATTCAGGAACACCGCATTGCCATGGTACATATTGAGGTGGTACACCTTTTTCTGTTTACTTTAATATTTAGTGTGCTTTCCAGTGAGAAAGTTTACCATCGAGAGATTGTAGAAGAGATAATACATCTGTAAAGATAATTATTTTGTGTCATTCAGAGATGACGTAATAGACACGATGGCATGTCAGCTTGAAGTATATATGAAAGGGGCAGAATACCAGATGCTCCACCTAAAAACAGACAGTGCAGAATTCCATCTCCTGAACTACTACTGCCCAAATGATAAACCATTGGCACTAGACACAATTCCAGACAAAGAGAGACGTATGGTGTGTGGTGACTTCAACAGCCACTCTCAGAGCTGGGGCTACGATCATATCGACAAGAGAGGTGAGGAACTTGAGAGCTGGCAGGATGAAAATAATCTCATCCTTATTAACCAGCCAGCAGACTCGCCAACCTTCTACTCGAGAGCATGGCACACCACCTCTACACCAGACCTAGCATTCCACTCACCAGGCTTGGAATGGAACATCACACGTGTTGTTGGAAAGCAGCTTGGAGGTAGTGACCACAGACCAGTATTTCTGGAAATCCACAATGAATTTACCACGGACAGCAGCACGCTCACTAGGTGGAACTATAAAAGGGCAGACTGGAAAATGTACCAGCATTTAACCAGTGTTCTAGCTAAGGACATGAACTTGGACAAAGACATCAATAGAGCAGTGAGTGAATTTAATAGATGTATACTACATGCTGCTAGTAAAACCATACCCAGGGGAGCACGCAAAAACTACAAACCCTACTGGAATGATGAACTGGAAAAGCTGCAAAATGAGATGGAAACATCTAGACAGCAGGCTGAGAACAGACCTAGCCAAGAAAATCACAACAAATATCAGCAAACAAAGGCTAAATTTCAAAGAGCCAAGTTACAAGCCAGACGGAGCAGCTGGAAAGAAAAAACAGAGTCGCTGAACCTAGAAAGAGATACTAGGAAATTATGGAAACTTGTAAAACAACTAAATGATGAAGGTACAGGGAGAAATACCAGGATCACACTTTATAAAGATATAAACATTTTAACAGGTAAACATGCAGCTGATTACTTTGCAGATTCCTTTGCAGAAGACAATAACGTCAAAGTCAGCCCAGACAAACAACAGGAGGTTCGAGAGAACCAGCAAAACATTGGACAAGGTGAACCTATACCTGAAGTCATGGAGGCACCAATCACAATGAGAGAACTGGAGCATGCAATATCCAAATTGAAAATGAAAAAGTCCCCTGGAGCTGATGGAGTGTCCAATGAAATGATTAGAAACCTGGGAAGTGCAGCAAGAGCAAAGCTACTGCAGATCTTTAACACAAGCTGGTCCACAGGTAATGTACCACAGGCGTGGAGAGAAGCAATAATGATACCACTCCTCAAATCAGGAAAAGATGGCAACACAGTCTCCAACTACAGGCCCATCAGCCTCACAAGCTGTCTATGTAAAACAATGGAACGCATTATCAATCTTAGGATGCAGTGGTACCTTGAAAGTGAAAACCTTCTGGTATCACAGCAAGCAGGTTTCAGACAGTGCTACTCTACTGAAGATCAGGCAACCTACCTCTCCCAAGAGATTGAGGATGCCTTCCAAGAAAAGAAACTGGTACTAGCAGCATGGATAGACCTCAGGAAAGCATTTGATAAGGTCTGGAAAGAAGGGCTCCTAAAGAAATTGCGAAATTGCAGGGTTAGCTCAAGAATGTACAAATGGGTAAAAGCATACCTACATAATAGAAGAGCCAGGGTACAATTAGATGGTCGCAAGAGCAAGAAAGTTCTACTGCGTCATGGAGTCCCCCAGGGAGGAGTCCTGTCACCCACACTTTTCTTGGTTTACATCAATGACCTAGTTGCTGAACTACCACACGGGATCAAAGTGGCAATGTATGCTGACGACCTGGTGATCTGGTGCACGGAAGAACATGCAACAGTGGCCACTAAACAAATACAAAGAGCTATCGATGCCCTAACCTTATGGGCTAATAGATGGTGCGTCAGCATTAACACAGATAAGTGCAGCACTACACTCTTTACCCTCTCACCAAAACAAAAAGCTGGTCATATCAAGATAGATGGAGAGCTCTTGAAAGATGACAAACAACCCACATACCTCGGAGTTACTTTTGATGATAAGCTGACATGGAAGCAGCACATAAACAAAGCAACAACAAAAGCCAAAGGAAGCTAGCTATCCTGAGAAAACTAAGTGGAACCACATGGGGAGCCAGTGGAAATATACTCAGTAAAGTTTACCAGCAAGGCATAAGACCACACCTGGCATACGGTTCAGCTGCGTGGTGTCCTGCATCAAACACCACATTACAAGATCTAGATAAAGTGCAAAACCAGGCACTTAGAATAATGTTGGGAGCAATGAAATCAACACCCATAGCAGAGATGCAGAAAATGGGAAGAATGCAAACACTTGGCGAACGCAGAGACACAAAAGTACTAATTCAAGCAGAAAAGTTTCAGTGTATGCCAAGTCATCCAATGAAGGAAAGATTCCAAAATCTAGCAATGGGACGACTGAAAAGGAGCAGCTTTATCTATCAAGCTAAACGACTCCGTAGACAACTTACAGACCTACCTGAAGTTGGCAGCCCCTTAAGGTCTGTACCAGAGCAAACCCCGTGGAGTGAAAGCCATGGAATGCCAATATACATTCAGACCCATGTGAAAGGAATACTAAGCGAGGACGAACAGAACAGTGTGCAGCGAATGACAGTCACCCTCAGTTTCCTGGATGAGGAATATCCACAAGATATATGGGTCAGAGTGTACACAGATGGGTCAGCATAGAATGCTGTGAGGAATGGAGGTGCAGGTGTATATATAGAATATCCACACAAGCCTAGAGATACAATCAGAACACCGACAGGAAAATTCTGCAATAATTATGATGCAGAAATCCAGGCAATTAGTGTGGCAGCTAAAAAACTGCTGAACTCCAACTCTGACCTACAGCCTGTGGTATTCCTGACAGATGCAAGGTCAGTGCTTCAAGCTCTCCAGTCTGGAAAACTAACAGACTTAAAAAAACTACTTAGCGAATTGTCTTACCAGTATAGGGTAACCATGCAGTGGATACCCTCTCACTGTGGAATACCAGGAAATGAAAAAGCAGACCAACTGGCTAAGGAAGGTGCTGCCGAAGACCAACCAGATATACCAATCACCTACCATCAGAAAAAACAGATGATAAAGTCAATAAGAAAGCCACAAACACCAACACAAGATGACTATCACAATATGAACAGATCAGAACAAGTTATAATTCTACGTCTCAGAACAGGACACAACCGACTCCGCAGTCACATGTATACAAAGTTCAAGATTAGCAACACGGCCATGTGTACATGTGGACAGGCAGCACAGAGTGCCAAACATATACTTCAAGAGTGTTCTGAGCATGAAACGCTGAGGCAGACATATTGGCCAGAGGATACAACACTGGAATCAAAGCTCTATGGGACACTGTATGAACTACAAAAGACAGTGAGTTTTATTAAGGAGACAGAATTACAGATATAGACATGTTTCAAGTGAACGAAAGAAGAAGAAGAAGACACGATGGGAAAATTGTTCTATAGTTTTAAAGGGAAAGAGCAGAGATACTTGGGGGGTGTTGAAGCAAAATACAAACACACTAACTCCATCAACGGAAACAAGATATTTCAAAACACGACGTTTCGACTAAGAATTTTCATCAGGACACAAACAAATAACAATAAATAAAATATGCAAACAGAGAATCATAATGTATGATATCAACAAAAGAAGATGGTACAGGAAACACATAGTGAAAGAATAAAGAGAAAAAAAGACACATACAGAGAGCCGAAGTGACAGTAAAATGAAAAGCAACATAGCAAGTGATATCAAAGAAGGAACTACTTATCAGAAATCCGGTGTAGTCGAACAGATTGTTTGAAGAAAATGTCGTTAAAAGTAATAGTAGAATGGCGGTCGTGAACAATGTTCACTATAACAGAGAATTTTCATGAAAGGGCAGGAAAGTGAATTTAAGAATAAACAAAAAAAACTATCTTTTCTGTTCTTTCCATATTTTCTTCTTCCTTCATCTTTCTTTCTCTTGTCTTGTGTCCCGTATCATCGCATTTTTCTCCTACTATGCATTATGACTATATTTGTAACATTCATTTATTGTTGTTAGCGTGTGTCCTGATGAAGACTGTTTAATCGAAACGTCGTTCGCTTCTGTTGATGCCGTTAGTGTGTTTGTTACTTTACTGCAATACTCCATACGTATCTCTGTTTTATTCCTTCCTGATTCTGTGCTGTACCAGTTCTCACAACTTTAGTACGTTATATTGTTCCCTAACACTGAGAATTTATCCTTCTATTGATTTAAAGTCAGCAGAAAAGCCACTACATACAGATTCCGTGGTGACATTCTTTGTTTCAGGGCAATGAGCATGACATGTTATCAAGACAGCAATCACTTCATTTCTGGCAGCATCTGATTCCTCGTAAACTACATGCATTCTTGAATGTTCAGGACATTATTCGGAGATTCTACTTACTATGCTTCTGAAGATAATTAGTTTTGTATTCTTTGGCAATGATGATTGTTGTATTTAGTTGCAGAGGATAATTGATTTCTCTCATGTTACATGACATAATGTGCGTGTCTGTGTGTTGTGGATGATGATTTTAAGATAAAATTACTTCGTGTTGTTGTTATTTATGTCTTAGTTTTTTTTCAACGATGGAAACACTTATAGTTGTATACACTCCATTGTCAAATCATTTAGTCTTCATTAATGGTGTGCAATGTCAAATCATTCAGCTTTCATTAATGGTGTGCATTGTCAAATCATTCAGCTTTCATTAATGGTGGGAATTGTCAGACGACTGCAGTTCTCTATCTGGATTAGGATATCCGTAGCACATTGATATTCAGGAACAACTAAAGTATTTGGGAATAGGCATCTCTTGAGCGCTCAGAATGTCATGGGAAAATCAACGCAGGTATTGCACGCGTTGTAAAAAGTAGACCACTACATGCGATTTGAAAACGGCAAACACGAAGGAAGAAAGTTTACTGCTGTCTGTCAAGACATTTATTCATGTTCATTGTACAGACTGCTGTCTGTCAAGACCTTTATTCATGTTCATTGTTTAGAACTGCTGTCAAGACCATTATTCATGTTCATTGTGCAGAACTGCTGTCTGTCAAGACCTTTATTCATGTTCACTGTAAAGAACTGTTGTCTGTCAAGACCTTTAGTAATGTTCATTGTACAGAACGGTTTTTCGTGCACAGATATGACTATTCAAGCTGTTGTGAACTCACAAACAAAATACTTCACTTTTCAATCATGAAGTTCTCAATAATATTTTTTGTTTACTTTTAACATCTTCACTAACGAAGGAGCAGCATCATCATCAACCACAAAATAGTTACATGTGTTATGAATTGTCTATTGCTTATAGTTACTACTCAATGTGTTAATGGACTATACTTTAGGCTCAGTGTTATATTTGTTAACAATAAGTCTCAAAGTGTGCTACACATGTCTGTTTTCTTACTGATTATATCAGTGTGATTCGCAAATTTCAGTGGGCTACCTATGTAGTCAGTAGAAAATTTCCCCTCCAACATCAACAACGAAGCGATTGTGCGCATCATGTAAATACAACTCAAACATCCATTATCGGAACCCCCTTGGATTTAGGAAGTGTAGACAGAAATCTCTAATTTGTCCGTTGTAAAAGCGTCAGATACAGATTCCATTCCAGACGAAGTATACGCCGTCAGGTACCCTATTCTGACTGCTAAACTCACATGGCTATTCAAGACAATGTGAAACCTGGAAGCGATGTCACTAGACAATATGGATGCTTACATCATACATGAATACATGAGAAAGTAGGTCGCCTGGCTTGCGAAGGTCGCAGAGGGATGTCCCTGCGCTCTATGGCAAGCAGTATCCTGGCAGAAGGTCCTGTTAATCAGACTGCAGGCCCATCTTGGGGAGCATCTCCTCCCTAAGAGCCGGTGTGGCTTCCGGTGGGACAGTCTTACGATTGATATTCACTGCCACATAACTACGGGAGAGGTGTCGAGAACAGAACGTTTGTCTCTGCCCCACGTATTTCGATCTGATTGGGGCATTTGACACTATGGCCGTGGGGGTTATTACAGATCGTTGACAAATTTGGATGTTCCGAGGGATTTACCAGCATGGTTCGGCAGTTCCATGTTGGTATGAAAGCCCGTATGCAGGCTGTTGGCGCACACTCAAACCCATTTCCAGTAACTAACGGTTTTAAACCGGGTTGCGTCCTGGCTCTGGCCCTCTTTGACATGTTGCTCTCTGCCATGTTAAATTATGCCTTCCAGAATAACAATGCAGGAATTGTCGTTTGCTATATAGCTGATGTAGGGATATTCGGTATTGATAGATTGGGGGTATACGCTTAAAGCTGGGACGCACATTGTACGCGACCTTTTTGTTCGCCGACGAAAGTGCACAACATGTTACCGGTTTGGAGGACATACTGGACAGTGTCGACCGCTTGCATACATCTCTACTTTATTTCGTACGTACACATTGGACTTATGCTCCCTATAGGAAATTCGTAGAATTCGTCTGTAGAGTTGTATTCGTCTCTCCATAAGTGATAGTAGCACTTGATAGGGCATGCAAGGAAAGGGGGCAAATGGCGGTGGAGCCTGAAGTGTATGCGGTAGTCAATGAGAACCCCAGTGAAGGAGATGTGATTATATATATATAATTCTACGTTGTTACATATCTTCTGTACAAACATTCTACATTGTGAAATCTCCGCTTTCGAAACATTTATCATTGTCCTCTGTCCAACAATTTAACGTTGTCAAATTCCTATGTCTACTCGTTTAACGTTGTGACATCTCATCTGTCTAACCGTTTTACATTGTGGAACCTCTCCTGTCTACCCATTATATGTCGAGAAATGGCGTCTGTCTACCCGTTTTACATTGTAAAATATCTTCTGTTTACATATTCTACGTTGTGACAACTCTGTCTACCTTTGTTACTTTGTGACATCTCCTCGGTTTACCCATTATATGTTGTGAACTATTCTCTGTTTATCCGTTTACGCTGCTGCATCTACTCTGTTTACTCATTATACGTTGTGGTATCCTCTCTGTCTAACAAATCAATGTGAGACATTCCCATTATTCGACCCACTAACAAATAATGTTCTGTCTTTATCACACATCAGCTTTCTAACAAGCAATACTGTTAGAGGCCGACTTTGTGGAATCAGTTCATGAATTGTATGGTATACATTATTTGCTTTAATTTAATTTAATATTGTTCATGATACATGAAGACAAATTGTGCAATAATTTATCACTTTTGTCACGAATGACTTGACTGTCTGTCAATATGTCACAAACGGTACAAATACCCTCCTAATTGTGTCACAAATATACTATCACATGTGTCACTAATGACTAGAATATTCTCCTAAATATGTCACAAACGGTACAAATACCCTCTTAATTGTGTCACAAATATACTATCAAATTTGTCACTAATGACTAGAATATTCTCTTAAATATGTCACAAATGCGTGATATTAAATATGTCACAAATGCGTGATCTTAAATATGTCACAAATGCGTGATCTTAACTATGTCACACTTGATCGTTTAGATTTGTCACAATGACTATATTTTCTTATTTAATCGATCGTCTCATCAAATGATATCTAAACTTTTGTACATAAAACATAATGTTTTCACTCCGACATGCCGTATTGAGTATTTGGTGCTGGTAAGCATTATATGGAAATTGTATTTGGTAGATGAAATAACATCATTAATAACATCCAGAAATAACAATGTTAAGTGTCATGCAAGCCTGAACAGGTGATCACGATTCCCCACAATTAGATAGTACTAGTAGTTTTTATCATAGCGAGTTATTTACTCTCTGCTACGTCATTATGTTAAATATTTTTATTATTGTATCATGATTTATGTAATTCTCCTCCTAAGTTTTACCTGTTGTCACAGTGTTCGACAAACCGACTGTCTGACTAACTGTGATTAGAGATAAAGCATACTTTCTGATGTTAGAAAGTAACACACATTTCACATGGACCTATTCATGCCCTTTTGGTGTTTACTCAGTGCCAGCATTCATTTATGGAATCAGATATTTAATTTATTCTTCCTTTCCCACACTTATATAGTTGTCAGGACTCACATCTACAAGTATCTTATGAATCATTAAGGCATCCGGTTCGCAGTTCGCATACACAAGTATGATATGTATCCTTTAGCCGATCCGTTCTCAGTTTGCATCCACAAGTGTGGTATGTATCCTTTAGCCGATCCGTTCTCAGTTCGCATCCACAAGTGTGTTACGTATCCTTAAGGCGGCCCGTTCTCAGTTCGCATCCACAAGTGTGTTATGATTCCTTAATGACATGTTTAGCAAAGTACTTTGTTGAAGGCAATTTATACCTTTTTTTCCATTGTATGCATTAACTCTCTGAAACCTGGTCGCTCCACTACTTGAAAAACCCCATATCTATGGCTATAATTTGGGATACGGCACCATGAATGCGTTTAGCATTGAGATTTCTGATGTCCCAAATTATGGCCTGGTCCTATGTGCACAATTGGCTGCTGGGTACTGCTGATTACTTTGTGCAAACACGATCCCAGATTTATCATAGATGTGGTCGCCAATACACTGGCCTCCAGTGATGCTTTATTTTCCATCATTTCATCATAGCTTTTTCTGTGCATCGATCGCAAATGGGTCTGCATTGATGATGTTGAGAAGTCTTTGGGGCGATCTGCGAGATCGCGAGAACTGTTCGACACAAAACTTACATATTACCTTCGCTGAATCATCGTCTTTAACGTTGAAGTAATTCCAAACAGCGCTGTATGACTTAGATTTTGATGCCACTTTATTTTATCGGCTAGGACCAAAGAAATTTGCGAACATACGACATATTTAAGTCCCACAAACTCATGAACTAATGCATCATTAAAATTCAAAATGAGTTTTTGTGTCTTAAATTTCTTATTTACATCAGAGAGAAGTGCTACTGTGTTTGGCCTCATAAAACATGTACAGAAAATGTACTTGACTAGACAACACAAATCCGTCCTATATCAGGAATAATTGGACCGGAGCCAAATCCAGATTTTAAAAATGGCCGGATTCCAGATTTGCCAGAGCCGAAATCCGGATTTGCCGGTGCAGAAATCCGGTACACCTCTATTAAAAATTAAGTCACAACAACCCAATCATAGACAAGGATATACCACAACTGAATTTTATAAAGTTTGTGTAACAAATGGTTATCATGACTGATGATAGACGAGAAACATTATTATGTGCAAGTATTAGGGGATGCAGTTTCTTAGCTGTTGCTCTGTTGGTCTTCTGGTAAGACATTTTATTTCTGTTGATATCATGTACAAATAACAAATCTTCATTAATCAACGATGACACTGGTGTTGTCCCCAAAACACGATGCCTACAATGATCGCCAGTAATTTTACTTTGTCAAATGCGTGTACGTGAAATGCCACTGGTACTGAAATGTATGATTTGGTCTTGTTTGGCATTTTCTCAATTTATGGTAGAAGTAAATAATAAGTCTCCACTTTGATATAAATAGCACACTGTTTACATTTTTAACTAGACGACGTCACCAATGCAATTAATGGCTGCCACGACGTCACATTCAGACAATCACTAAGTTCAACTCTAGACACAGACGAACTTATGCATAATCTGTTTTTTTCCAATTTAAATATTTTTAACAATTGTCATATCATGTGTACTGAACGCTCAGTACACACGGGGAGAGGTGCGCACACATATTAGAAATATTAATTCTAATCCTAACCGTAATCTAAGTACTTTCCCTTGCCAAATGACACAACAAAGGTTAGGTAATAGGTCGAAACTAGAGCAAAGGTCACAGTGGAGATTTATACTAGATGTCAGCCTAATTTAAGAAAATAGGACTAAAAATTTTGGAGTACAGCCATTATTTCCTTTAAATCTGAATTATACTCAATTTCAGATAGCTGGAAACTCTCATGCCTAACCGTATAAATCTATCCCCGGCGCGCGGCGCGGATATTATAAAACAACATCGCAGTACTTTTATAATGTCACCTAACAATATACTGAAAGCTATAATGGGTCACAAAATCAAAGAAACCACAGGGACGAGATTACAAACTACACACGTGAAGACCATCTCCTCAGAACTCGTCTACCGCTGAAGCCGAAATGGCAAACAATGACCACACTGCATAGATAGATCTGGCAGACATATCTATTCGCTAAGCCTGTTGTTGCCTTTCAGCGGCAATGGTAGGAGAATTTCCTGGAGATGGTCCCCGTGTGTGCTGAGCATATTGTGGGATGTGTCGTCTTTTTTTATTTCAGTTGTCCATCGCTTTCGTGGTCGGCCTCTAGGTCAAACTTCAATGCATCTGTGTAGTATATAACATAGCTGTGGTATACTGCCTGATAGTAGTATGCGGATGTGTGCAAAACATTGAATGTGTTGCCTCCTAATATATTCCAAGATTGGGGTGGTGCCCTTTCTTTGTCTAATGTTCTTATTCTTCACTCATCGACATTCCTAAGATTCTGCGCAAGCATTTCATTTCAACTGTCACAAATTTACGTTTGTTTCGTACTGTCGATGTCCATGTTGACATTGGTAGCACAGAGTCGGCATAATAATCGTTTTGAATAGTGTTATTTTTGTGTTTAATTCTACATTTTTGTTTCTGAAAATTTGGTGTCATTTGCCCTAGCTCTTTGTATAATTTACTACATCTATTGTTTTTCTTTTCTGCTCTTGTCGTCTTGCCGTCTTTCACCCCAACAGTGTCACTCTCTGCAAACATAGTTGGACTGAACACACATATGAGGGGGGGGGGGAATTGATTGCCTTGGGAGGGGAGGCGGAATTATAACAGAAATTCTGATAGTAATGCATTTTAATAATTTTCTTGAGAAATACAAAACAGTTAGGTCTGTCTAGACCATTTGCTTTTCAAAAATCATCATTTTGTTTCGTAAATTATATTTAGTCCATTTTCTCAATTAGTGTTTATGTAAAACTATTATTCGAACGCTTAAAATATTTTTTTCTCTAAAGATACACAATTAAATAGGCACTCTTTAAAATAATGTGTTTGTTGTAAATGTTATTGCATCTTAATCACGTTCTTTGTTTTTCAATATATTGTAGTCATGTTCGTGTCATTCATTTTCATATCAGCACTTCAGTAGTTTGTTTACGTCCTCAATAGTACGTTTGACAGCTTGTTTCGAACTCAGCAGGGCCAAGTGGGTTAGACATATCTGCCTTCTGCATCATTCGGTTGGTGGACGTCACATGGTAATGTGGCAACATTTTAAAGTCGGCATGATTGTAGAGTGTATCTGGAGACTGTGAGGGGGATGTGATAATACTGTGCAGACAAATTATCCAATCACATCAATGACGCGTTCAGCGATGTGTGACGTAACATTATCGAGCAACAGTAGTGCAATTCTCTGACCTTTTATTGGGCAATGTCGCCGAAGACGATCTCTAAGCTTCTTCAATGTTTCAATATATCGTCTACATTCATTGTGTTTATTTGTTCCACGAATTCTACAATAATCACACCCTTCTCATTCCAGAACACCAGACCATAACATTCCCTATAGATGGTGAACTTTTGAACTTCTTTTCTTGTTGGCGATGTTGTTGATGCTATTCCATTGACCTCTTGGAGTGTTCATAAAAAAAAAAATTAACCAGATTCTCATCGCATGCTCAATATTCAATAAAATCACATCTATGTCCTATTCGTAACGGTGCAGAATGTTAATGGCTATGGTTTTCATTGTTTGTTTATATCTGTCTGTCAACATTCTTGGCATCCAACGTGTACATGCATTTGAATAACTCAGATGATTAACGATGTTCTGAATACTACATTTACTAATGGACAACATGGCATTCATCTCATCCAGTGCTACCAGGCGAGCACTACGAATGATGTCATCAACTCGTTGAATGTTCTCTTGTGTCACCGCAGTAAACGCGCGCCTTGTTAACTTCGCGTCATCCATTGAAGATTGACCTACTTCAGTTTCGTCACAATGATGTACCCAACGACGTCGAGCAGAGCAGATACCGATTGTTGAATCTCCATAAACATTCTTGAAACGTTCGTGGATGCGAATTAGAGTCTCGCCCACAGAGTTTGGAAATTACATGGTATATCGCTGTTTTAGCCGTACCTCTTTGGCAACCAATTTTAAACGGCTACTGTGTTGCAATCTGTTATTAAAACAGGTTGGTTATAAAATACAGTGCAGAAGGGTGTTAAGATAATATCTCAAAATTTACAAATTGCACACCTATAACGTTTTTAACTGAGATATCAATTATAGAGTATTACTTTTTGACCATCCCTCGTACTCAGTTTGAGTATGATGTTGGTACCTTGTCAAATATTTTTCATTTATTCATATTTTTCAATTGTCGGTTGACATCCAATTCATTCACAAGCAGAGAGTATTATATGCGTAGTAAATTTAATTAATTCATCCCTGATAACAGCTTGTGAATATCAATAGCGTTAAATTTGCTATTATTTAGTTGTTATATCCAATAGTCGTTATATTTGGTCGATCTTGATACATAGTACTGGAGACAGTGAGCTGCAGAGAGCCATGATCGCCTGCGGCAGCGAGCATGGCACCTGATGACAATGTTTCTGGAAATTGTGCACATCAACGACGTTTTTGATATTTGAAGACTATTTAAAATAAGTGCTGTTAAATCCGAGATTCTACAGTAAGCAAATTAATTTCTAGTTACATTTTATTTATGATGCCCCTCTTGGCATAATCATATATTTTTGCGCGTTTAATGAGTACACAACGCATCGCAATGATCAATGAAGATCACAGAACCATGTCAGCAGTCAGTCAATGTGCTTTGAAATTGAAAGTTAACATGAACTAAACGATAATGTATTCTCATGATGATTGTTGTATGTCTGTCTCTATTATATTGATTTGGTGCACGTGGAAATCGAGAATTATTATTTTGTAGGCACATTTCACTGCTAAAATATTATTGTGTGAAATTATGCTATTTTATAAAGAACTTATTCTATTTATGTATAATTACATGAGGTTGATAGATATACAACCTATAGTGATATTTTAAAAAAAAAAAACGAAACATTTTCTAAAAGATAAAAAATATGTGTGTATACTGATATTTATATTAGAACATTTAATCAATAAAGTTTGATATGCTGATTCTTCTTTTTCTTCAGCGTTAATTCTCAAACTCCCCCTGGGTCTCTTTTGTAGCAGGACCGTAGTCCTTAGATTTCCAGCAGGATGTAGTCCAGAATGGGTATGCGTTGTGCCGCCGTTTTATTTGCGCTAATGCCCCAATACATCCGTATTCAGCGGAATATGCCGAGTGACGTAGACGATCATGCTTCTCCACAACACTATGACTCTTGTGTTGTTAGTACGTTCTGTTGGTAATATATTTGTTGGCCACAGTGCCAACCCATCCAGAAATCCATCTCTATGTCTTCGTCTGTCTCTTCTATACTTGAAATGTCCTGTAGTTACTACATAATCAGGTACTATTGCGTGTGATAAAAGAATTGATTGCCTGTTTCTAATTCGCTATAATTTGTCGTTTTATTCTTTGTCTTTGAGAACTTCTAAATTAATTTTTTGGCTGTTCATGAAATGGTCATCATTCTTCTTAAAAACCACATCTCAGTTGCCTCTAGCTTTTCCTTGTTTACTGTCCATGCTTCGTTTCCATAAAAAAAAATGGTTGTCTGAAAATAACATCATAGCTCTCGAACTCGAGCATGCAATAACATTACTCCATTGAATAGAATGTTTCTGGTTCTTAGAAATGACGATCTGGCTTGTGTTAGTTATAGCGTACTTGATTTCATTGAAGCACATGTCATCTGATGTTAAGATTGTGCCAATATACTTGACTTTATCTGCTTGATTAAATGTTGCATCACTGATAGTAATCCTGTAGTTAGGCAGTGTACATATTGAGATACAAATTTAAATATTTGTTTTCCAGTTTACACTGAAGCCTTTGTTTTCACTTTCGTATACTACCATGTCTAACTAGGCTTGAAATTCTTCTTCGCACACTTTAATCAGAACTGTATTGTTAGCATATCGTACATTATTCATATTGCAACTTTTAACACTGATATTCCTAGCATTCTTTCTATGTTTCGCATCATATCCTCTGTATACAGGGAGAAAAGATCTGGTTACATTACACATCATTTTCTGACGCCCATCTCTATCTTTTAGAATTTCCGTTCAGTATAGATCTCATCGCAGATGGTTTCTTACACTTTATATTTCTTACTATCTTTACATCTTTCCCTTCAACATGGAGTTTTTCTAACATTGTTATGCTTTCTGAATGTATCACCTTGTCAAATGAAATTATCACTTTACTAATATCTATGAAGCACAAGTACGTGCCATTTTGTACTTCTGCTGTCCTGTCCATCAATGTTCGTATTATGTATAAGATATGTCTTGTGCTTTTTCTTCAACAAATCCACAATGCTCTTCTGCAATTTCTGGTTTTAATTTTCCTCTTTTTCGTCTCATGATTGCGCAAAGTAGGATCTTGGTAATCTGACTCATAAGGCCGACCGATTGCTCGGTCGTCTCTACGTTATATTGCACCATGTATTGTGACGTTATGACTCACACTGAAGTTTATATGATTATATCCTCCTGAAGTTGCTGAACTGAGCATTATCGGACTATATATGCTTCTTGTTCAAAACCTCTCATTTGTACTGTAGTTGCTGCAGTTGCGTATGTGTTGTCACTATTGAACAAAGGTTTCCGCCACATGGGTCTTTATAGGGCGGGGGTGTTGGAGGGGTTATTAAGGGAGACCAAACGGGTTTTCAACGTTCTTGTCACAAGTAAACACAGTTCTTGGTTTTCAAATAATCCTTGAATACTTTATGTACAAACGTTCAAATCAATGTTTAATTTGAAAACAAGCCAATACGTTAGGTAATTCGTTAATATAATAGCAAGTATAATTTCTCGCGGAAACAATGACTACTTCTGGGTTACATAACAGCAACAGGTAAAAATGTGGGCGTTGTAATGCTGGTCACGTAGATAATAGCGTCTGACCTATCTGGTCTACACAGCAATCGCTGACAATAAATATGATAAATCGTATTATTTGTCACCCAAACACAACATCTAAGATCAATATGATAACTGATGACAAAAAAAGCATGAAATCGTAGTATTTGTCACACAGACACATCATCTAAGATCTCTGTTATCAGACAAGAGCGCTGACATATTATCATAAATCGTAGTGCTTGTCACACAGACGCAACACCCAAGAACTAATCTCGAAATCCCTTTCTTCGGCATACAGCCTATAAACCGTCTGTCCCAAGCACATCCTTCTTCCTTTCAATCACTCACTAACTATCCAAAACTTACCTTTCGTTCTCCCTCAATCTCAACTTTATCCTCACTCAACTCAACTATCCCCCCAAAAAACATACTTTCGCTCACTCATTCGCTCACAATATAACACCGTGTCAAGACGTACACACTCTACTGCTTAACTAGTAATCGAACCAAGGGAAGGGTAGGTAGGGGAAACTGGTGCAAACATTGCAGATCAGACTTCAGGAGAATGAACTAGTTATCTGATACTGTCACAGTATCTTCGGTAAGGCTATGCATATTGATTGCATTAAAACGAATAGAATATCGTCACTCTATAGAAAGGATGTAGCATTGCGGTGATTATGCAATACTCCCCAACATTTTTAATTCTTAGAACATTGCATTCTTAAAAACTCCAAACTTTTTTATGAATCAGGAAACTGACTATACATCCATTCAGTTGTTCAACATACACGACCTCATCAGTAACACACGTTAAGAAAACATGGTTGGAAATTTTAAATAAATATTAAAAATAGTTGGACTGATTAGGTGACGATTCTAAGTTTAAACACAGAACCCCTAAAAGCCACATAGCGTTTCCGGTGCCCGAAACGAGTATCATACATATGTGATATTGGTTCCTAGAATGCACGTTGCAAGAGGCTATGAAGGAGGTTTTCATAATGTATTTGTCTGTCCCATTCCATAAAACATTAAATGGAACATGAGTCTTGACGAAACCGGATATGTTATGCTGAAAGAAGCAGATATCGCAGCAAAATTGCCAACTGTAACACAACACATTGCGTTATCCGGACTACATAATGCGAATATACAGGAGTTTGAGAAAACAAAGAACGACATCTGACACAAAAACAAATGTATAAATGTCTAAGATAGTTGTGAAATATAGAAATAACACTGGCAATCAAATACCCCCAACCCCTGGTAACACTCCTGACTTTTCCCAAGCTGTTCATATTGCATAGTTTATCACCCCAACGCATCACTGAATTGAGTGAATTACGATCATCTATCACACAATAAAACATTAAATGATGATTACATCTCACACAACGTATACAAATGCATGCAAATATATGAAATAAGATTGGGTGACACTGAACACATTAACATACATTATTCATATAATAAATCAGAAAGACAATAACAATAGACATTTACAGAAATATATTTAATGACGTATATAACTATATATATATATATATATATATATATATATATATATATATATATATATATATATATTCATTCCGATGTGACAATCGATAAAGGTGTGTCTTGCACGATATTCAGAATGAATATTTTATCGTGGCTGTCTATAAAAAATATATCATGCAACATCTCCCACGATCGTTTTGCTACATATACGGATAACGTCACATTTGGATAATCCCAGTGCTTCTCAACCTTCCTAATAGTGTGACCCTTTAATACAGTTCCTCAGCTGAACATATGTCAACAACCTACCTTCATACAATTGAACATATGGCAACCTACCATCCTACAGCTGAACATATGATAACAATCTACCATCCAAAAACTGAAAATATGATACCAACCTACCATCATAAAACTGAACTTATGACAGTAATCGACCATCCTAAAACTGAAAATATGACAACAACCTACCATATTAAACTGAAAATATGACAACAACCTACCATATTAAACATAAAATATAACAACAACCTACCATATTAAACTGAAAATATTACAATAAACTACCATCCTGAAACTGAACATATGACAACAACCTGCCATCCTGAAACTGAACATATGACAACAACCTGCCATCCTGAAACTGAACATATGACAACAACCTGCCATCCTGAAACTGAACATATGTCAACAACCTACCATCCTGAAACTGATCACGTTACAACCTAGCATATTCAGGTTCCTACACTGTTGACAATAATTTCAATGCCACGCAAACAATGTTATTGAAATTAACCAATATCGTTGTCAACAGGACCTTTATACTCCAGAACACATAGTGCAATCATGTCCATTTAAATCGACGTTGGGATTAAAGCGTAGCCCCAAGGAAAGGAACTGACATTTAAGCAGTAAGGTCATCTATTTTTGTGTGTAGGATATGCAGTCTGCGTTCCAGACCCAGGTGTGTTGCTTTGGTTGACGAGTAGGCATGTTTATTCAGGATGGTCTTGGCGTTGTCTATCCACCATTTCCTTGGTCTGACATTGGCTCTGTATCATGATTCCATCTCCTTATAAGCTCTTTTTGATAGTTGATCATTCATCCTAATAAGATGCCCAAACTATATATATATATATATATATATATATATATATATATATCCAAGAATGGTAGAAATGGGAGTAATAGAGGGAAAGGAGAGACAGAGAGGAATCTCTAGAAGCATTAGAAGAACACACAACCAACATGTGAACATATTCATGCTTCAATTACAAATAGACCACCAAGCTGATCATTGATAGAAATACCAAGACACTGTGATACTGGATGCAAATATAAAATCAATAGTCATGTTCTATTTATCTATTTATTAACCCTTTGTTGCTATTCAGCGTTAGGAGTAGAAGCGTTTTCTAGAGACATCCCTCTTGTGTGCTGAGTATATTGAGGAAGTTATCGCCTCTTTTATTTAAGTGGTCAGTCGTTATAGCCATGTTGAAATCACAATATGGATATGTATATATATATATATATATATATATATATATATATATATATATATATATATATATATATATATATATATACAATCAATCAAAATCAATAAACCGGTAACCCTTAAGGACGTAGGGGTACCACATTCAATGCATCAGCATACAGAGTCCTCCAGCGAATTCTATCCTCATCGATGCGGATGGGTGTGGAAATATCTTGCCTTGTCGATTCCTTGATGTTGTCTGTCCATGCCTTTATTTGTTCCTCGTTTCTTCCACCCTCGACAGTTCCCTGCAGTATTGTTTTTGACAAGGAATCGTGCCTGAATACATGACCGAAACATGCTAGTTTTCGTCGTTTCACTATGGAAAGCAATGGCCCATGAACACCTGCACACATCTCTACTTTATTTCTTACGGACACATTGGTCTTATGATCCCTATAGGAAATTCGTAGAATTCGTCTGTAGCATTTGAACTCGAAAGCCTGTAATCTTCTCTCCATGCCCGCAGTGAGTGTCCAACTCTCACAACCATACAACACAACAGAAAGCACCAGCGACTTATACATTTGATTTTCACTCCAACACAGATGTTGCTTTTCCAAATCACAGTTAGTCTTGACAAGGACGCTAAAGCCATCTCCAGCCTTATTTTTAGTGCTGCTTTGCATTTACCATCGCTGCATATACTGGATCCGATGTATTTAAAGGTATTCACCTCCTCAAGCTTATGTCCATTTATCACGATATTAGTCTGGTTTTCTGTGTCTCTGCTGTTTACCAAGATTTTGCTCTTATCTGTATTTATTTCAATTCCGTACGTGCTGGTAACGTTTTCCAACTTTGCAGTTAACTCTTGCAATGCTTGTTCGGAACCAGCTGTAAGATCAATACCGTCTGCTAAACAGAAGTTGCAAATAGGGCGATCTCCGATCGATATATACGTGTTGTTATCATGTAATGTCTCTTGTATGATGTGCTCAAATAACATTTGAATACATAATAATAATAATACGATCCATAACTCCTCAGGGACGTAGGGATG
Organism: Meghimatium bilineatum; assembly: GCA_034231615.1. Classification (NCBI taxonomy): domain Eukaryota; kingdom Metazoa; phylum Mollusca; class Gastropoda; order Stylommatophora; family Philomycidae; genus Meghimatium; species Meghimatium bilineatum. The sequence continues at coordinate 48,935,302 of CM067300.1, forward strand.
CCACACTAGAGACATCAGCACAAGCAACTCTCCAAACATCCATATCCACAACTATTTGGAGGAATGTAGAAAAATTACGCTCATACCATCATTAATGTTATCAATCCAAGATTCTCTCATATCCTCTTGTCCTTTCATCCTCGACTTTTCCTTGCACAACAATTTTTGATAGTGAGAGTTGTCTCGTTGCATGTCTAAACCTAACCTATTTACGCAGTGTCACTAATGGCACGTGTTATTCTTGATAACCTGGAGCTGTGCTTCTTTGCTGCCGGATAAATACACGCGTTGTGTGTTCTTTATAGTTAACTCTCAATCAACATAATAGTCGCACTTGTTTTTAAAAACATGAATCTTACTATCGATGTCGGCATAGAGTGTCCACCTTTCACATCCGTATAAAAGTATACTTAGCACTAGAATCTGACAGATTGATTCTTTTTCTGCAATATGTATCTTACTTCTCAAAAGCATATTCAACCTTGCCATGTCGGCCATCGTTATCTATAGTCTTAGCCTAATCTAATTTATTCAACATATACATTTTTAATATATACATATATATGGATATGTAAACATACACATGGATAGCCATGTTGAGATAACAATATTGAACACATGTATTGATATCGCATGTATCATCGTGATCAAACCCATAATCATCGGGGTCGTTGGTGTGTCACTCATGGTAAACATCAATACAAACATTTCGATATGACTCCCTGTTATCAGTTGTTTGTATGAGTACGGATAATCTGAAACTTTGTCCAGTCATTAATATTATCAATCAGCACTTTCCTCTGACCCCTCTTATTCGTCACCCTCACCGTGTCCTTCCAAGATATTTTTGGAAAGATAATCGTGTGTTATCACGCGCCTAAACCACACAAATTTGACAGTTGTTTTCTTCAGTAACATGTCTACCTCATTTAGTATTTACCACTATTGCCATGAGATGTTATTATTTTCCAGCAAGAGTATTTATTTTGTATGTGACGTTGGTTTTAGGTTATGTATAATTGATATGTAATTTTCGTCTGCAGCATTTCAAAAGCCTGCATTCCTCTCCGAACAATTTATGCTGTATATTTCCTATTCCCACATCTGTATAAACGAATATGTATTATTATGTATTTATATGCGTGTTCGTCCATGACAAGTGACGATGACATTGTGTTACTTCCACTTGTGAAAATTCAGCTAGAACTATGTCAATGTCTAATAATGTGTAGATGACTAATACTCCTTTTAGAATTGTAAAATATCCTGGCCTTAGAAAGTTTGGCATTGGAATGACCACTGTAGACGTATGTGTGTCTATCGTGACTTTTTGGCTACTCTCCGCTGTTGAGCTGCTGAATTTCTTATTTCACAAGATGATGCGCTGTTTTTTTACTGTAGACCCCAGGTGTAGATATATTTTATGCGTGCTCTTTCGATGCATTTTGGTATATTTCAAAGGCTTTCAGTGAGGTCTTTAACGCGCACTTGTAGCGCGTCTTTTCGTCCCTTTTCCAGCTCACCATAGAGAAGTATCTTTCGCAAGCGATGGTCTGACAAGCATACCAACTGATATGCCCAATGAATGTGTGTCTTTATCAGGACAGTGCCAATGCTAATATATGTATATAAGTTTATTATATTATTATCACGGTTGCACTAAATATGCTCTTCCATACTGGAAATAAAATGTTGTCTGATGATAGATCTGGTAGTCCACTGCTAATAGATGAACCATTTTCTCACGCATGCAAAGATGGATAAATAAATGGGAATCAATATAAATATACCTTTTTTTGAAAATGGCTGCTATTTATACAAAACTTAACATTTATAAAAGGACACACACAATATTCACCTATAGTCTTTTTACGTATAGTTGAACTGTTTGCAAAACGCTGTATTTGGCTGCAGCGGCTATTTCCTAAATGTATATATCCACTTCCGTGTCATGTCATATACATATGTCCATGTAGGAAATAGCATCTGCAGCCACATACATTAGTGTATATATATATTAATTAACTGCAGAAACATTCGGTCGTTAATAAATATAATTCATCACTCATTTATTAAGCTAGACAATGAATGGAATCTCGACCTAAAACCTCAGTTAATCATTGAACAATGCATATTGCAATTACGCGTTTGACGAGACTTTCTGAGTAGCGTTGATTTTATGAAATAGAGAACAAAGACATATAATGTTCAATAGGATCATCGAAACAGTACTAAAAGGAATAAATTGTAAACGTTATTATTGTCTGGTAAACTAAGCAGATAATCTTTTTTATAACAAAACACACCTGCATGCACTGCAGTATAACTTTCACGGCACGAATCGGACTTATCAGGCATCTACGAACTACAAAACAAAATTATATAATCACAAATGGTAAGTCTATTTCTATTGATTCATCACATTTATTGTTTCTCATGCCATGCTCATCTTCGCTTACGAAGGAGGAAAATCATCAGCAAGCAGCGGTAGGAGTTGTAAATTATTAATAACGCATTGACGCCACATGAGGTAGTTTCACTACAAAAATAATAGTGCTAATAGGAAAGTCTTAGAAGATATGCTGATTACAGGTCGGCTAAATCCTTAACAAAGACACTTTTAAGATGTCAAAACCAAAGTTTGCCAAAAAATATGGTAAATCATTATATACATAGTACTAACAAACACCACATCAATTGTACAGGAAAAGTAAGAGTATGAGAAATAGAAACGATAAATATGAACCACTGAATGAATAAATGATGCAACCTGAAAGATAATCAATAGCCGAAAAATAATCATTGAACGGTGGTTGTAGTGGTTTAAAGGATTGACAAATATAAAAGAATGACGGGACGACAACATAGTCAACAATATAACGGAAGAATTAGAACCAAATACACATTCCATAATCACAGCTTCATGACACAAAACCCTCAGGACCCTAAAACATAGAAGTCGAATTAAGCAAAGCATCTGTAGATACAGTGATACAATGATTACATGGGATGCAACACATAAGAAACACCAGAAAACTGGATAGCATACTTTGTAATACCACCTATTTGAAAGAATAAAAATACAGCACACGAGATTGCACAAAATACATTCACTTCTAAACCAGACTGGAAAATATCAACATAATTCTAGAGCTGAGATTACGAGCATTCATCAAACCACAGCTTAGCAACAGTCAAATGGGATTCCATAAGAATAATACATTTACTGATGCCATTTTTGCACTCATACCACCGACAGAAACACAGAAACTGAAATAAAACTAATAATTGTATATCACGTTTGTCGACCAAAAATAATCTTTCGACAGAGTAGACAAGTATAGCAAAAATTATCACAAGACCGGGTTTCACATCAATCTGTTCAGGGGTGGTAACTAGGTGGTCAATGTGCAGTTAGAAAGATTGTTGTGATTGTGATTATACATTCACTCTGGCGTGCGACAAGGATCTGCTCTCTCTCGTCCCTGCTAGTCATTACACATATCGATTGTATATATACAATTGTCAACACCAATGACGAGGATAACCTAAACAACCCCCTGAGCGATCTTCGCATTGCAGACGATCAAGCAATAATATCAACATCAGAAGAAGAAGAACAACAACATATGGTTGCTGATTCAGTGCTCTATGATCTCATGACCTTTGGCACATTAACAACATATAAATAGACTGCACACATCAGGTATGAACTATGACATGCATATTAGAGCAGAAAAAACACGAGTTAATGTCAATCGCAAAAAACTGAAAGAAGCAGTGCTATTTATATCGATGACAAATAACTTAAGCAGGTAAAAGAATTGACATAATTTGACAGCATCACATCATCAAATGGGAAACGCACCAAGAAATCTAACATAGTTGCAACATAACATACCAGAAATATGGTAAGATTTCTTATATTTTCACAAACAAACATGATGATATGAACTGCATAATATAAAACGATCATCATACCATCACTATGCTACACATTTCATATGTGGACACCGACAATGAAACCCAAAATAAAACCTGTCACAACAGAAATGAGTTGCCTGAGTAGAATTCTCTAAGTAACAATGCGAGACAGAATTAGAAACGGAAACCTCAAAAGATTTACACAATCCCAATCATGGATTAATGGATTATATAATACGACACCATATTAAGTGGTTTTCACATGCTTCCAGACTACCATCAGATAGTGTCCCTAAAATAACACTGCTATACAGATACGTCTGGATACAATGCCAGGGAAAAGATGCAAAAGATGCAACGCATGCAAAAGATGGATTACAGAAATAATAGAATCATCAAAAACAAACATGCATGAATAACACAGAGAACTCATCTACGTCTGACAGTCCAAGGCATAAAGTGGTATAAAGCGAAAACCTAAGAAGAAAGAAGGTGATGATTTATCGAGTATAATGCTCAGAGTTATATTCGACTGAAACATACACTGTAATATAATTTATGAGCCTTCAGCTATAATCTTTGATTTGATTATGCATCTCATAAATCTCTAGCCATTAGATCCATGTGCAAGCTATGCCAGGAAAGTGGTGCTAAAAATGGGATAGGGAGTCCGCTGGAATGTGATGTTATAACGGAAAAGTGCTATTGTTTTCCATAGTCTTTTTAGTCTACAGAACCCCTGAAGTCTATATGCTTGCTAATGATACTGCACAATCAAACTAATTCCTAAATGCTATCCAATCGTATAATTCTGCTTTGTCCATGGCCTCTTTTGGATCAAATATAATAACAAAAAATGGGTTTCTGTCCACATAGAAAGTTAAGGGACATATTTATTATTGCATCGGTCAATTGCACATATTAAAGAAGAATGTTCCAAAATATCTTCAAATATATTTCATTGGTGATATGAAACATCAAGCAGAAAATAGATGTTACTTGAATCCATCTACAAAGTCAGTAGTAATGTTAAATCTTTAAGAAATGCTGCACATACACAATAATTGCATTAATACTGTTTAAATATACGTTAGAAAGAATCGTGCTGATAAATACAACATTGGGATTGATGTAGACAAGAGATCAATTTCAGAACATGCAAGACGTTTCAATCTCTCAGAGTTAAAAGGAAGCTTAGGTAATATTTTCTGGTTAGAATATGCAAAATATAGATACAGTTCGAACAAGCAATGGCAATAAACTACAGATCATAGATGAAACGCATATGTCTAACCATGCAATTTTCATTTACTATTGGTCCGTGGTGAAGACGGTTAATATATCACATTTTAGTGTGCAATGCAACAAAAACAGTTTCCTGCATCGACTTTTGTGCTTACACATTTAAGGAGCGATTCAGCTGTTCAAATCACCTTATGTTGTATTGAAATCTTTACCGCTATTGAAATTAGTTCGCTATTGACACATATGCAAAAACAGAGTCAGAAAGGATAAATGAACATTAGATTACATCAAAAGAAAGTGAGATCAGAACACATCGTCAATTGCAAGAGATTGCTTAAATAACAGTTTTACTCCATCTGATCTTGGACAAGTTTCATTCTTCGAACACGTTTCATAGGAGGACCACGTTACATGCATGAAATGAAACATAATTCAATGATAAATATTCACAATTTTGGTAGACCTGACATATTCACCACATTTACATGTAATTTAAAATTGGAAGAAATAATTGAGAAAGTAGAATCTGGACAAACATGCATCAATGACCATGATCTGATAGCTAGAGTTTTCAAAATAGATAATACAATTAATTGATATGATCACAAAATACAACATATTTGATCATATGATGTGCCACATGTTTACTATAGAATGGCAAGAAAAGAGAATTATATTGATTTCGATTTTTTATTTTGATTTTCGTGATTGATAAAATTCCGGCTGATAAAAGTTGATTCAGTTATCCGAATCTGAGTTTCCAAATCCAACCATAGAAATTGACTCAAGCTGATGAGATTAAATCACGTCTCAAAATATCATATTTGTGGGACTATATTATGAACTTAAAACGTGCAAACAATATGAGAGTTAACTTTTTATGATGGACAATATTCAATATTAAGTTGATATCAGTTTATTTTAACTTTTCTCAAGGTAACTCTGTGAAATCAATGAAATATGTGTGCAAGTTTGTGAAATAAGGTGGATCTTATGCAACTGTGTTTGATCTAAAACCAAAATAATGTGCATAAACATATTACTATTACTCTTCATGTTTTACACGAGCAGTAATGCCAATTTGTTGGCTAATAATTGCCTTCCAAATTCATAAAGATAACTGACATTACAGAAACTTTAAATTCACTTACAACACGGACAATGCATTTATTTTACTAATGAAAGAGCTGATCTATAATATCTGACTACCATACATATTACTCCTACAACATTCTTTCAAATGTATCAGGATGATGTGTTTGCTTCAAACTCTATTACTTTACCTATTGCAATCAACTTTGTAGTGCAACACATAGATGTGATCTTGTTGAAGGATATCATTAACTAAAAGTATACATTGTTTCGTAGAATTGTATTTATTCACCCAATTCATCATCCGCGTTTTTAAATTGTTATTTAATGTATTTTTCACAGAAATATGGTCAAATTAATTATTATAATTTTCAATGTTTAATTGTTCAATTGTTCAATTGATGCACGTTTTTGGCTATGCTTTGGAAAAATCAGACTATCTACGCCGTCATTTCTCCAGAAGTCAACAACTCTTCTATTCTTAAAATAACCATTGTTGAAATTATGTATAACAGCACTCTTACTTTCTCTTATTCACACCCAGGTAACACCGGGTATTATTTCTAGCATACATGAATATATATATATATATATATATATATATATACGACTCCGTAGACAACATATATATATATATATATATATATATATATATATATATATATATATATATATATATATATATATATATATATATATATATATTCCACGATATGCATACCATGTTTCCAGTAAATAAAAACACAGACAGAAAATAAGCTACATTATGATTTATTCCAGGATGCTTGCAATATAAGCCCTGCGTCAAGTTTAAGCCCTAGTTAAGATCGTCTGATAGCCGGATATATCTCTTTCATCAGTTGAAAGTAGTGTATGTATAAATAATGACAAGATGAACGCTAAATAGAATAAATATTCCAAGAAATTAGTAACGGGGGACTCACGGTGTAAATATTGTATGAATTTTTTAAAGAAAAGAATGTGGATGTTTGAACAATCCAGAAATACGACAACTTCGCCGACATTTGAAAAATCCTGAATGGACTACCAGCACAAGAGCAACCATTTTGGATGTGATTCTAGCATTCTCATTGCAGTGGAGCCACAATTAAACATGCCTCTAGAAGATTTCACAGCATCACACCATTGGCATGATAGAACATGATTATGAACAGCGTAGGTACCACCTGTATTTTCGAAGTTCAGATACGCTCTTTGTCATTCCGAAATCAATTACTATTTCTGATGACTTAATACATGTGTCACTTGCTGTTATTTTCTCATCATGTGTAACATATGTAACTTAGTAGAAATGAAATAAGTTGAAGAAGCTGTCGAGAGACTTGGTACCCGTTTTCGCTAACATCTTAAAGCCATTACTCACATGTATCTTTCTTTTGTTTCTATCAATTTTGAGGACACTGATCACCATGGTACCCGCTACATCCAGATCAATGAAATAAACTGTGTATCTTCTATGAGTAGATCGTGGTACAATGGTAGTGTGTTGCAAAATGTTTCCATTAAGTTATTAGATAGATTTGATAAATACATTTGCTTCATTTATTTAGATAGTGCGCCTTTATTATTCTTTACACTCCTGTTGCTCTGCTTATCCACTTGTTCTATTCTGTTCTGTTATATCATGTTTATTAAAATGGATTGAACAACACCATGTACAATTTGTGTCATACTGATACGGTGTTCTATGTTATTAAATATATCAATTACATAACATTTGTAATATCATTATTTTATGGAGTGCTTGTTTACCCTGCGTTTGATAGTTCATAAAGATACTATTATTTAAACGTAACCCAATTTAATCCGTTTTGTATAATGCTATAGTTGAATGCATTATATAATGCTATAGTATCATACAGTTTGCATATTTGCTGTAAACATGATCGCTCTGCGTTTTTCACCCACGCAATGTCAATACTAAGAGAATGTACGCTGTGAGACTTAAGCATGTCGTGCTAAATGTTATTAGATTTTACCCATATCCGCCAGCTCGTGTTGACAGTAAAGCGCTATGTGTGAGTCGCAAAAGAATTAAAAACAGTACCAGACGTTTGCAATAGGATTAATTAAAAGCATTCGCTATTCTTTATGAATTGATATTGTATAATATATGTATATATATATATTGTATATATGGATATACAATTTTAATTGAATCATATTCTTTGAAAAAAGTACACAGATTCTTCAACACTAGCAATATCTCAGAAGGAACACAATATGTCATCGCCTTTAAACATGTAATGTAATGTCATATGTTTCCTAAGGTATATTAATTAATATGTATTACATACATTTCAATCTAACTGGATGACTCTTCATCTGACTTGATGACCACCGTTTGACTGAATGGCTCTCATCTGACTAGTTACCCCCATATTACTAGATGACCATCATGTAACTAGAAACTCGCTACACGTTCATATTGTGGTGAGGTAAAATGAGCACATGTATAATTACATCCTCAAATCGTTGACACTAATGTTAAATGATATCATTCCCTGTTTGAAGATAGATATGTCCACATCGAAGTATATCGTATAACACGGTTATGTGATGATTTCTTTCATTGTAAATCAGCGCAGCCAGGAGATTGTTGCATATTCAACAGATATCTTATGAAAATCCAATGTAACAACGAATGTGGTTTTAGTCACAATCATCGTTTTCCAGAGCCTGAAATGTAATAAAGTGATGGCAATACCTACCACGCATGTCGCGGGAAGCGAATATGAATATCTTTGAGGTGGCGTCGCTGTCCCTCACCCATAGCCGTTCAAAGTGAAGCAGATGTCATGTTTAGGTTTCGTGTGTCACGATCATATATCGCATGTAAGCTGTAAATCATGGCGCAGCACATTCCTTTCTCAGGTCTACATCCTGCTAATCTACCAGAGTTTGAGATTGAACGCAGACGAAGAAGAAGTATTTTGTATCTATTCTCGTCGAATTATTTCATGCAAGGAAACACTTTCACATTATTTGCAAGATAACACAATGGTCTTGTTAAATAGCTGCAGAAAACAATATATCATGTCCATTAATTTCTCAGGAAACATGCCGTTATCCATTGCTCGTTAGTCTCCTCTTGCGACATTAATTAATAATTGCGGTTTCTTGCGTTGCTAATATGGTGTATATGTTGTTGCTAATGCAGTTTGTTCGCAAACTCTCACCGGATCCCTTTTCTTGGAGGACAATTGCCGTACAATATTTCCAGCAACATGTAGTCCAGAGAAGGGAACTGCATTGTTTCATCGTTTCTTTTTTTTCAAATGACCCACCATATCAGACTTCGGCTTGGTAACTGACACGTTTAGCGTGTCATCAATTTCATTGAACTGTTGAGGTGTGTGACCATATCGATAGTTAGCCAGCCGTACGACATAACTAATTCCCGAACCGAATATCAATCTAAACGTAAACCACAGTCAAGGATGCTTGACAGTTTCTCAGCTATATGAATCACTATCGACATGGCCATAGACGGGCACTACTTTTATGCATATTCCTGTGCAGACTCATATATCATAAATGCGATTTGTAATATTGAAACAGCTAGTTAACATGATCTGTCACCTTTATTAACCACATTTACAAGTTATAATCACCTGGATCACATTTTACTCATAATTAATCATCACGTGACATATTCTTTCCAGAACGTTCTCTTTGCAATTGATGTCATGAACCCGACTCTGTCCTGTGCCAGTCTGCCTGCCACCTCCAATGATATCCTCATGCAGTCTCTGATACCATCTGTGCATCTCCTTCTAAGCCTACATCTTATTCCACTTCTCGGAATTCTGCTCTCTAATATGCGTCTTTCCATGCCATTGCATATGCCATGCTCTTTATATGTCTGAAATATTTCCGTTTTAAATGTAACATATTGTTCACCAGCCATTCTTTCTACATATTCAGCATACTGAAAAGCTCACTGTTCCTTATCTTTTCTGTGCAGGAAATTCTTAATCTTGCCCCATAATACTTCAATTCGAAAGCCGCTATTCTTTTTGCCATTTTTCTATTTGTACTTGTAACTGGGGATTGTATTTCGTATTCATGTTTAAATATTAATAAATATAACCTAAGCAATGTGCCGCAATGTCTTTATAAAATAATAGAGCTATATGATAATCCCGTTACTAAGCTAATATTTCAGTTTTATAACATAAATGTAAAGTTTTAAATATTTAAAATAGACTGGATAGTTGGAAATTAGAGGCACCAGAGATGTGATCCTATAGAAGAATGCTGAGAATATCGTGGGCTGCCAGAAAAATAATCTGGAGGTGTTGAAATAATCAAATGCGAAACGGACCTTAATCATTAATATCAGAAAAAAGACAATCTTTAATTGTGGCCACTTAATGAGACAAGGAGGTTTGAATAACATAGTCACAACATACACGATTGAAGGCAACAGATACAGAGGGCCACAACGTGAGAAAATATTAGACATTTTGACAACCTGGCACAGCAGGGAAACAACATCGAGCTTGATACATAATACTGGAGAGAGAGCTGTGGAGAGCCATGATCGCCTACACCAGCCGGCACGGCACCTGATGATGATGAAGGTGTGAAATATCGTAAATTTGGGTTAAATATTTGACGATATGGTACTACGTGATAAGGCCCCTACGGTATTTGAGATATGGGACCTAATCTATTTGAGATATGGGGCACTTTAACGCTTAAGCATATATAGATAGTGAAAAAAAAATGTGGGGCCCCCAAGATAGCGGGGACCCTAAGCTATAGCTTGTTTTAACTTATCTGTAAATCCGACACTGATATTGATTAATGGAAAAACAAACCTTAGGAATGACTAATTTTAATATCTCTGTGATTTTAATTGGCTACTATGACTATACTGTGTGTGTCATCCAATGAAAAGCAAGTGAATAGACCACATTCATTTTATAAGGCTTGTTAAACCAATAACTATTATTTCTTATTTATCCCAGTGTCACATTTCTGCCCTAGTTACGAAGAGTTATTTCGTGTTCTTAATGTTGGTTAGGAATTGTCATTTAAGGCATTTTTACCTCCTATTATCTGTCCAGCATCTGTTTCAAATGTGTCAGAATGCCCATGTCAAGGTCGAAAATACTCCAACAGAGGTCCAATTTCAGAACATTTATCACTATGTTGAATGTCGACATTTCTGTCCTGAGCTAATTACCGTTAGTTTTATCTTCTACACATTATCATTTAATCTATATATATTAGAATTGACATGATAACTTCTACGTGTTTTGTAATTTTTTTCCATTTTCTGAAGCTGTTAAATGCTACGCAGGATACGTGAATGAGGTATATATCGTTGTTATAATAATAATTGTCAGATATCCTATATCGTTGTTATAATAATAATTGTCAGATATCGTATATCTTTTGTCAGATGATTTCTATTACCGACTGGATGACATAATCACTAGCAGCAATTCTCGAGAAATGTCATTTGAAGTGTTTAGAACATAAAGAACGATTCAAAAGGTAAAGATAATCAATATATCAATAAACCCATAACCCTTCAGGGTCGTAGGGGTACCACATTGGATGCTTCAGCACACAGAGTTCTCCAGCGAATTCTATCGTCAGCGATGCGGATGAGTGTGGAAATATCTAGCCCTGTCTATTCCTTGATGTTGTCTGTCCATGTCTTTATTTGTCCTCCTCTGCTTCTTCCACCCTCGACAGTTCCCTGCAGTATTGTTTTTGACAAGGAATCGTGCCTGCATACATGTCCGAACCATGCTAGTTTTCGTCGTTTCACTATTGAAAGCAATGGCTCCTGGACACCTGCACACATCTCTACTTTATTTCTTACGTACACATTGGTCTTATGTTCCCTATAGGAAATTCGTAGAATTCTTCTGTAGCATTTATACTCGAAAGCCTGTAATCTTCTCTCCATGTCCGCAGTGAGTGTCCAACTCTCACAACCATACAACACAACAGAAAGCACCAGCGACCTATACAGTTTGATTTTCACTCCAACACTGATGTTGCTTTTCCAAATCACAGTTAGCCTTGACAATGACGCTAAAGCCATCTCCAGCCTTATTTTTAGTTCTGCTTTGCATTTACCATCGCTGCATATACTGGATCCGAGGTATTTGAAGGTATTCACCTCTTCAAGCTTGTGTCCATTCATCATGATATTAGTCTGGTTTTCTGTGTCTCTGCTGTTTACCAAAATTTTGCTCTTATCTGAATTTGTTTGTTTGTTTTGTTTTTCGTTCGCTCCATTGTAACCATCACGGATATCCGTGCGATTTCCGCCGGGAGCGTGATTACGTTGTGCCACCGTTATGCGCCTTGTAGGCCTAGCACATCCGATTTCGGCATGCCTTGACAATTCGGGTGGGCTACCCTTAGCCTGTGACAGCCTCTATATCTGTCTCCAGGCACGCGTAGTGGAGACTCTTTGCCCAGACGATTTTCTTGCTCTTAGTCTGACTCAAACGAGGTGTTCCACTGTCTATGAACTTGCCTCGTGTAATTGGACCGTGAGCCTGGTTCCTTAAGGGGAAGAACTCAACAGAGGAGTTGGACCCTGGCTCTTTCGCCCTCTTAGCCGAGGTGTCATTCACCGACGTGTACCCCTTGTCCAAGTTCGAGTCTCACACCACGCGTTTGAGAGCAAGGCGTTCTCGAGCTGAGCGTCCTTGTCCCAATAGCGCCTGAGCCCATCAGGTACTGAACCCTTTCTCTCTTCAAGTGTATTTCCGGTGTAGGAAAACTTGACAGTAGAGTTGGGCCAGGGCTAAATCATTGTCCCTTTTGTGCCTGAGCGAATCGAGTACGGAACCCTTTCTCTCTGCAAGTGTACTTCCGGTATAGGAAACATTGACAGTAGAGTTGGGCCAGGACTACCATCGTTGTCACTTTCTTGCCTAATCCCATTGGGTACAGAACCCTTTCTCTTCGCGAGCATATTTCCGGTTTAGGAAGGCTCGACATTAGAGTTGGGTTAGGTCTTCTTGCTTTACCAAACGCCAGTGAATGGGTCTGGGTCTCTGCCTGTAAGGAACTCAGGTAACTAGAAGCCCGTCTCGAGCTGACGGAGCTTGTAGCTCCCCCTTTCCTAGGGACTTTTCACTTTCTATTTGCAGTTTGCGCTGCCCTCTAGCGCTGTTCTGCCCTTTCATTGTTTCATTGTACTCTGTATGAAACATATTTGTCTCTCGCCATCCATTTACCTTTACGTGCATTTTTACATTGGCCGCCCCTCCAATGTTCGGACTGGACTGACTAGCTTCACTGTATGTCGACAGTGTCGCTATATGTGGTGATGCTGGTGGTGTCGGAGATATGTCTGTCCGTGTGCAGGCAAATCTCTTTCCATCTGCTACCTCCACATTTTCGGACACGATCCCCAAATGATTTGGCCAGAATCAGCTCGAGCTGCTATATTTCTGTTTCCAGGGTGCACCGCGTGGAGGTACATTTGGGATCTTGGTTACCTGCTAACCCTGGGTCCGCCTAGAGCAATGCGTTCCCTTTGCACCCCTTATCTGAATTGATTTCCATTCCGTACTTGCTGGTAACTTTTTCTAACTTTGATGTTAATTCTTGCAATGATTGTTCTGACCCAGCTATAAGATCAATATCATCAGCGAAACGCAAGTTGCAAATAGGGTATGATAATATGAGTATGTTAACACGATTTATCATAATGTTCAGCTGTCTATTGTGTGGTTGATAAGAAACGGAGTCACAAGCGCTGCGTTCAACAATTGCTCAATAGTGATTTTACAATTCCTCAACCTTCTAGAGCTTGAACTGTGGTAACATATTTCCTGGTGACTGAGTGAGCCACAGTAGTAATTTTCATTTCAAAGTACGAATAACGTGTGGATTCTAAGCCGAATTTTGCTGGTCAGCGGGCGAATGGCTTATCAATAAACTACCATGGTTCCCTAGATGACATATCCCAGTAAACGTATGCGTGAAATGTCTGCTGTCTAGAGAGTCAATGCCACGCATTTACAGTAACATTGGCACAACTTTCCATGAATTATTCCCATTTAGTGTGTGTCAGAATGACATCAATACACAGCGACTCAAAAAACATCATATACTGTTAAACAAGTCAAATATGAAGTGTTTGTACGAGTTATAGAGCAAACCTTCAACATCAACATATTACTTGAAAATATCATACCCAATGTAAGATACAGTATCCATTAATCTACACCACAACTGCACTTTTTTACAAAGGCATTTTAGGGGCAAAGGCCGACCAAGACGCCGTTGGACAAAAGACATTCAAGAATGTCTGCGCATGTCACTGGAAGATGCAGGGGGACTTGCTCAAGACCGCGGAGAAGTCAAGATATCCATAGGAAAGACTACGCTCTGGAAAGAATATGTCACTTGATGATGATATTACTGCAAATACTGAGATAGTGTAGTTTTGACACTACCATCATATATGCTTTTGGATGTCTATAAATTGCAGTCACAGAAACATCTGATCACTGACATCATAGATTCTTCTAAATACTACCCACAAAGACACTTCTGATCTCTATACTTTACCATAATCTGTCTCTATCTATAAACCCTTAAAATTCCAGGTTCGAAGGTAAATACGACAACTGTTTTTTTTTTGCCCACCTCTGCTTCTCCCCCGTTTCGGAGGTTACCTTCAGTTTTACTTTTGACAAGAAATTATGTTTGAATACATGTCCAAATCATGCTGGTTTTCGTCGTTTCACTATTGAAATCAATGAGTCACTGGAAGATTCGGTATATATTCTCCTCTATACAGAAACACTAGTTTGTAACGCACCAGAAAAATTTCACTCCAATTTCGTTCGTAGTATGCGCAGCTTTTCTTAAATACTTTATGCTACACGATCTGCGCCCCTACCAAATGGGAGGGGGGATGGGGCTCTCGGTGGGTAGCTCGCAGATCGACCCATTACCTTGACTAAATCTTTCTTTTTTTACGCAAATATCACATAGTTTCATTAAATTAGTGGGGCGAGCGTCCTAGGAAAGAAACACATATTGATAGATAGTCGCTTTGTCGGAAATATGAGATTACGCTCATAATATTTGTCTTATAGCTGGATCCAAAACAAAATAAAATAAACTACAAGATGTAACATACTAATCGACAAAAACAATTGTAATCACGAACTCAAAATGAATACCTGAAAGAGAAAGATCGTGTTTAAGAGTAGATACGCAGATTCACAGACCAACATGACGATGAATGAGCATACACTTTAAAAAGTGAATACTTTGTAATATCTTGGAATGTGTAGCTATAACGATGCACATCTAAATTGAATTTATAGATTGTGCAGAAGATGACTTTCGTTATTAAGTCAATGTTAACTGTAATACCTAAAAGCAATATCAGTGTTAAAATAAGAATAAACTGTTGAGCTTACCAGTGATTATGATGTATTTGTATAAGAGGTGGACAGCAAACAGCAAACATGATGAGACCGGTACATTATCTTAGGTTGCTGCTAGAAAGGCTATTGGATCACTTATTGGAATGTCTGTGTGCCATGATGCTGATTTGTAAGAGATTCAATTTTTGCTTACTGAGTATTCTTTTTGCATTTGCAAAAAAATATGTAATAATAACAGATACTAAAGATGTTTTAAAGAAGTGTAACTTTCTTTACTGTTTTCCTGTGAAGGAGTGCAGAGAGTTTTTTTATGGGCTGAAGACTTTTAAATAATTAATGTTTATATATCGTTGCCTTTGGGTAATATTTGTATCAGTGTATCACGACTGAAGTGGTCACAGCAAATATCTTTCCTTGGAAACGCAACAATATTTTTAAATTCAGTGCTGGGTGACTCGGTTAAGCTAAATATCTATATAATACATAGTTTAATCAATTTTATAATGCAATTTCAATAATTTGTTTAAGTATTCATACTGTCGATGCGTGTAACATTTTTAAAATGCCCATATCAATGTTGCCGTTTTATTGTGATCAGGGGACATAGTATTTGCATTCTTTTATGTTTAAGACATTGACACACCAGTAGTTAATTCTCTGGTGATCTCTGATTAGTTTCTTTCTTCCAATACAGGAAAGATAATTAGAATCGTTAGAACGCAAGTCTCACATTCTTGACCATATAGATTGAATTAAATGTAAGAATTTGTTTATTTTTACTTCGTTTACGTGCACAATTAATAATCCACCTTTCACACGTCGTCTCGGGAACTATGACAAAGCCGTAATCAAGTTCTTCACTTGTATAACCCTCCGCGTAGATGCCAAACAGTATCGTTTATCTTCACTGAGAGCACCGATCATTCGTCACATTGCGCATGCATTACTTCACCAGAAACCAAATGCACTGGAAAGACAAATCATTTAAGAAAAGCTAGGTTTTTAAAAAAACACAAATGTCTAGGATTATCTTAAAGGTTGTGTATTTATTCCATATTATAAAGGTACGTAAATTTAAAATGAAAACTGGCTAAACAGCTAGGTTCTTTCAAGACAACTATACTAATTTGGCCATATCACAGGACATGGCAGCATAAAGAAGACCATAGTGGAGAGGATGATGCCACGAAGACCAAAAAGAGACAGTCAAAGAAGATGAACACAAAACATCAAAGTGTCACCTGAAAATGGTAGTAACAGAAGCAGAAATACTGGCTCAAGATGAAGATTCGAAAGGCTGTGATGACAGCTACAAGATATGCTACATGCTGTCTATGCACATTTTGGTTATATGTCCCATCAAACGTATTTGTTCTGTATTCTTTACAATACACATCCAAGGGCTTCCTGGGTACTGGTATGAATACTGATGATTTTAGATCTGTGGATATGTGGCATGTTTCATATATGTCATTGCAAATGGGGTATGTGCCCATAGCTTCTTATTTATGGGTTCATGTCCTGCCCATCATGTGAAGTCTGGATGATGCTGACTGCTCAAAATAGCTCAAATAACATGGGCCACATGGACAAAAAGACGTCATTTGGCTATCGTTGTAGAACACCGTGAGACGGTAAAGTACCTTGGTATTCTTTCAGACGTGTCTATGTTGGTAGTGTTCAGAAGTGTCTATGTGTGTAGTGTTCAGAAGTGTCTATGTGTGTAGTGTTCAGAAGAATCTATGATGACACGGATAAGAAATTTCTATTACTGCGAAACTGCACTCCGATACACACTCAGTTGTCTTGACTCGTCTTGTCACTGAGACCATATGTGTAGTGCCGAGAGATTGAGGTTGACGACATTGCGCACTTCTCCTTCTTAAAAATCCAATTTTCATCGCGCAAGTCATGGCTTTCATCATCATCTCATCAATCATCACAAAAAAAGTCATGCGGGGATCGATAAGTGGTAAAGTGGCAGTTGTTGAAGCACTGACTATTTAATTCCAAGAGTCACCTAGTAATCACAGTGATGCGGCACAAACTCAATACTGTCATAAGTGTGTCTATCTGGGCGTAACCTATTTCAAGAGCAACAAAAAACAAGGAAGTTGCTCTCCATATTGCTCGCATTCATTCGGACAGTGCGTCATTCGGAAGCCGTCATGCCAACATAAGGATCGGGCGTAGTTAGACGTCTACTGGGCAGTGGTTCTACAACATTGCTTTATGCTGCGTCATCCTGGCCTGTATATGCGAGACACGCTGGACAGCTTAACAATGTCCACCTTCGGTATCTAAGATACCGCATGGGATTATGTTGGCATGATTGAGTACCAGACACGACAAGTACAAGACATGCAAAGCATCCATGTCGTGCTTAACTAGGTCCCAACTCTACTGGACTGGCTACATCGTCCGTATGCCAGACACGCGTCTTTCAAATAGATTATTCTATGGGAGCTGTGCGATGAAAAACGTTCAAGCGGATGGCAGAAAAATCGCTTCAAGAATCACCTAAAGAACTCTCTCCAGCACTTCAGCATCGATGCTAAGCTCCTAGGAGACTACATCACTTGATCGATCAGCTTGTCACACAAAGATCACTGCTGACATCACTAAATTTGAAAAAAGAGAGAACACATCAGACAATTTACAGTTGACTGAAGCGGAAAGTCAAATCCAAAACCTGTCCTACTCGGGACCCTCTGCACTATTGCGTGCACTGCAATATAACTTTACTGACACCAATCGGACACATCTGTCACCTACGAACTCGCAAACCCACACCAAATTAGCCAATCACAAATGTTTGTTTTTCTACTTGTTCACCACATTTATATTGTTTTTAATGGCATGTTCATCTTAACTTACAAAGAGGGAACATCATCATCATATGCCAGTGCAAAGTTATATGATGTTTGCAAACCAAATTAAATTTATATTTTCACTTCTCCCTTCTGTAATGTTGTCTATGCCTGCAGACTGTCCACATTTAATTGTTTCCATTGCGTATTGTTCTTTTGATGTCAGTATTGCTAGCCCACCCTTGTTTTAATATTGTAGTATGGTTCCATTGAACACCAAGCAGGTCTGTTACATAGTACTCTTATCTTATTAGCTTGTCTGTGATATGAAACATAATGTTTACACTCGTATTAATGCAGTCATGTACACGATTATCCTTATGTGTAATATGTTTTATTTCCTAATGCATGTCTTAAGTCTTCTGTTGTTGAGAAATCTCATCTATATCTCTCAATTTAGTTTTTAGCCATTGTTCTTTCGCTGTTCTTCACATGTTTTGTATCTATTTGTCTATAAGTGTACATGTTGGTGTATGTTTAGCTATCTATCTTCCTAACATGTTCTCAAGTATTCCATATGTCGTCAAATTTTGTTCTTGGCTTTACTTGGTGGTGGATTTTTCATTTGATATTTGGATGATTGTCCTTACGCTGATTCATTTATTATTTAATTTCTCTTCTGGATTCTCCCAGAAAGTAGTAAAATGTTTCCAGTATTTGGACACAAGCATAAATAATTCATGAGAATGAGCTGTAGAAATCATGAGAAGCATTGTAATCGCGACATTGACACTTGTCCACAAATGTATATTTGAAATGGTACTAACAGCATAGCCAAACTACGAGTATGTATGATCAGTACATGCCTTTTCTTTTTGTTTGTTTGAGAACCTCATGAAATGCAAGCGATTAGCTTATACTTCCTATGTGTTATTTCTGAGCTCTCTTTCATACCCAGGAGACTTCAGCTTTCGGCTGTATGCAACGCCTATTGAAGGAGAGTTCTACTCAGTGAGGGCCTATAATTGTACGGATGTTATGCTACAAAGTTTACAAATGAAAACCCCAATATAACGGCATGTCATCTATTAAAGTTGTCTGTTGCATGAGTGGTTTGTCAAGTGGACCATTGGTGAGACCCACAGACGCAATCGCATGAGCACCATACATGCATAATTATAGTGATAATATATGTTTGTGAGGTATGCACATTAAGTAAACAGCAACAAAGTGAATAGCTGCTTTCAAGATGTCATGCTACAGAATTTTATGTATACCATGGACAGCTAAGCAGACAAATCAAGAAGTGTTAAGATCAATAAACGTCGAAGGTTAGTCGATATTACTGCAGACTATATTACAGATCTAAAACGTTAAATTCTAGCTGCTACATTACAATGTTTAGGAAATTGGAGACACATTGCTTCATGATAGCACGTTTTAGGGAAGATTTAATGATGCCACAACGATTTCTGCAAAGATGCATTACAAATGCCCTCTCACTATGGAATACCAGCACATTAAACAGCAGATTAACTGGCTAAGTAAGGTGCTGCCGAAGACCAACAAGATGTACCAATCGCCTACCATCAGAATAAAAAAAATATATCAATAGAAAGACACAAACACGAACACACGATTGATATCACATGAATAGATCAGAACATGTAATTCTACGCCTCAGAGCGGTTCACAATCGTCGCAGTCACATCAGAGCTGTATGGGCCACAGTGTGAACTAAAAAACACAATGAGTTTCATTCAAGAGACATACTTACAGATATAGATATGTTTTAAGTGAACGAAAGGAGAAGACGAAGAAGAAAAAATAGAATCATGTAATTCCTGTTAACCTTGTGCCACTTGGATTTACAACCTTGATGTACTCCTGTCTTATCCAAGTGATCTTTTAATCATAATCCCAAATTGTTAATAGCATCCGGTGGCAAAAGAATAGAAAATAAACTCGCACCTTTGATTTAAGGAAGACGATAAGAAGATTACAAAAGGCAGAGATAAACACGCACATCAACTCTTATCGTCTTTTAATTCCTCACAATCATGATCGTTATCTCTGACATCGATGCTTTTTCTCCACGTTAAGAACGCACTCCGGCACGTTCAAATACCCTAATTTGGCAGCATAGCTTCCTAGTGCAAAGCTTTAACTGGTTCTTGACGATGGCTGTTTTTGCGGACTTAAGTTTACTGACCAGGTCCCAGTATGCCTTGAGATACGGGAAATATATTTCCTTCGTTTGGTGATGATGTTTTTGAATTACAGTATAAGTGTCTATTGATTTGCAAAACTAAATTTTGGGTACTCATCAAAACAGTATGAATTCAAAAAATCGTTATTTATAATCTTGAAAGGTCATAAAGTATTATTTTTTTAAAAAGGTATATTCTTTATATAAATAATATTTAATCCGAAAAGCTCTTAGGATAGATGTCGCTATATGTTCGTTTAAATTACTGAATCCGTCTCCCGTGTTATTCTTACAGCACTAGCCTCTTATCGATTGCACAATAACTCAGGTTGCGTAGATTAATTCAGAAAATAGA
Source organism: Meghimatium bilineatum (assembly GCA_034231615.1). Classification (NCBI taxonomy): domain Eukaryota; kingdom Metazoa; phylum Mollusca; class Gastropoda; order Stylommatophora; family Philomycidae; genus Meghimatium; species Meghimatium bilineatum. The sequence goes on from CM067300.1 coordinate 48,956,347, forward strand.
ATTATTATCAGACTAGTAGAATAGACGGAAAAGGGAAAAAAAAACAGATGCGTAAGGAGTGATGTAGCAATATACAAAACACACTAACGACATTAATAGAAACAAACGACTTTTTGACTAAAATGAATGTCTTAATCAAGACAAAAATAAACAACAGGATAATAGTACATAGATTCATAACGTAGAACTATATGCATGTCTCCTGACGTTTTTGTCGAAACGTCATGTGTATGTGCTGATTTCGCTTAAGCTCACTTAGTGTTTTGTATTGTGTTGCAACATTCATTACGTATATCTGTTTCCCCTTCATTATTGTGTGGTGTGCACCAGGCAAATCTTTATTACATTAGATTGTTACCTAACATTCAGGATTTATCCTTTTCTGCACAATATGATGTAGTTAAAACATATGCACATTCATATTGCATCAATCTCGTGAAAATTGCATTATACTAGATAGTTCTAGATGCATGTGAACTTTGTATTATTTACAGAAAACGAATGTCCCTAACAATAGTGGATATTTCCTCTTTTGAATCAACGCTTACAGAAACTAAGTATGACTATAATAGTAAGCGCAGTGATCTCATGTGCATCTTCTCTTGGTATATCCATATAGCTTGTGGTATATAGTTTCCATGCTGATCATCGGATGATAACGCGAAGAAGAATACATGAAACGTAAAATGAGTTGCTTCAGTCAAGACGACCATCAATATGCGAGAGAAGTACGAGGGGAGTATTTTAGAGCAGGAAATGGTAAATAGTGTGCATGAAATAGTGGGCATGAATTAGTGTTCATGAAATAGTGTGCATGAATTAGTGTTCATGGAATAGTGTTCATGAAATAGTGTGCATGAAATAGTGTTCATGAATTAGTGTGCATGAAATAGTGTGCATGAATTAGTGTGCATGAAATAGTGTGCATGAAATAGTGGGAATGAAATAGTGTGCATGAAATAGGATGCATGAAATAGTATGCACGAAATAGTGTGCATGAAATAGGATGCATGAAATAGTGTGTATGAAATAGTGGGCATGGAATAGTGTGCACGAAATAGTGTCCATGAAATAGTGTTCATGAAATAGTGTGCATGAAATAGTGGGCATGAAATAGGATGCATGAAATAGTGTGTACAAAATAGTGTGCATGAAATAGTGGGCATGAAATAGTGTCCATAAAATAGTGTGCATGAAATAGCATGCATGAAATAGTGGGCATGAACTAGGATGCATGAAATAGTGTGCATCAAATAGTGGGCATGAACTAGTGTGTACAAAATAGTGTGCATGAAATAGCATGCATGAAATAGTGGGCATGAACTAGGATGCATGAAATAGTGTGCATCAAATAGTGGGCATGAAATAGTGTGTACAAAATAGTGTCCATTAAATATTGGGCATGAAATAGTGTGCATGAAATAGCATGCATGAAATAGTGGGCATGAAATAGTGTGCACGAAATAGTGTCCATGAAATAGTGTGCATGAAATAGTGTGCACGAAATAGTGTCCATGAAATAGTATGCATGGAATAGTGTGCTCGGCTATCTGTAATAGTTAATAATTTCTATGACGCCAGTGCAATGATAATCTGCATCTATAATAATGTTCTTACACTCATTGTATTCGGGTAGGTGTATAAATGTGTGTATCATTAAATTATCTCTAGAAAAAAACGGCACTTTTAAAAATTGAATATTTCAAATACACAAACAAAATGTATTTATATATTTATATAAATTATAGACTTCCACAAAAAGACAATTTTAAAGTTGGATAAAGCTTCTGAAACATGCTATAAATTGTATCAGACTGTACTCAATTCCTCAAAAAATGTTGACTATGTTCTGAAACACTTGGACGAATAAATACACACTAGTAAATCCAGGGGACATAGAAACAGAGAATATTTAGTTCTTGGTACACGATATTATATAATGGAAATACACATTTACGAAACATATATATGTATATGAACTGATAACTTTGTATGTCTACAATTGTGTTGGTTGGGTTACTGGTTGCTGATTCGACAGTCCATGCGCTCATGTCTTTTGACCCAATGTCATTGTGTGATATATGATTGTATTTGTGAGCTGTTGTTTTGTTCAATATATACCGTGTTCCATTTATCTTACCTAGAAGAGAAATGTATTTTTATTAATTATACAGTTCTGGACATTCAAAGTTGTTGTGGTCAACTCTTTCATAGGAATGTATGCACAGTAGTCACCCTGGATTGTGCTGTGGTTGCAATCTGCTCATGTGATTATTATTTTGTACTTGTGTGCGAACTATGACAATTATACTCTGGGATGTTCTTCACAGGACATTTACGTTATCTATAGGATTTGGTTTGATAATATATGTAGAGATGTCCCTCCCTGTGTGTGGCATGGTCCATTTCTTTATTCAATTATCTGTGTTTACATATTTCAACATAATTTTAACTGTGCGCATGGTTGTTTGTGTATATTGCTGTTCTTTTTGGTCTCCCTTCCTTGCTAACCTTCTTGTCATTGCCTGGTGTGTTCGAATGGCAAGGAACCTACTGCATGACGACGCTGACTTTAAAGGATGTTAGCCGCTGGCCGGCATGGTGATATATTTCAACTAGCTCGAGTTTACAATGACCATCACATTATGTCTATGATTTTCTCAAATGATATATATATATATATAACGTAAAGGTTTCAGCGATTCCAGTGCAGTTTGACACGTTGACCCATTGGGTCATAACCTCGCCCGTAGTCGGTATAAGAAATCTTAAAATGTGATAATTACTGCCTAAAATGCATATCGATTAAGTATTTATGCAATAACAAGAACTATTAACGGAAATAAAGATCAAGCAAATAAAGTATTTTGGACATAAAATACTTTGTTGAAAACCTTATTGGAGGATAGAGTCCATTGGAATCGAGCACCAGGTAGGTAGAGATCTATTTCATAAATGTATTGCTTTCACCAACCAATTTCAAAATGTTTTGCATACAAACCTATGGTATGTTATGAGCGAGTTTAATTTTGACTTATCTCCGTCATACAGACACTATATAATGTAACAACAAGTGGTCTGCTATAGATAAAGAAATCGGTGAATTTTTAGAACGATTGTAGGCGTTCGACAAGGATGCTTACTTTTACCAGCACGTTTTAGCATCTACCTAGAAGCAATCATGAGAGAAGTCTTAGATGAATTTCATCCAATAATTTCGATTGTAGGGCGGCACATTTCTAATCTCCGCTTCACTGATGATATCGATCTGATGGCGACAACAGAACTACAAGAGTTAACAACACGATTGGAGTTATCTGGCAAATAGCGTGATATGAAGATCAATGCAAATAAGAGTTAAATATCGGTGAATAGAAGTGCTCACTTAGTTCCAACCAATATACAGTTTAACAATCGAATGTTGGAGGAGGTTCCCATGTTTACTTATCTGGGAGACCATTTGAGTGGAGATGGTGAATCAACAATTGAAGTGATGAAACAACAGGCAAATGGGCATAGCATAATTAATCACCATTCAGAAAAACAGGATCACAACCCTTGTTAAGATAAACGTAAATATTTTTTTATATTTTGTTAATCTTTCTATATGGTTCTGAGAACTGGACTTTAAACGTCAGATTTTCAGACGTTTGAAAGTCACTGTTATAGATGTGTGTTGGGTATCTGTTATCGAGAACATAAGACCAGTGTTTTCGTGCATGACAGAATGAATTCATTAGCTGGGCAACAAGAACCACTGTTGACAATCGTGAAACTTCGTAAACCACGATGATACGGGCACTAGATGAGACATTCCTCGATGACAAAAGATGTTCTTGTAGTTACAGCGGAGGGTGTAAGGAGACGAGGTGGCTAGATGAAGACATAACTAAATAATATTAAAGAATAGACAGAGTGTGAAGTGTCCAAGCTCATCAGGATGGTACGTGAAGATCTCACTGCAGCAAATGTCTCATTGTGACACCCCTACGACACTGACGGGTTATGGTTGTATTATTATATTTTTATGAAGAGAAATAGGTGGAGGATAAGTATCACGAAATTAACATGTTATAATCTTGCAAAGTACAGCAAAAAAGATAAGGACAGACGATGCTAGACGTGTTTGTGGCAATCAACTTTAGTTGCGGAGATGGCAGATCATAATGATGAACTCTTACATTATGTTACTGTTCTCTCATGGCTTGGTTTTGCATCAAGATAATGATAACAGTGATGGCGTAGATAAACACAGAATATTGTGTTTTAGAAAGTAGGACGAGATGAGGCCGTATGATGAATCACTTGGTAATGAGAAACGACACGGCATGCAGAAAACATTAGAGAAGGCCTCGATTTTTGTTTGGCGTTTGTGAACATCTAGCATCTCAGCTTCCAGTGGAATCTTTCTCATCTGGCAATTCAAGTGTCTGAATTTGACATTTCTGATGTCTTGAAGAGATTAACTCCTAAACATTGAGCATTATTTTTTTTACTAGAGGTTCAGGTTAAGGATCAAATCAGCGGATTGCGATGCAAGTTTACTCTTTGATTGATAATGCATGGCGTCAGTTGCGATTCCTAAAATGGGCTCAATGTAAAATGTATCTTTATTAATCAGATAGATGCATGTATTATATCATTGTCATGTACATATCCACGTTTGATCAAACATCTTCGAATTTATTGAAAAACAACATCATTGCAACATAGTAGCATATTTAGTGTGTAGTTGTCTTAGGCGAAGAGTGGATATAATGTAGGTTTACTAATGTAATACAACTGAACACGAATTACCTTTATAGTCTTCGTCGTTTTCTATCAGTACCCGTATGGCATACGCTGCACCTGTTTCTGTACAGCGTGGTTTGAACAGCGAGATGGGTTCCATGACAAAATATTCCCATAAAAAATATACTGAAAAAATATTCCCAGACAAAATATACCGGACAAAATATACCAGACAAAATATCCCAAGACAAAATATTCCCAGGACAAAATATTCCCAGACAAAATGTACTGGACACAATATTCCAGACAAAATATACCAGACAAAATATTCACAGACAAAATATTCACAGACAAAATATACCAGACACAATATTCCAGACAAAATTTTCCCAGACAAACTATTCACAGACAAAATATACATAGTGTGAATATCCTTCACCATCTATACAAATAATGACATGTATGTGGAAATATAACTATTTTCTATAGGACGCCTTCTGTTGTATTGATCATTTAGCTCTTCTTTTACTGGCGGTTGCTTTTGCTTGTCTTCCATAATTTAGTTTGACATATGATTTCCAATATTCATTATTGTTACAAATGGTTCACAATTACTCGCATTTTTGTGATTTTTATCTCCGGATTTTATCTTCGAAGTGCTGGTATGTGACGTCCTGTGACTTAAAAAAAACAAACCCACAGTTAAATTGAACTCGGAGTTTAGTGCAACAACTTATTTTTGCATTCATTCCATCAATTTGAGATTGAACATGATCTAAGAGTCTAAGAGTGTACGGATTGATCAAATATTTCACTTGAATACGCTTAAGAGAGAGAGGGTTTTGTCTCAGGCTGTTAGCATCATCATCTCTGGGACGAATTAGTAACGATTTGTTCTGTGTTCACTAGATGGCTGGCTAGACATTCGACTGGATGACTAGTTCCTACGTGTAATTTGTCTTAGGTCACATGGGATTATTTTTATATTGTTGTGTTTTCGCATTTTAAGCAATTATCTCAAAGTTAGTGGTGGTTTGAGTGTCTGATTCCTCGACCCCTATTATTATTGATGATCAAAAGCTATGGTATAAAAAAGTGCACTAAGTCTCAATTCAAAGGACCGCAACTTACCAAAAAAGGCTCACAAAAAATATCCAATTAACTAGTCAATGGCTGAACAGAAACAGCATGATTATCGTCGCCAGCCGCACATGCGATTAAACCGTTCTTTGCTCTTTACATATCATCGATATAAGAAATATCATCTGAATAACAGTCCTCAACCTTTGAAACTAGGAACAGTGTGATGATGAGAAACAGTTCTAATCGATGGATCCATATATACAATATAACATGAAAATATTATGTTTCGACCTAAAGACATTTTTTTTTCAAAAAAACCCACTTTCCCAGCAAATCGTTATGGCCAGAATAAGCTCTGCAATCTTAATTCATACATCTGAGTGAATCACTTGAGTAGATGTTGTATTTCACATCACGAATAATGAGAATGCAAATTTGGTTCTGCTGGTAGATGTTCCAATGACTCCATTACCTCTATTCGATAACTGTCATTTCCAAAAATAAAACAGTCTAGATGGTGTATTGCATATTTTGTTTAAAATGTAAGTTTTTTCCTTGTATAATATAAACCATTTGGAAAGTTGTATTTAAACACGCAAAAACAAAAATCATATCAACAGATATAACAACACGACAACCAAAAATCAGAATAGACAATACCGAGATAGAATGTGTGGATAAATTTGAATACTTAGGAGCAGACATCAACGGTGCAGGAGACTGCATGGTAGAAATCAGGAAGAGATTGGCAATGACATATTGCAAAATAACACGGTTGAAAAACATATGGAAAAACAACAAAATAGAAACGAAAATGCTAATGTTACGAACTTTTATTTTTCCGGTGTCAACATACGGCTGTGAAACATGGACCCAAGTAAAACAGAGGCAAAGAAGATCAACGCCGTCGAGCTGAAATGCTACAGAAAGATACTTAGAATATCATGGAATAAAAAAATCAGAAACTCAGATTTTATAAAAACATTGAAGATTCCAGAGTGTTGGTTACTAAACACAATAACAAAAAGAAAACTACGCCTGTTTGGTCATATAAAGAGACACAACTGTTTAGAGAGACAAATAATGGAGGGAAGAGTACCTGGGAGGGTGGAGAAAGGGCATACCAAGAAGACGATGAACTAACGACATTAAAGATACCATGAATACATCGCTAGAAAATGCTAGAAAAGCCTGCACTTCTTTCTCCACTGATTTTGGACAACATTCTCTGCATTCCCTGCAAAGTGATATTGCAACTCTCAAAAAAGTTTCGAAATCTGTGGATAGACTTATCCATTCCGCACCTGCTTCCAGATCCTGCAATCTGCACACGCTTTGTATGACATCCTCAGGACGTCCCATCCACGAACTCCCTCTCTTGAGTCTGCTGCCTTTCTATATTTCGGAATGCAACGGGTGTTCATTATCGGCATATATTTGAAGGTACGCCCGTGCAATGCAATACTGTAATATGTTCTAAGATATTGGACAATCAAGTATGTATCGCATAGCTCTTGTCGATGTGTCTCGTGTGCATCCCAGTATGTTACGCATTGCTGCATTCTGGACTCTATTCATTCTTTCGATTTGAGTTTGGCTAAGAGTCAGAATTGCCAGTTCTTATTCCACAACAGCCACAACCAAACCCTGGTATAAAAGAAGTAACAGCGTTTGCTCACACTGCGCAGCAGCCATAACCTTCATCGCTGCTAAGCCTTTGACTGCATTTATGATAACGTTGTCAACATGTTCCCTGAAACCCAGACTTTTGTCAAAAATAACACCCAGATATCTCATTGTGCTAGTTCTTTCTAAACTTTTCCCGGACAACGAAACTTGTGTCATGGGTGTCCTTACCATGTGATTGTTCAAGGAAAACCACGTCACAAATGCCTTAGAAGGATAACCACTGCTCCCGTATCTCGACACCAATTTGTCATTCTGCCCAGCTACTTCTGTAGTTCCACGACGTAGCACTCTTCTCTATTTTTCTGCCCTGTCTATACACCAGGATATCATCGATATATGACATCGTTCTGTCAACACCTGTGATTTGATTGCCAGCGATATGTAATGTGTATACATTGAAAAGTACAAGAAATAGAGGCGATCCCTGTGGCGGACCAGGGCTAATAACCGTTGGTGCAGATATCCAGTTACATCATTTAAGAACGACTATCCTGTGCATCAGGGCGGCACCAACCCACCGCACTAGAAAAGGATTTACTACAAACGGATTTAACAACTGGTCCATCAAGATATCCAAGGTCACCCTATTGTACGCATCCTCGAGATCTACTGCGACCGCACATGTCTCCATGAGCGAATCGAACCCCTCAAAAACATCTTGTGCAAATATGGCTGCATTCTGCCATGTCTTCTTTCCTGGGCAATACCCTCCTAATAATGTTGGTAAACACTTATTTGTTTCAAGATAACTCGATACCTTCCAGGCTACACTTTTTTCGAAATGTTTGCCTATCGTATTCTGCATTGTTATTATTATGTAGCCTTGATGTGGTCCTTCCCAGGTTTGGGTAGTGGAACTAAGTAGCTGTGCAACCAGTCTTCTTTCACTGTGCCCTTTAGAAGGCTATTATTGAACATGTCCGCCAACTCTCCCAACTCCTCATCCGTTCTTCGACTAATGTCATCTTATCTAATGCCATCTGGCCCTGGTGCTGTATTTTTTGTACTTTTCAGTGCCTTCCTGATTTCTTCAACTGTGATTAGCATATGGTTTTCCATGCTCAAGTTCTTACACGTGTTTGTGAGCGTTTTCCTGATTTCTTGATATGCCTCCACATTTCTCTGACCAATGTGTGCGGTGTAGTGTGCCAGCAATGCCGCACCTTTTGTCTCGTCCGTCTTCTGCCAGACGGTATGGTCGGTCTGGAAATCTGCAATATTCACGCGTCTTGTCAGACCATTCATGGATTTGTGTAAACGCCAGAAAATGTTAGTGACTTTTCGCGTGTGATCTCTTGTCACAATTCGTCCCATTTTGACGCCTTTGCTGACTTTGCAATCTCTTTGAATGTTTGGACTAAGATACATTTCTTCCATTTGCGTTGTGCGATCTCCATAATCTGAGCCGAAACACGTTTCCTTTACTCTGCTATAGTGCTACTCCTTTCCGTTTCTCGCTCCATGCCCTGTGCACCTCTTCGTTTCACTAGAGGGGCTTATCCCAGTTCTAGTTTCCCACTTCTTGAGCCTTACGTTTGTCTTGTCAAATTCTGCTCACAACATTCAATCCTCTGCGATCATACTTAAAGGTCGTTACCTTTGGCCTTACCTGCTTACTTCTGTCATTTTTCAAGAGAATAACACATGGGAGGTGGTCACTGCCATGATGCCCCAGATCGTCCCATTTGCAAATAGCCATAGAAGCAAATAACACCAATTCCAGGTCGATAACGCTATCATTATCACCATCCCTGCTTGCCATTCTAATTATATGACCATCATTAATGCACCCAAGTTCCATATCTGTCAGGGCCTTCTCAAGCTATCTTTCCTGTTTGTTCGAAGCATTATTCCACAATCATTTACTTTTCGCATTGAAGTCACCACAGAAAAAAGATCTGCTTTTCCAATTCCATTATCTCACCTAGGAGTTTCCAACCCTGAAGATCAACGCTCGTGTTGCAGGCATATACATTTACAATCACGAATGTGTGCTAGACACTCTGTGCCCTCACTGCCTGTAACTGGATATTGTCGATATCCCACTTGGACATATCGAACTCGCATGCACGAAAACCCTCGCGTACTAAGATTCTATGTCCAAGGTGTCGCCTGTTATAGAAACACTGATAACCGGCTATCCTGATGTTACTATTTTCACCTAACTGTTTCAATGCAATGCAACGGTGTCAGCGCAATATGTCATCTTCTCTCTGGTCTACGCTTGTGTACACTAGCCACATTCCAAAACAGAAAACGCACGTTTTTAATTCCTATTCAAGCCTAACGATAGCCGCAAGACTATCGTATACTATTGATATTTTCTCTTCCTAGTTTAATGTCTGGCATATTATTAATTGATCTCAAGATATTATCGAATCAAAGAGATAATAAATCTGGTGACAATGCACATTCCTGGCATACACCTTGTTTTATTTGAATATATTTCCCAATTATATTATTCACAATCATGGCTGCTTCTTGTTGCCAGTATATATTGCGCACAATTCTAAGATCTGTACTGTCCATATTAATATCTTCTAGCATTTTGATAATCTGGTCGTGTTTTACTTTTCGAATGCTTTGGTGTAATCAATAAAGCAAACGTATATATCTTTCTGAACTTCTAGTAAGCTTTCAGTTAAAGTACAATTTGTATCTAAGACAACGGGTTGACTCAAATTGCAAAAATCCATTTTCTGCACAAACCCGCACTTTAATAAAATGCATACATAATTTTTCTCGTGTTCATTAATAATTATCGTATATTATTGATCCCGTTATCTTTAAAAATTCTCTTAAATCATTGCTCCAGTGTTCTTTAATGCTCCTCGCACATTATTATTCCCGTATTCGTCAATAATACTCGTGCATTATTGTTCATGTGATATTTAATAATATTCGTAAATTATCCATGCACCTATATTATATTATGCATGTATATCATGCATATACGTTAAAGGTACACACTGTTGCTATTATTTGCTCTTCTCTCTGTTCCCTGCAGAAAGTGTCGTAGAGATTTGCGAGAAAGTTAGAGAAAGACAACTTGTCATCTACTGCACTACGTCCGACGCACTCTTGGTCATCTGGACTGCGTCATGCCACTGGGACTGTGTGCGCAGGGACGAGAGAGTGAGGTTGACAATATTGAGCAATTTTCCTTATGTTATATTTGATTAAAACAGTAGACTGCAGCCATACTTGTACATGCATGAACAGAACACTGGCCCTTACTTATATTAAAGCGGTTAACAGAACAAGAATAGATTGTGTGAGAAATACAATGACCACAACAGCTGTTGCAACAGCGTCTGCATGCAGATATATTGAAAAAAACACTAACTGAAATGATGTGACCGCAATGAGAATGAACCCATATTGGCCTGCGCTATGAGCATACGCCATGAAAATAGATACTCCAAGACGCAGATGAGGTCAAAGATTATGACTGCACATACATTTCTCAACCCTATCACTGTTTACCACAACGTATCACAGACTAAAAACACATCGCCACTCAATCTTGAAAAGCCTAGCACTATAAGCAGAGAATACGAGAGAATTATATATATAACCCGCGTGTGGGGATGCGCCTGAAGCAATCTATATGCTGCAAAACCATATATTTTTTAAGGTCCAAGGAAAACAACCACGTTTTAATTAAAACTACTCGAACAGTTTCAATAGTTACATCCCTTTTGAAGTGCAGGATATGTTCACATAATTAATACAAACATACTGGGAATCCGTTGTGGCTGAATTACCAGAACCTCGAACTTCATTGTTTTTGATGGTTGTAAAGCGCTGATACAACCAAATTAGACTAACTACCAACTGTTGAGAGAAGAGCACCTCACCATAACACTCATCATCATCAAGTGACATATTCTTTCCAGAACGTAGTCTTTCCTATGGATCTCTTGAATTCTCCGCGGTCTTCAGCAAGTTGCCCTGCATCTTCCAGTGACATGCGCAGGCATCCATAACACTGGTCAACACATTTTTACACACATTATGTTACTGAAATGATATTAGTCATTTCTTACCAATTTTGAAGTGATAAACACGAATATGACAGTCAAATTTCTAAAATGGCTCTACTTTTTTACAATCTTTAGAAATGTATGTTTACATCACGAAAATGCATGTCAATAGTAGTAATAATGTAACTGTTAATACCTGTAAAAAATCAAGTCATATAATACTTCTTAGATTATCTGTCTCTGGATCTGCCGGTTCCGGTAGAGTCGTTCTATTGTCTATTGTCTTTCCCCAGGTGGTTTGTTATCCACTCTTGCCGTTAAGCGTAGGGGTGATAGGAGCTCGAGCTTGCGTTCTAAAGTCAGATGTGTGGCCTCGACTGTGCTATGATCGTGTTATGTTCAGAGAGTCAGTATTTTTTATTAATTGAAGTCTCAGATGAGGTAGATACATCCATAAGCAACATGTGCTTCCAACTCACGGCGTTGCTGTTCCATTTTCTCATTATTCAATACACTGTTAACATGTAATGACTACAAAAGGCCACACTTTGTCGTCAGAATTTTCATAGCAGCATACTTGCAGTGAATGTGTACTATAGCTATATGGGTAAAATGACAACCAGGATTGAAATCTGACGCATCTCTGATCAATTTGTTTATGGGAAATATCACTTACATGATAAGAAATTGTGTGATTTGAACCACATCATCATCATCGTTATCAAGTGCGGCCTCCGCAACGAAGGTTGACTAACATATCTCCAACATTCACTGTCTCTTGTCTTTATTATGCAGTTGGTAGACTGTAACATATCTAGCTTGTAATGTTGCTCTCACACTGGTATCTCTGCCTACGTCATTTGCGCCTTCCCTCGACTTTACCCTCAAGTAAGGTCTTGAAAGGTCTTTTAATGTGTCCAAATTATTTTATTTCCTTGTTTTGAACTACATTTAAAAATTGTTTTTTCACATTAAGTGTTGTTAGAATCTCTTTATTTGTGTTCTTGTCTTTCCATGATGTTTTCACTAATATTCTATATATCCACATCCCACTTACGTCTTCTAAATTTTTTGTTTAATGTCCAATTTTTCTGAGCAATACATTAATATAGAATAGGTGTACAATTTCATAATTCTCATTGTTAGCTTGTTTGTAATTTGTTTACATGTTAATATTTTCTTTATGTCATGGACATTACTTTTAACTATTCATAGTATCATTTTAATCTTTTAATTCTGTTTCACATCTGTCATTATTTATGATTATGTGTCAAAGACATTTTTTTAATGTTCTACTAGGTACATTTTATCTCCATGTATTTTTATGTTTAGCACCGTTTTTCAGTGACTATCATGATTATTTTGTGTTCTGTTTTTGTATGTTTATATTCAGTCTATATTCTATTATAGATTTCTCAACTTGATCTATCAGACTATATAGTTTATGTTCAGTTTCCGCTAAAAGAACAGTACCATCTGCATACCTCTCGTTGTTTACTATTTTCACACTGATATTGAGTCCTGAATTCCTTCTATACGTTTAGATATTCTCTGTTCAGATTAAATAGGCTGGGTAATACAGTACATCTGTCTTACCACTATTTGTACTTCTGTTTTCACACCTTATTTATATGTCACTTTATATATACATATATATATATATATATATATATATATATATATATATATATATATATATATATATATATATATATATATATATATATATATATATATATATATATATATATATATATATTCTATATATTCTATATATTCTATATATATACATATATGTTCTCAATATACACTTCTAATCAGAATGATGTCTTTTTCATCTATGCCTATTTTATGAAGACATTCAATTATTTTCTATGTTGGATTCTGTGAAAGGCTTTACTGTAGTCTATGAAGCAAATATAGACACATTTTATGACTTCTATATATGTGTCTATCAATAGTCGGATACGAAGTATCTGGCTCCTATATTTTTTCCTGAAATCGAATTGTTATCGTCCTGCCTCAATGTATATCTTTAAAAAAAAGTATTTTATGCATTATCTTGAGTAATATTTTGTTTATGTGATTCATTAAAACGTATTGTCTGTATTCAGTGCAATCCACATCCCTAGGCATCTTAGGTATTAATATTGATGATTGCAGGTTTTTAGTTATGTAGCCTGCTTAGTTATATGTCATTGCATAGTTTTGTGATAATATCCACACCAATTTCATTTAGAGTTTTTATTATGTCTGATGTTATTTTGTGGAACATGTATCATCTACATATTGAATCCATTTGATTGCATTTACTATTTCTTCTTTCAGTATTGCTGGCCCATCATTGTTGTGTGGTGTATTTTGTTCGTTGGTCATCAAACAATTCTGTCATGTAATCTGCACATCTTGTAATTTCTTCTGTTTTATCACATATCTTTTCCATTTATATCTTGAATGCAGCTATCCTAGCTTATATAGTTAATCTTATATGTGCTCTGTCGTATCCCCTTATGCATTAATTTTGTCTTCTGTTGAATAGGCATCTCTTCTATTTCACCATAACTGCATTGTGTGCCTAGTCATTGTTTTTCACTGTTCTGCAAATTGTGTATGCTATTGTTTATACATGAATATTTTGGGGCATTTTTATCTTTCTTTATGACATTTTCTCTAATATTTCATCTATCAATGCGTGTGTGTTCTTGTCTTTTTTATTGATAGTTTTTCATTTGATGTTTTAATACTTTTCCTTATTCTGTCTCATTTATTATCTATTTGCTCTTTTGAATTTTACTTTCCGTATTGTTGCATGCATCCTATCATTAGCTGTTCATATCTATCCCTTACATCTACAAGACATTTTGATTGCATGCCTAGCTGTTTTATTGATAATGTGACTATCTATGGATCTTGATTTCTTCTACGTTCTTTTTAAGTTTATCATGTATTTTTCACAGCTCTAGATTATGATCAAAGTTAATGTCAGCTACTGGATTTGTTTTAGTGTTCTTGATACTATTTCTAAATCTGTTTTAATCATAATATAATATATCTGGTATAATATATATATATCTCCCCTTTTTGCCTCTATGAATGTTCCATGTATATAACCTTCTTTTTTCGTGTTCAAGAATGTATTGCATATGGGCAGTTTGTTCTCATGACAGAACTGTATACGTCTTCTACCTCTCTCATTTCTTGTCCTTAGTCCAAATTGCCATACACAATTCTTGTGTCTTCATTTCTCTAGTTTTGCATTCATGACTCACATGGCTATTAAAACATATGTTGATTTTACTGGCTTGAGTAGTTGTAAGAGGTCTTCGTAGTAATTTTCGATTTCATTTTCATTGTAGTCTATTAGTTTGTGTGTATGTTTGTACACCGATTATATCAAAACGTTTTCCTTTGATCTTTAGCATCATAATTCTGTCTTTGTATGTAAATGGCTGAAGTATGTTTCCATTTTATTTCTGATCAGTATTCCCACCCCATCCCCACCCCCTCCAAATTCATGGTAGTCTCATCATGAATGTATACAACTAAATTTTTCCTTTCTTGTGTAAGAAACACTTTTCCATTTCGTCTCTGCTATTCCTAGAATATCAGCATTTAAATCTTCTGCCTATAATATTAAGTTTTCTAAGTTTCCTGACTGGTGTAGTGTTTTAATATTTCGTGTGCCTATCATAATAGATTGCTTTTGAATCTGCCGGTGTTAATCTGTTGCTTGGCTTTGGGGTATAGGTTGTAAGGTCCCAGTGTTTTCCAAGGTGGCCAGCCCATTTTCATTGTTATGCCCTGAACGTACATCTTGTGGGCCACACATGTTGCTGTTCGCCCTTTGAGCCGTTGATCCATTTGTATCCGTACGCGTTGTGCATCGCCACAGACATTCTGTACAGGGATGGCTATTATTTCCTGTTGCCTGTGATTGTCTCTTTGCGTTGACATTATACGCTGTTAAATTAGCCGTTAGCTGGAGTAGTCCAGACGCCATATGTGTCTGCATCGAAGATAGTTCGCAAGTCTAATTTTAAGAGAACCACACAACCTCTCAAATCCAGATGCAGCTATACGCAGAGGAAACTACATTCCAACTGATATTAAGCTTCAAGCTTATAGGCATGGCATGCACAAACCTGAACATAACAACACTATTATATGGTACCCTTGTTTCAAACAAAGCTTGCAATGGGAACAACCGGTTACATGATGGTATAACCATGTATTTCCTTCTTTCTCTTATGTTGTCTACCATACATTCTTGTCTAATCTCGATGGCTAAACCAATGATCCTGAATGAGAGGCTTTATTGGATCAGGACTCTGCACAATGTTGCAGCTGCAGAGACTATCGTAGAAACTGACATTGCACCCACAGTGAGAACATTTCGTAATCTATACATATCAATCACCCAATTGTAGGCACTTCTATCAACCCAACGAAACACTGAAACACCTCCTTATTGAAAGCCCCTACCCTTCAACTGAAAGAAAATACCTTCATAGACATCCTTAACAGTCAGTAACTTAATATAGAGAGCACCAAGTTAACTTTAGAAAAACCTACACGTTTTTAAGAATGAAATTGTGCTGACAAAATTAAAACTACCCGGTACTCCACGTTTTTAAGAATGAAATTGTGCTGACAAAGTTAAAACTGCATGGTACTTCACGTTTTTAAGAATGAAATTGAGTTGACAAAATTAAAACTACCCGATAGTCCACGTTTTTAAGAATGAAATTGTGCTGACAAATTTAAAACTACCCGGTACTCCACGTTTTTAAGAATGAAATTGTGCTGACAAAATTAAAACTACCCGGTAGTCCACGTTTTTAAGAATGAAATTGTGCTGATAAATTTAAAACTACCCGGTACTCAGAGGGATTTGGATATCGACAACAATTACATACATGCATGATATTTATACATCGATGAATTTCATACATTTAAAAGATCTATAGATGTAAGCTGTTGATACACGGATGTGTTATTTACATGGATGTGTGTTATACATCAATGGTGTTTATACATGGATGTGTAGTTTACATGGATGGGTATTATACACGTATATGGCTTACAATTGATTGCAGTTTATATACAAATGCAGTTTATATACGGATGGGTTTTATACATAGCTGGGTTGCATACATCGTTTGGCTGTATGTATGGATGAGTTTATGCAATTGTTGGCTTTATACGTGGATGCATTCTACCCATGTATCGCTTTTAAATATGGATAGGGTTTATACATGACATGGTTTCATACATGGATTGGTTTGATATATGGATGGGTTTTATACATACATGGATACGTTTATAGATAGATGTGTTATACATGCATGGGGTCTACACATGGATGGGTGATACATGGACGGGGTTTATACATAGATCATGTTTATACATGTACGGGCTTTACACTGGATGTGTTTTATTTGTACCTGGGTTTTAAACATGGACGGTTTCTATACGAAGCAGGATTGTATACATCTATGCGTTTGTACGTGGTTTAGTGTTGTAAAACAGCGGAGTTTATGCTTGGATTACCTGTATACATTGATTTGACGGATTTTGTAAATTAATGTGTTTTATACATGGGCGTGGTATATACATGGATTAAGTATCTACACGAATGGATTGTATACACGAATGCAGTCTATACATGGATGAATATATATATATATATATATATATATATACGGTACTACAATAAGTAGCTGTGTAAAGTTGTCGGATATTCGATTAGAGTGTTTAAATTGATCATTATGTTATGTTGATTATATATTTAGTAGTTGGTAAATACCTTGACGAAAGGATATGTCAGACGATACGTTCACATATACACTCGAAGAGAAGATGCATATGTCTGCTTCGTTGTGCTAGCTGCATCGTCAGAGTTGACAATGTCCTCGATTGAGCGACGTACACATGTCTATTTCTGAGTTTTTACATTCAGAAGTTTACGAAGAAGTTACCTTCAGAAGTTTACCTATCGGCCCTTGTATAACTAATACGGATATTATGTTATATGTTTGTTGTTACTGATGATATTTCAAAAACATGTACGGGATGTTTGTTGTTGTTGTAATAGTCCTTGTCTCGATTTGTCCGCCCTGGTGACTTTGTGTGCTCGGTTTCACTGGCTTGACAAAATCGCATCTTTTTATCGAGATGCGGTTAGTCAAGTACGGAAGAACGCGTGTGCAATAGTTGCTAGGTGATTTGGTTCCGTTGGACGGACTGGTTCAATTCCCGTTAGTCTCAAGAACTTATAAAATAATTGTCCTCTGGCTTCCTACTTAAATTCAGAAGTTTACGAAGAAGGTACCTTCAGAAGTTTATGTGGAAATTACCTTCAGAGGTTTACAGAGAAGCTACTTTCATAGACAGTAGCATTGCTGGGGGCAGATAATTAACAATGAAATATTCGCTGGTATCATCCGTCGTCTAAAGAGACGCAATCTACAGATGTGTAGTCTAAAGCGAACTACCATACATATGAAAAACAAGCAGTTGGATTACGCTGCATGCCAATCAACCGGCAAATCGACCCCTACTAGTAAAGCAGTACCTCGCACATAGACCCCCACTAATAAAGCAGTACCTTGCACATCGAACCCTACTAATAAATCAGTACCTAGCACATGGATACCTACTAGTAAAGCAGTACCTCGCACATCGATACCTACTAGTAAAGCAGTACCTAGCACATGGATACCTACTAGTAAAGCAGTACCTTGCACATCGACCCCTACTAGTAAAGCAGTACCTAGCACATGGATACCTACTAGTAAAGCAGTACCTCGCACATCGATACCTACTAGTAAAGCAGTACCTAGCAAAGCAAAATGTGATTTACATGAACATCCTCCATATTCTCCCGACCTTGCACCGACTGATCTTTTCATATTATCTCTATTGACATCGGAACTGAAAAAACAGCATTTCAGAGAAGCAAGGACTGTTATCATGTATGCGACAAGCCAGCCGAGAGAGGTATCAAAGAACGAGTTCCACTAATGTTTCCAGCAGCTGTATGCGTATTGGCAAAAGTGTGTAGTTGTTGAAGAAAACTACTTTGAAGAAAATGATGTGTAGATAATTATATTGTTTCACATTTATATATAATAAGCTAATTAAAACTAATTTTTGAAGTAATCATTTACGATAGTACATTTCAATCGTTAACACCTGTATCATACGTGAAATAGAAATTAGCAAGCATCCATTCTTATGGAAAACTAGCTGCTGCTATGAAATTTCAACTCTAACAGCTGCAGTTCACTGGAAACAGCTTTGTGCGAATAGAAGAACGCACGACTACGTCCATAATCAAGCTAATGTTTCCAATACACAGGATGCTGCACAACCTTGTTCTTTGCAAGCGATATTGAGCAACCCAATTCGTACACTTTTAAAGGATACAGTTTCATTCGAAACTGAAGTCGACTGAAGTCGTTTACAGTTGTTGGCAGGCCTACAAGTGTAATTAAGTTCACCTTGAACCCTAGCAAATCAGTGCCACCTATGGAGATCGATATCAACGTGTATCGTCCAATTTCATTCGAAATTGTATTAGACATTCATGAATTTTACCAATGTGCTCTGACATTGCAAACATCGTGTCCGTGACCCCCACGGACACCCCAATATCCTAGCTGCCTCTGCCCTATGTATATTCAAATATACATGAATACAGACCTCATTAGTCTATGATTTTGTGTTCTATCAATTTCTACTATATCAAGTTAACTGATACATTTATCTCACGAGCCACTTGAATTGCTATATGTGATCATGTACACATATGGAATCAACAAAATGTGTGAATATATGTGAATAAATCACTGTTAATACTGGGTGTAAGTTGGCCGTTACATGTACGAAATAAAACGCCCTGAAAGAAACATGAGCTATGCCCACCCTAAATTAATTAATTTGCAGATCTTATTTTTCAAATCAATACGGAATGTTTGGTTATAATGGACACAATTTGCAAACTTGCTCCTGCAGAGCTTCATCACCTTTCACATTATTCAATTCATCTAATTATTGTTGCTAATTTACTCAAATGTATTCCATTTTTCAAGCATACACGAAATAACTCGTATAAAACTTGATACAAAATTAATAATCGATATCCGATATAATTTATGAATTATTATCAGAAACGTGCCTATTACTCAGTCTCAATAAATTGTTAAAGCTGAGTTCTGATTCACGTATGTTCTTTCTGCATATTTCAATTTCAAAATGCTGGCGCGACTTGATATGCAGCTGCTTGTCATACTTTCGTGTGGTTTATTTTAATCATTTGGTTCTCTCTGTTGTTTATTATTGATCAGATATTCTCGAGATGTAACATTTCAAGTGTGAACTAGTGTATTCAAACTTAAAGAATGACTTCAGTTGTCGAATGCATTAGGAATACTACCATACTGAAATACGATCAGACTAATATCAATACGTTTCCGTTATTATCCTACCCAAGCTATAACAAATATGAATCAATATTGACCATACGCACCCACCCACAACCTAAAAATAGTACAGTAAAATGTCAGGTATAACACGTTCAGAGCATTTCCACACTGCATAGTTACCATAATGATGATGATTGATGTTCCTCTTCGCAAGGCGAAGGTGAGTATGGCATAAAGCCAGGAGGAAGTTAGCTATCCTGAGAAAACTAAGTGGAACCACATGGGGAGCCAGCGGGAATATACTCCGTAATGTTTACCAGCAAGACATAAGACCTCACGTGGAATGTGGTTCAGCTGCGTGGTGTCCTGCGTCAAACATCACATTGCAAGATCTAGATACAGTGCAAAAGCATGCACTTATGATAATGTTGGGAGCAATGAAATCAACACCCATTGTAAAGCTGTAGAAATTGGGGAAAATGCAAACACTTGGTGAACGCAGAGACACTAAAGTACTAATTCAAGCAGAAAAGTTACAGTGTATGCAAGTCATCCAATGAATGAAACATTCCAAAATCTAGTAATGGGGCGACTAAAAAGAAGCATCTTTATCCACCAAGCTAAACGACTCCGTAGACAACTTACAGACCTGGCTGAAACTGAAAACTCCTTAAGGTCTCTACCTGAAAATACCCCGTGGAGTAAAAGGCATGGAATGCCAATATACATTCAGACATATTTGAAAGGAATACTAAGCGAGGACGAATAGAACAGTGTGCTGCGAAGGACAGTCACCATCAGATTCCTGGATGAGGAATATCCACAAGATATATTTGTCAGAGTATACACAGATGGGTCATCACAGAATGCAGTCAGGAATGGATGTACAAGTGTATATATATATATATATATATATAATATATATATATATAATATCCACACATGCCTAGAGATAAGATCAGAACACCAATAGGGAAATTCTGCAATAATTATGATGCATAAATCCAGACAATTAGTGTGGCAACTAAAAATCTTCTGAACTCCATCTCTGGTCTACAGCCTGTGGTATTCCTGACAGATGCAAGGTCAGTGCTTCAAGCTTTCCAGTCTGGAAAAATAACATACTTGCAAAAACTGCTTAATGTAACTGTCTTACCAGTATAGGGTAACCATGCAGTGGATTCCCTCTCACGGAGGAATACCAGGAAATGAAAGAGCAGACCAACTGGCTAAGAAAAGTGTTGCAGAAGACCAACCAGATATACCAAGCACCTACCATCAGAAACATCGGATGATCAAGTCAATAAGAAAGCCACAAACACCAGCACAAGATGACTATCACATTATGAACAGATCAGAAAGAGTTATAATTCTACGCCACAGAACAGAACGCAACCGACTCCACAGTCACATGTATACAAAGTTCAAGATTGGCAACACGGACATGTGTACATGTTGATAGGCATCACAGAGTGTCAAACATATACTTCAAACATTTTCTGATCATGAAACTCTGAGGCAGATATATTTGCCAGAGGAAACAACACTGGAATCAAAGATCTATGGGCCACTGTAGGAACTAAAAAAGACCGTGTTTTATTAAGGAGACATAATTACAGATATAGAATTGTTTCAAGTGAACGAAAGAAGAAGGAGAAGAAGCACGTCATGAACAACAATAAAAACTTGGTGAGCAATTATAGAAAACAAAACATTTGTGATTGTCTAATTTGGTTTGGGTTTGTTAGTTCGTAGATGCCCGATGAATACGAATAGCTCTAGGACAGTTCTAAAAGTTACCATGTACTGGTGTGTGTTCGTCCATTTTAACATCCACTTTAGAAAATTATGTTAGAATTATGGCCATGCTTATTAGTTCGTAGATGGCTAACGAGCCCTATTCGAGCTGTAAATGTTCTTGGACAGTTCAGACATGGAATGACGACTGTAGGTGTATTTCGGTCTCACCGTGACTTTCTAGCAACTCTCTGCTGTTGGGCTGCAGAATGTCTCCTCTTGTCACAAGATGATGCGAACTTTTTGACTGTAGAGCGCCATGTAGATCTAATTTGTGCATGTTCTTCACAAGTGTCTTGGTCTAATTCATACTCTGTCAGTGAGAGGTCTTTAACGAGTCCTTGTAGCGCTTCTTTTGACCACTCTGAGATTGTTTACCCTTCTCCAGCTCACCATAGAGAAGTATCTTTGGCAGTCGATAGTTTGGAATACATTTTCGTGGATGTGAAAATGACTTGCACTGGGGATTTTGATTAAAGTGAGGAGAACGTGTACAAGGCGTCGACCCCACTCTCTCTCTCGGACCTCATTTGAAACCAATGGCAAGATGAATTGAAAAGAGATACTGATAAGACAGTTCATTAAGAAGTTTTTATAAGTCTATTAGTTTTCCAGACTTTTTGCATTATGTGATGTGTATTGTCAGAGTTCATTCATTTTCCTTTAGCGCTGATCTTTAGCGCATAGTAAATTCAAGTAGGAAGCATGAGGATAAATGAAACTAATTCTTGCAACTGACGGGAATTGAACCAGGTCTGTTCTAGCAGCACCGAATCGCTTTGCAGCACAAGTAAACATGTTTTCCGTACTTGACCAACCACATCCCCCAAAAAAGATGTGGCGCGGTCAAGACTTTCAACATGTGTACTCAAGTCACTGAGAACAGACCAATCGAAACAAGGAATATTACAACATTAACGAACATCCCGTACACGTATTAATGTATCCTCAGGAACAGATACACAGAACATGCATATTCGAACACAAGGACCTAATGGCCTTCTCGTAAGCATAACATTAGTTAGCGAATATGACAGATGTCAGATCTCTCCAATTCTGTCTGTTCAAAACTATTTTGTGCAGTTCTTGTTAGTATGGATATTAATTGTTTTACTTTCTCTAAGTATTGTTCTTCTGGGTGTATCTTTTGGTGTTTCTTTTGACCACTCTGAAATCGTTTACCCTTCTCCAGCTCATCATAGCGAAGTATCTACCCCTGGCTCTTTTGCCTGTAGGTATCCTTTCAAGATACCCATCCATCAATGTATACATTACATGGAATATTATACACGGATCGCCAAAGCAAAGCAGTACTTTCAGCAGATTGTACGCAAATGTTTGGCGTAGAAAGGGCATCAACCCACAGACTAAGCTGAACGTTTACAGAGCAGTGGTACTTCCAGTACTGTTATACGCTAGTGAAACATGGACTGTGTATAGACGTCATGTGAAAAAACTCAATCATTTTCATACAAATTGTCTCAGAAAAGTTATGAACATCAGATGTCAAGACAAGATTCCAGATACCACTGTCCTTGATACAGCTGGTATCCCCGCATTGACACGATCCTGATGTAGAAACATATTCGTTGGGCAGGTCATTTGGTGCGTATTCCAGACCATCGTCTGCCAAAGATACTTCTCTATGGTGAGCTAGAGAAGGGTATACGATCTAAAGGTGGCCAAAGGAAGCGCTACTAGGACTCGTTAAAGATCTCACTGAAAGCCTTTGAAACTGACCAAGATACATGGGAAGCACTTGCACAAAATAGATATACATGGCGTTCTAAAATAAAAAAGAGCGCATCTTCTTGTGAAAAGAAGATAAATGCAGCATCTCAACAGCGGAGAGCAACTAGAAAGTCACGGATAGACCCAGATACGTCTACACTCGTCATCCCATGTCCGAACTGTCCAAGGACATTTACAGCTCGAATAGGGCTCATTAGCCATCTTCGAACTCACTATCAAGGACATAACTAAAATTGGATTTTCAAAAGTGGATGTAACAAATGGCCATCGTCACTTGTGATGGACGAACAACATCCATTCAAGAGATTGGTGGTGTATTATGTTGGTGTTTGTGCGTAGGACATGCCCGATGTAGGACCAACGGCGTTTTCTGATAACATTTGTGATGAAATTTTTATGTGTCCATTCTCTGATTTTATCATTCGATTTGAATTCACTCCAATGGGTGTTAGTTATCCTACGAAGACATTTGTTCTTGAAACTCAGTAATTTCTTTTCTGAAGATAGAGATCTGTTCCATCTCTAACATCCATATGATATCACCGGAATAACGCAGGAATTAAATAAGCGCATTTTAGTACGTGTGGTGATTGACTTTGACCTCCAGATATTAGGCAGTCTGTTAAAGGCACTTGGTACTAGTGCAATGCGGGCTGTACTTTCTGTCATGACAATAACAAGTGAGTCTGATTCTGAATTATTATCAGAGTATGCCGGTAAAATTCGTGAATATCTAAACATATTCGAATGAAATTGGACGATATACGATGATATTGCTCTCCATGGTTGACACTGATTTGTTGTAGGGTTCAAGGAGAACTTTAGAGTACACTCTTCGGCCTTCCGATTACTGTAACATTGAACGACTTTAACCGACATCAAGAGCACACGATTACTTATCGAGATTCAAAGTATCCAGTGAAACCGTATCCTTGAAAAGTGTAACAAATGAGTTACTCAATATCGCTTGAAAAGAACTGGATTATATAACACAATGTGTATTTGGAACAATACGTTTATTACAGAGGTAAGTCCAAGTAGTTTTTGTAAGTATGTTAGGGTTTCAGACCAGAAAGCTTGAAGCACTGCTCTTGCCTCGCGTCAGGAATACCGCGCTGTGGGCCAAGGTTGGAGGTCAGCAGTTTTTCAGTTGCTAGCCTAATTGCCTGGATTTCTGCATCATACTTATTGCAGAATTTCCCTGTTGGTGTTCTGATCGTGTCTCTAGGCTTGTGTGGATATTCTGTATATACACATGCACCTCCATTTCTCACTACATGCTGTGCTGTCCCATCTGTGTATACTCTGACCTATATTTCTTGTGGACTTTCATCGTACGGGAAAATGAGGGTGACAGCCCATCGCTGCACAGTGTTCGTTCGTCCTCGTTTAGTATTACTTTCACATGAGTCTGAATGCATATTGGTAGTTATGACTTTTATACCATGGGATTTGTTCTGGTACATATCTTAAGTGGCTATCAACTTCACGTAGTTCTGTAAGTTGTCTATGGGGTAGTTTAGCTTGGTGGATAAAGATGCTTCTTTTCTGTCGCCTCATTGTTATATTTTGGAATCGTTCCTTCAATGGATGCAGGGCCGGCTTTAGGCCACTGCAACCTATGCA
Source organism: Meghimatium bilineatum (assembly GCA_034231615.1). Lineage (NCBI taxonomy): Eukaryota > Metazoa > Mollusca > Gastropoda > Stylommatophora > Philomycidae > Meghimatium > Meghimatium bilineatum. The sequence continues at coordinate 48,981,437 of CM067300.1, forward strand.
ACCTAGGTAGGCCCCGCACATTCGTAGGCCCTGCTCTAATCCTATGTGTAAATTAATAAATTAAACCATTGTAACTTATAACCATGTATAGGTCAGTGTGATTATTCTGTTTTTATGTTTTTACATTGTTTTTAATCTATTGCGTCATTGTTTCAAGTGATTACAACAAGTAAATAAAATTGAAAAAAAGTGTAGCTATTCGGGTGTTTTATCTCTAAAATCGTCATTTAGGGGAACTTGGGGTAAGATGAAACATACACCGTTCTTAACATTATGATGGTTCAGCTCAGTGAAACCAATCAAATTGGAGGATCTATTTATGGAGAAGATGTTATTGATTGCATAGGGACAATCGTTTGAAATAGTTTCGAAATGGATGAATAGTTTGAAATTTACCGGCAGTGGTTCATGGGTGAGTAAAGCATGTTCCACAGAAACAAGCGTTAAATAAAATTCAAAGATCATGTACAGTGATAACCCACCCTATGTTAACAGTCAGCCATATAATCACCGGCACGTCAACTTGTATCTTTATACAATTTGTTTTTTGAATAATCTCTCATTTCAAATGTTTAAGATAGTTTTACAAAATAAAATAATGTGATTCGTCTACCCAAACGATTGTTTCCTCTTACCCGTAGTAGGGGTGAGATAAAAATAAAAATCACAAACACTTGCTCAAAATGTAATGATTCATCCCTAACCGACAAGTGCATGCATATGCACATTATTGACAATAATTTGACTGACAATTACTGGTAAAAAGCAAAAAAATGTGGATTTGACAAAGGAATTTTAAAAAGTGGTTCATCTTACCTAAATTGGTAGACTTAAGGTATTTTTTAAAATTGTATTTACTCGTAATCAAACACAAATGGTCGTTCAAACGTTAAATCACATAATAAAATACAACAACGACGTAATAAATCGGTAAATACTTTATTTTGTTCATTTTTCATTTGTTTAATCTGCTATATTTTGCAGGTTTTTGGTGTGAGATGGATAGAAATTTACCTAAAAGGTCTAGAGACATTGGTAGAAAATATGTATCTGGCTGGAAAAGAAAAATGAAGAAATCAAATGAGGCTTCAGCTAATAACCAGAAGGGCACCCTACATAAGTTTTTAAAACGATCAAACCCCGAAATTGAGAACAGGACAACTTCTAGTGAGACAGCCGAAACAGATTCTATGAAGAATGCAAAAACTGCAGTGGTGAATGTCGTAAGAGAAGAAGACAATGATGTAAAACTAATAACTGATCAACATGTAGCTGTGGGTAATGAGCAAAATATGGCCTATCCATTGCGAAATCTGGATGATCCTGACATGTGGCCAGAAAAAATGGAAATATCTTGCATTGACTATTTGTTACAAAAAAGGACCTTAATCAGACAGCTACCATATTTTTAAAGAGTCAAGTGATGGTCAAGACGTGTACTGATCAGAAGTAAAGTCAGAAGACCAGATCAGTGACGTAATCAGGAGAAAATACCATGTTTATTGAGACAACACAGCTGAAGATGGCACATACAAAAGCACGATTATTACAATAACATCAAGATTTACAGACTAGCTTGAATAGTTGTCATATAAAATAACATGTAAAAATAAGATCAATTCTACATATTGCATCCAAAATGAGGGCGGTGGTTGGAGGGGGGGAGGATAAAGTTTAACAGACAGGTGTTGACAAAAAGGGCGCACGGGAAAGTTTTAGAAAAAATATCAACACTATGTTTTCATATGTAGTAATTAAATTGTTGAAATGTGTTTTTATAGCATAACATCTGAAACTAATTATGTAGATGTTTCCTTCTTTTTCAGTAAAATATTGGGGGGGGGGGGGTTAATAGCTTTAGATGTCGTTAATCTGGGTGCGATTGTCCCTGAATTATGTACAGTCTGTTGGCAAGGTGAGGGGGAGGAGATAAAATTGACAACAAACTGCTGAAGTAATATGGACAACCCCAATGCAAACAATAAGATTGCACACCTAAGTGATGGTTTACTAGGCATAATAGCACATGATGATCATAAAATCACCAGTAAACTGCCACATGTCATTATATGCTATAAATAAACGGTGGTAATGAAATATGGGATTGCCAACGAAGGACGTCGTCGAAAGTAATCAGCTTGTTCTTATGTGCACTCCAAAACATCAATTTACATGCATCTGAATAAATGAATTGTTCATATTATGAACAATACATTACTCAGCAGAAATCAGAAAGAGATGGCTGTTCATAAAAATCACAGATGAAAAATATATGGTAACAGAAAACCACCAAAGAAAACACAGCTATTATTCATCGATATTGTCCCATTGGCAACATATAGTTGTTAGACGCGGACAACGACATTCGCAACAGAAAAGAAAATATTGACATTCGAAATGGAGTATTGCAGAACGGTCGAACGAATATAATGGACTGAAAGACGAAACACCACAGACGTCGGCAGAAACCTGAAAATAGAGAAACAAATGGCTCCAAAAACTAGAAAAGGTAACATATTTTAGACATAGAAAAAATACCTGTTTAGAAACAATATCAATACCTGAAAATAAAAAAAAATGGCTCCAAAAAATAGAAAAGGTAACATAATGATTTTAGTTCATTCATAAATGGTCTTCTGGGCGTTGTTTTTGGTCGTCCCTGTTTTCTTTACCCGTCTGGTGTCCATATGAAGGCCTGTCGTGGGATTCTGTCTTCCTTTATTCTAAGGAAGTGGCCGATGTATGTCCAGCGGTATTTTCTGATGATGTTCGTCACATATTCTTGTTTTGTTTCTTCTCTTAGTCTGTGGTTTGATTTGAATTTTTTCCAATTAGTATTTGTGATTTTTCTGAGGCATCTATTCACGAAGGCAACTAACTTCGTATCCATTATTGCGGTAGATTTCCAACTTTCACATTCATATGTCAATGATGGAATCACACTTGCATCGAATAGTCGCAGTTTGATGTGTTTACTTGCGATCTTCGATCTCCAGATGTTTAAGAGTTTGTTAAAGGCGTTTGAGACGAGAGCGATTCGAGTCTTGATTTCTGAGTGGGTATTGCTTGTATATTGCTTGTTAAATATACAAAATTTGAGACGTTGTCTAGTTTATTATCATCAAATGTAATTGATTCTGTCAGGCCAGTAAAACCCCAGTACCAGATCAAATTAGAAATGAAATAATATGTAAGCTGGGACCGATGGCAAAATTAATACTCTAATGGTTTATTAAAAGAACATAGAATGATGGACATTTGCCTTCAGAATGGCTCAATCAGCAACCCCATTCTAAAAAAAGAAAACCGTCAGGAACACCAATACATTATAGGACAATACATCTCACCTCATGCAAAGGAAAGCTGGTTGAGAGAATGGTCAACAACAGGTTATACTGGCAGCAGTAAGACCATGACTGTCTAGATATTAACTGGGCAAACTTCATGAGCAAATGTCGCACAGATGATCATCTCTTCTTATTCACACTCAATGTTCTGACTGGTTTCTAAGACAGAAAAAAGCACATTAACATTATTCTGTGACTCTGTCAAACATATGACAACGTGTGGAGAAAGGGACTCCTGCTGAAGATGAACAACATGGAAATAAGTGGAAGCATGTCTACATGCATACATGTCTTCCTGACAAATAACCATAGTTACCAAATATGCCGGTACACTTTCCTGGAAAAGATCGCTAGAGGAGGGACTGTCTCAAGGCTTCGGTTTAAGCTGCATACTATTTTATTTTTATATCGGTGATCTAGCGAAACATCTTATTGTGTTAAAAGCATTGTTTTCAGACGACCTAACCATCTGCACCACTGACACATATCCCATCCTGACAAAAACAATGATCAACATAGCTCCCCTCAGAATATCAGTATAGTTCGATTTGTGGAAAGTAAAAATCTATACGCAGACAACTGCTTACACTATTTTCTCACGATTTCAAAGATCAGCCAAAAGATCTGTCAACATCAAAATGAGTGGGAAAATATTATTGAAGTGAGTAATCCCTGTTTACCTTGCAGTAACACTAGACGTAAAACGAATACTACGTACAAGAGCACATAGAAAATCTCAGAGAAAAAGCAAATAAATATAATTAAGAGACTAGCTAGTACAGATGGGGGGTGGGGGGGGGGGTTAACATACAACCACGTCAGATAGTCTTGTTTAGAAATAGATATACAATTGTGTCACAGCGCTTGTCAACTCAATTTGTAGCATATATATGTCGGTGTTTACTGTGTCCACATCGTTAATTAAAGGTATCATTAGCCACCATGTTGCCTTTTATTTTACTACATCAAATCTATGGTAAATACCATGCCCATCTAGTTGGATTTTAATAATTTGAAATTCCATATATACTAGAGGTGGAAATTCCATCTATACTGGAAGTAAAGAAATTGCATCTATACTAGAGGTGGGAAATCCAAATCTAGGTAGGATGATGACATCAGACATTTTATAGGAACTGTACCAAGCAATATCTATAGACAACACATTAAGTGGATCGATCATCTTATGAGAATGGAACCAGATCACATGTGGTGCTGTATTCTATAACAGAAGAATATCTGGGTATAGAGCGAGAGGAAGACCTAGAGACAGATGGATTGATGACATGAGAAACATACTACAAGATTATAGTAATACAACAACAAATGACACATTTGACATTAGAATTAAGAAAAATGACGATTCGCAGAATTTGTGACTAGGACAAGACAAGACTAGAAACAAGGAAACCAATCTATTATGATGAAGGTGGGAGATCCAATTAATACTAAAAGTAAGGAAATACCATATATATATATATATATATATATATATATATATATATATATATATATTGGAGGTGTCCCATCCGATCTGTATCGGGTGAGGGAAATCCAATCTGTACTGGAAGGAAAATCAGATCTATACTGCAGGTGGGAAATCATTATTTAAAACTATCATTACTGCATGTTTTCCTGTGAAGGAGTGCAGGGAGATTTTAGATGGCCGGTGGAAATGAAGGTTGCTTTGCCATAGCAGGCGCCGCGACATGTAGAAGAAGGATTTTGATTGTACCTCCGGAAGAATAAACCATTCCCCCATCGTAGATTGAACCCGGGATCTCAGGGATCAGAGAACGGCGTTCTAACCACACGGCCATGCGCTCCACCTCATTATATAATCTCATCTATACTGGTGGTTGGAAATCCAATCTACACTATAGGTAGGAAATCTTATCTATGATGACTTTGGGAAATTAAATCTACACTGGAAGTTGGAGATTCCTTGTATACTGGAGATAAGGAAACATGTTTTGGTTGGTGAGTCAGATTTATATTTTTTGCGGGTGTAGTGAGGTAATAGCTTTTATTTCATTTACTTGAGCTTCATAGTTCCTTTTTCATCTCGGCTATGGGGCATGTGGAAAATATAGCACATATTATGTATCTTGAGATTTGTTATTGTTTCGTTTCCTCAATGTATTATTGTAATGGTTTTACCCACACTTATGTATGTATTTGTATATGCATATTATTTTACTTGGTTCTATGTATCCATACGAATTCTAATTCAAAGTGAATTAGAGGCCACAGAAATGTGTGTTCTGAGAATAATGATGAACATACCATGGACAGCCGAGAAAAGTAATGCAGAGGTTCCCATTGATGCTGGCGTAAAAAGATCAATCATATCAAACATTAGGGGATCAATCATATCACAGACAGTTAAGGTTTCTAGGTCATCTGCTGAGAAGAACACATCTTGAATACTTGACAACCACTGGAAAGATGAAAGTTACAAGAGATAGGGGACGATAAAGAGAAAAGTTACTAGATGGGCTTGTATCGTGGCACAGTAAAAAAAAAGTAAAGTACCCATAGCATTTATTAATGCTGTAAGGGTGTGAGATGTTAGCGATCTCACATTTCACAGGCTCTGCAAATGAGGGCGGTAGCCATCTACTCTCCCTCGCAGTCTTTACTTCCCGGATTAATCCGGTACCCATTTAAGGCTGGGTCGACCTGGGAGCCGTTGCGATCGGAAAACATTTCCGCCTCAGCTGGTGAATGAACCCAGGACCACTCAAATGCGAAGCCAGTGCGCTAACGTGGCACAGTAGAAGCACACCAACCGAGCTTATTGACAACACAGGAGACAGAGAGTCGCGGAGAAACATGATCGTCTACGCCTGTCGGCTTGGCACTTGTTTGATTGATGTATCCATACAGTTACTTTGGGTCACACATTGTATGTGTACATATTCTTGTGTTATAGCAATACATGTGAATATCTTCAGGTGAACGAATGTGTATGCCAAGACATGTATATATATATATATGTGTACGAATGTTCATGTTACATGTATTTATGTGAGAATATGTTTATATATATATATATATATATATATATATATATATAATTTACTGTTTTTTTCTGTTTGTGCATGTTGTGTCATCAGGTACACCTATTCTTGTGTGGACCTTTACTTCTGTGAATACATTTACATTCTTGTGTATTATGTGTGGGTATCTTTCCAATATCTATATATGTGGTGACCTTAAAGATATATACTTTGATGTGTGTTCCTCATATACGTGTATGTGTATGCATATATATATATATATATATATATATATATATATATATATATATATATATATATATATATGTTAACTTGTGTGATTGTATGTGGATGTGAGTATATTTTTATGAAAATATATCCCAGACACTGACAATTGCTATTCCTCCTAGGATATTATATGTTATCTGCTTCTATTACCCCCCCCCCCGTCTTGGAATCGCTCATTATTGTTGGCACTCTTATGTTTGCGTTGTTCATCTTTTACGTTGGACTTCCATTGTATCACATTTATGTTATCTTTTATTTCATCATCACCTGCATGATGATGCCCATTTCTGTCTACCAATGGTGCGCTAATTTAGCTCACATTTTGAACGCACGCGTTTGTGCTATCTATAAGACATGCGTTGTGCATCGTTGCTGGTCAATGTTTTTTGATAAGAAAACAATGTCCCAGTCATCTTAGTTTTCAATATTGTTATGGTTGTGTATTCTTGACCGTTAGTTGTTTCTTCAAAAAAGGTCCCGATTTCACAGATACACCGACAGGTTTCCTTGTTCTTGTTTTACTGTTATTTATGTATGCTATATATCGATAGTGTGATATAGATAGGGACATTTTTTGAAAAAAAAAGAAAGTATCGTGTCATCTTGATAGAAATAAAATTCTACCAACTTTGTTAGGAGGGAAAGAACATGGGAAGTGACCCAGGAAAGAAGAGAAATGACAGCCATATTTGTAGGATGTTTTTGTGAGGTTTGATTCGCCATGGAGACGTGTGCGGTCGCAATAGATCTTCATGATTCTTAAAATAGGGTATCCTTGAATATCTTGATGGTCCAGCTGTTAAATCGTGCAGTAAATTATTTTGTCGTACTGTGAGTTGGTGTGGCCCTGATGCACAGAATAGTAGTTCTTAAATGTAGCGGCACCAACGGTTATTAGCCCTGGTCTGCCACAGGGATCGCCTCTATCCCCTGTGCTTTTGAATATATACACAGTACATATCACTAGCAATCACATCACAGGTGTTGATAGACGATTTCGTACGCCGATGACACCCCTGGTGTATAGACAGGGTAGAAATCGAGAAGAGTGCGTCGTGGAATTACATAATGAGCTGGACAGACTGAAAAATTGGTGTAGAGATAACGGGATAAGAGATAAATCATTCTAAGGCATTCGTGACGTAATTTTCATTGAACAATCTCATGGTAAAGACACCCATGCTTCAAGTTTCGCTGTCCGGGAGAAGTTCAGAAAGAACTAGCACAATCAGATATCTGGGTGTGTTTTTTTGACAGAAGTATGAGTTTCAAAGAACATGTTGCCCACGTTATCATAAGGGCAGGCTAGGGCTTAGCAGAAATGAAGGTTATGGCTGCTGTGCAGTGTGAACATGCGATGCTATTTCTTTTGTACCATGGTTTGGTGGTGCTGTGGTGGAATATGCACTGTCAATTCTGACTCTTAGCTAGACTCAGATCAAAAGACTGGATATAATCCAGAATGCAGCAATTCGTATCTTGGGTACATAATAGACACATCGACAAGAGCTATGCGGTACCTACTTGACTGTCCAACAGCAGAGCACATATTATAGTATTGCCCGTGCACTGGCTTACATTCAAATACATGCAGATAAAGAACACCTTTACGATCCAAAATACAGATAGTTAAATGCAGCAGACTTAAGAGAAGGATAATGTGGATGGGACGTGCTGACGATGTCATACAAAGCGTGTACAGTTGCAGGATGTGGCATCAGGTGTGGAATGAAGAAGTCTAGCCATAGAATTCGAAACTTGTTTGAGAGTAGTAATATCATTTTGCAGGGAATGGTGTACCACAACTGTTGAGAAAGAAGTACATGCTTTGGTCAGTGAGATTGTCAAAAAGGAGGATGTGATTATATGCACAGATAGATATGTGATTATACACGTTCGCAGTGCTTGGTCCTTCACAGTGCGCAGATGAAACGATCAGGGAGAAGAGTGGGGGCCTTTGCCGTTACTACGAGCAACATGACCTTGAAGACTACGGCGGTCATCATGTCATTTGAAATGGTGTGCGCACAGAAGGCTACCAGGTCTGCATCTTGAGTGACTCTATGAGTATGATTAGGAAGGCACAAGTGTATCTCGTTCTCGAACAGTGGGTTTAGGCCTTGATAGCGGCGAGGCTAAAATTCTCTACATTTATTTTCGTGCCGAGACATGTGGGTGTTAGAGACAATGAAAGAGTAGATCAACTGGTGACATGCTCGATTGTGCCACAGGGTAATGGGACAATGGAACGAGCTGATCGTTTGAACTGCTTAAAAATTATAGTACGCGAGAGTGAGGCTAGTGTGGATGATGATTACATTTCAACGGCCAGGATTCAAGATCAGGGTTTGAAATGCGATGCTGCTAGAAGTGAACATTGTGGAAGGCCCTGAAGAATGATGGTCATCTAGCATAGGACCCGCACTGTCAGCAGATGTCTAATGGCGTATACACTCAGGGAGAGATCAGAGCAACTATGGACGTGTCCAGTTTTCAGTAATGATGTTCCGACGACCAACTAAATAACTACCTAACTAGTTAGATATTCAAAGTAGCCGTTTTACTTTATTCAGAATTGATATTTGTTCATTTGATTACTGCGGCACTTTCCTTTTTGTCGGACATCCTTTGATATTTGAGTTATTTACATTGGAATGTATACCATTTTCTCAGCTCTTGGACAAATACAGAAATTGTTTTCTCTAAGTTGGTGCAAGTGCAATTAGTGTTTTCTCAGCTCTGTAGCAAGTGTAAAAACCTTTAGATCAGCATTGCGAGTCTGATTGAAATGTCATGACGGGCTAGGTTCAGGTTTTCTTTAGCAACCCCTACTCAATATAATTAAATCTCTAGCTGTCTGTGTAAGATACGTCTTCTCCAAGTCATGCATAACGCTGAAAGCTTATTGATTTGTGTATGAAAACATGTTATGAAGAAATTTCCACCTTGTGCACAATGACACAGAAGATATAGTGCTAGTAATTCTCGGGAATCAACATAAGCAGGAGAAACATATTTCACTACAACGTTGACTATAGACGCCTTGACAACAAACATGTCTGCCATTTGATATCATACACGAAAATTACTCCTGAGGTTTGCAGACCCACGTCGTATCTAACAAGCTTAAAGCATTTATCTATGTCCTACGTCCATACATATCGTGGAAATAATAAATTATGCTGGCATTTCTTTTATACCGATGATTACTCGCAGATATCACCCTCAACAATATGTATACCTCACCGTACGACAATACCATACCTCGCGTATGTCACACTGAATATCAGAATATATGTTCCTTTCCCAAAAGTCTCCGTTAAACCAAACGGAAATGCGAACAACCAATTTAGATAAATTTGCCAGAAAGAAATAATAAATGGTTTTCTATTCTAAATTTAGACAGAATCAATTGTGTTCTATCTTTAACTTAGACAGAAGAAATCCTTCTTGTTCCTGTTGATGTGTTTGATAAATGGCTTCAGTGTATTTTTATCCTGTAGAGATGTATTTAAAGTTATCATCCTGCCGTTCAAATCTTTTATTTCAATAGTGACATCTTAGAGGCATGGTTTGTCCGTCATAGGAGGAGCGAAACTAGCCTTGCTGTCGTAGAGGAATCAGGTACCCTAGCTTATTCTCAGTTTGTCATTATATGCTAACATATTTCGTATGGACATGGAAAGAAAAGAAATAAGACATGCCAGTTTGTCCCCTGTATTTTGTATTTTGTTATAATGACGTGTAGTTTTATCAATTATATTGTTGATTTTGTTAACACATGCATCAAATATTTTTGTTTCTCTTAAATCGGTACATGCTAAAGCTCGTATTGTTTCACTGTAACAAATAGTTTTATTGCATACAACACAGACTAATAAAACATAAATACTACACATTCGAATATATATATACTTGACTGCTGGAAATGTATTTTTGTTGGTAGCATTCCTGAAAATCATCTTGAGATATAAATAGCAAAGATGTAGTGAAGAAACTGCAAAGGCTATATTATAAACCAATTCATAAACAAATAACACGATACGTTTGTATGATTACTACATTGGATTCGTCATTCTTGAATCTTGATTAAAAACTGGCTTCACAGCATGCGGGATATTCCCATAAGTGCTCCGACACCGCTTCAGCAGCCATCCCAGTGTATATAGAGTCATAGTCCCGGTCATGTGTTGATTGTGTGAACTTCGGGACTTTCAAATAAAATTTTTTTCTTTCCCTCACCTCTAGATACTCCCATTTCTAACATTCTCTGTATGTGTACGTTTTCAACCTCATTGACATCATCTGCATCTTTACATGTATTTATTACTGCTTTCACTAAATCTTCTTTATATATTCTCAGCAATGTGCCGTCTATCGCCGCATGCCTGCCAATAGGTCGGTTCTCTCGTTTCCTCTGACCCAGCAAGACGAGGGCAGTGTACCATGTAATGCTCTGGATAATTGTGTTGTTCAATAAGTCCCACCATTCTTTTCTTAGCATGAACGTTTATATCTTGCGCAGCATGTTTTGAGAGTCTGTGAGTATTACCGAGTGTGTTGATGCATCAGATATCAACCAATTAAGTGCTGCTGTAACTCCCTCTATCTACATCCTCATGCTCGATGTGACAGTAGAATATGCTGAAAATTGTTAAACCAACTTCACACCGTTTCTGTAGGCAACAAAACCCCGACCAATTGTATTTGTGTTTCTGTTAACAGATCCATCTGTGTATATAATTATGTCTTGTGGTTCTGAGTGTAGTCGGGCGAGTTCGTACACTGTATCATGAACCCTGACGTGCGTCCATTTTCGACACGCTTTATCTAGTTGTAGTATTACTTTAGTCAGTGTCTACCTCCAACCATTTACTGCCCTTTCCTATTTCTTCCAATTCACATTCTCTTCGCAGTGTGACTTCAGCCTCTGACATCCATGATCTGCCACGCTTGATTCGTTTTCCCTTTGACTAATCTAGACGTCGGTGAAATGGGTGGTGGTTGTATTCTGTCACTTTAACGTACCACCTAACTTGTGCTAGCTGATGTCGCACTCTAATGCTGGGGAGATCAAGCAGAAATATCATAGCAGAGATAAGTGTATCTCTAGTACACCCCAGTACCGCTCTCATTGCCTAATTTGGAACTTTTCCCATTCTATCGACTTGTGTCTGTGAAAACGTTAGTAGGCTGAGGCCATAATCTATGACAGATATCATCATTACTTGCAGAATGAGAAAAAGTACCCATTGCTGCATGTCGAAGGTCGCCATAACCTTGATAACACTGATCCCTCTTTTAGCCTTCTGAATCATATTTGTGACGTTTTTGTTGAATGAGAGACTTCTATCAAAGATTACCCCAAGATATTTAAGGTCCTGTTCTCTTTCAAATATGCAACTAACAGCTGGCAGTGTGTCATTGACCAGATTATTATTTAAGGAGTACGAGGCGACCTTTGCTTTTGAAGGATTGATCACAGCGATGTATATTCTGCACCATATGGACAATTGATCTAATTCATTCTGTACACTGGCATCGATATATGTTCTGTCCCTGCCCATGTTGTATAGTAGGATATCATCAGCGTAAGTTAGAACTCTACAATTGTTGGGAGTTTACAATTAAGCAATTATCAATGTATACACATTAAACAGCACTGGGGACAGAGGAGATCATTGTGGTAGACAAGGTGATATTGCTCTGATCTCAGACGTCCAGGATCCACACCTCAGAGCGACTTTTCTACAGAGAAGCACATTTGCTATCCAACGTATGATCCAGGGGTGGATATCGTGTTCCCTTAGCATGTTGACACGATGGGTCTAACTCTATTGTACACATCTTTCAGGTCTATCGCTGCAACTGCAGATTCTTCTTTGTTCTGAAAACCGTCACAGATTTCATATGCAAGAACTGTTGCATTTGTGACTTTGTCTCCTCTAGGCCTGCATGCACCTAGGTTATTTGGGAGAACGCCTTTTATCTCTAGTTCCCTGGTTATGCGTCTAGCAACAATTCTATCCAGATTCTTACCGTACACATTCTGCAGTGTGATGATGCGATAACCTTTTATGCCCATATAATCTTTGCCTGGTTTAGGCACGGGTATAAGATAGCTATGTAGCCACTCCAAAGGTACTACTCTTGTTTTCAGACTCACATTATAATCGTCTGTTATTTTAGCTAGCATATTATCTCCAATTTCTTTGAGTAAGTTGTACCTGATTCCATGCGGGCCTGGAGCGCAATTGGATGCATTTATGATCTGCAAGCTAGTCTTCTTTTGACTTAAAATCCGTGATGGATGTCAGGGTATGCAGCATTTCTTCACCCTGATTAGTTTGTTAAAGATATCTATCAAAGAATGATGCTCTGCCTTTCATCTCATCTGATATCAGTGTCTTCCCTCACGTTTGTACAGTGTTTAGATTATGTTCTCCGCTTCATTGGAAATCGTCAACATACATTGTCCTACATGGATTTATATCTTCAGCGATCCCTACGAGTGAGGAGCAATATTAACCGACCCAGTCTTTGATGGTGTTAGTAACTTAGTATCATGTTCAGTATTAGTAATTACGTAGAACACATATTTTTCAAAGTTTCACAAGACGGAACACTCTTCATTTTACTACCAGCCATCGTGTTATCACTGACGGTTTGCTAATCCTGTCTCAGTGTTGTATCAGGTAATTCACATGGCTACACCGTGATTTCTAACTAACACATACAGACATAAACCACATATTACATGCGAATAGTCCTGAAGCACCGAACTGAACTTCATTTGTGGTCACAGAAATAACACAGATGTTACTTCGCGCCATTTTACCGGAAGGTCCTTTATTGTTTAATATTACTAGTAGTCGTCTCCAGAATACTCTTCAAATGTGATATATGTATGTTTTGAACAATACTGCCCCCCCCTATTGTTCATAACATACATAGATCACATTTGCAAAGTAGTAAAGACAACATAGGACAACACTTTGAAGGATAACTTAAAAGACTTGATATTTGTAGACGACAATGTACTAGTAGAATCATCAGAAGAGCAACTACAAAGACAAATTGACAGATTACATCAAACATGTCAAACCTTTAAAATGAAGATAAATATAGAGAAGACTGAAGTGATGAAAATATGAAGAACAGAAAGAAACGTCAACATATATTTTGGAAGCAATAGGCTTTAACAAGTCACGTAATTTACATACCTAGGAAGCAATATAACAGCATACGTCAGGAGCAGCATAGAAATACATAATATATGTAGTAAAGCATACCAAGCCATGTTGTATTTGGTAACAATTGTTATATATGTTGCCATATTTTGTCCAGTTTTCAAGAAACCCCGCTCACATGACTACATGCTTCCACATACATCATTGTTACCTTGGACGTTGTACTGTTTACATGTTAATACTGAATCTAGTACCTCTGTGGTGGTAACATTGTTTTTTAATGTTTTCATTGTTTTTAACTATTTGTTTAGTATATTCTTGAGAAAGATATAACGGTTCGAAAAGTTGAAAATGTCTTGTGTATTGTCATTTGTATGTTTTCGTGATTACACCTAATAACCCATTATATTAGCGAAAATCAGTATTGTTCAAGTGAAACTTTGATAACCCGTGTTCTACGCAAGTACTATTGTTGCTAGGTTTCACACAGTATTACCTAATATTATGTGCATCATATGCTTCTTCCACCGTCACCTTTTCTAAACAAAATCGTTTTATTTTTTCAAGGAACCATGTCATCATGCATGGTGAAAACATGCACGTCTTTATCGTTTTACTAGTAAATATATTGATTCATGTAAGACTCTCATGTGAGAATCTCTATTGTATTACTTCCGTACACATTTACCTTAAGCTCTATATTGAACATGTGCAAGATTCGAATTTAACACTTGTGTATACGAAGTCATGTATCCGTCTCTCCACTCCTGCAGTTCGTTTTATTCGTTAACCACATGTAGTTAGGCAGTCGTCGGATCATCAGCATTGTACTCCGGACACGTCCATGGGTGCTTCGATCTTTACTTGATCTTATCTACCATTATAGATTATCAATACCCGTTTTTGTTAGTTGAAAACATTCTTCCAAAGCCACAGTGGCGTTTATTTCTTGGCAAGCAGCATCTCAAAGCCATTTTTTTATGAACCATGATGGAATCATTACTCTCATTAATTGTATTGGCCTTGTTGTTTCTTGTACTTGGTTCAAATCCGGTCTGCGGCATTTTTATTTATTCTTTCTCATGAGGTGTTAAAAAAGGTTCGCAGGATCCATTACTCTACTGCATTACAAAGTTGCAGCATAAGAAAGTCCACCCGCTCTCTCTATGACATGAGCATCCACGTAATCACGTATGGAAAAGAATGTGACATTCCAACTTTAATCTTTGGACTATCTCAAGCCATTGTTCTCTCGACTATCACAAGCGATTGTTCCCTAGACTATCTCACGTCATTGTTCCCTCGACTATCACAAGGGATTGTTCTAGGGATATCTCAAGCCGTTGTTCTCGAATGCACACCAAATTGTGTATTTTCGTATCATGCTCATATAGTCACTAAGTTGCAGACATGCATACAGGAGTTTCCATCTTTGTACTCATCCCGTTCATAACCTTGGTCACTTCAAAATCTCCATAGTCAATTTCCGTACAGTCATAACGAATACGCCACTTTTCAGTTTGATGACCTTCCCTACAGGCTGAACGGTGATGGCTCATGAATTACGCACGTGTAGAACAACCACACGTTCTGTATACATAGTCATGCCATATTCACTGGAAATTTCGCTGATCAGTGCCTGCATCCTAGACTCCATAGCATACACCAGCCTTCTCACAACCAAAGCCTGTGAGCAATACATACACAGATGCTATCGTTCAGCTCAGGAAATCATCGTTGTAAAATAATCCACACTTCCTTTTGCTACAATTGTTCATTTCCGCGTGGTTTTATATTAATCGTCTCGCCATTGAACAATGGGTATTCCTAATCTGCATTTATCTGAATGTACGCCTGTGCATGGCAATACTGTAATTTGTGCTTAACCGTAAGGCAGTCGCGTAGGTACCGTACTGCTCTTTGTCGATATGTCTCTTGTGCACCCAAGAATGCATTGCTGCATTCTGGACTATATCCAGTTATTCAATCTGAGTTTGGCTAAGAGTCAGAAATATCAGTGCATATTCCACCACAGCCACCACCAAACCCTGGTACAAAATAAATAACAACATCTGTTCACACTACGTAGTAGCCATAACCTTTATTGCTGCTATGCCTTTACCTGCAATTATGATAATGTGGTAAACATGTTCCATGAAACTCAAAATTGTGTCAAGCAACATACCCAGATGTCTCATTGTGCTGGGTCTTTCTAACCTGGTTTCCGTCCAAGAAACATATGACATATGACATAAACATATGTAAATACATATGTATTAACCATGTTATTGTTCAAGGAAAACAACGTCCCAAATGTCTTACAAGGATTTACCACCGACAAATTGTCAACTCACCATGTAGTTCCACACGCACTCTTCTCTATTTCTGATCTGCTTATACGTCAGGATGTCATCGGCTTACGACATCGTCCTGCCAACACATGTTATTTGATTGCTAGTGATGTGTAATGTGTATACATTGAAAAGCACAGGAGATAGAGGCTATCCCTGTGGCAGACCCGGGCTAATAACCGTTGGCGCCGATACCCAATTACCACACTTAAGATCTACTATCATGTGCAGCAGGGCTGCACCAACGCACAGGACGACAAATGGATTACTGCAAGATTTAACAGTTGGTGCATCAAAAGATCAAAGAACACGTTATTGTAAGCATCATCAAGATCTATTACTACTGCTCGTGCCTCCATGTGCGAATATAATCCCTTAAAATCATCCTGCCCACAGATGGCTGCATTCGGTCTTCTTTCCTTTCCTTGGCGATACCCACCTAACAACGTTGGTAAACATATATTTCTCTCAGGATAACTGGATACATTGTAAGGCCACACTCCCCCCCCCCCCCCAAAAAAAAAAAGCTTGTCTATCGTATTCTGCATTGTTATTATTCTGTAGCCTTGTATCCTAGTGTGATCCTTGCCAGGTTTGGGTAGTGGAACTAAATAGCCATGCGTCCAGACTTCTTGTTACTGGTTCCTTTAAAAGGCTATTATTGAACACACCCAGTAGCTCTCTCAACTGATAATATATTCTGCAAACAATGGCAGCGTATCTTCTTCGTCTTCTTCAGTGTTCATTCTCAAACTCCCACTAAATCTCTCTTGTAAAAGGACAATGGCCCTACCAGATTTCCAGCAGAATGTAGTCCAGAGAATGTAATGCGTTGTGTCGCCGTTTTATTTGCGCCAATGGCCCGACACATCCATCTTCGGCAGTGAATCGTATCTAATATCAATTGATCCAGGTGTTGTATTTTTCGTACTTTTCAGTACCTTCCTAATTTCTTCAACTGTAATTATCATATGTTCTTCCATGCTCAAGTTCTCACACATGTCTATAATCTTTTTTTTTATTACTCGATATGCCTCTACATTTCTCTGTCCAATGTGTGCGGTATAGCGTGCTAGCAGTGCTGCACCGTTTGTCTCGTCCATCTTTTACCAGGACATATCAGCGCTCTAGCAATCGACAACAGTCATGCGTCAAGTATGATATGTATCACTTCAGTGGGCATGTCTCAGCTTTACCCACGTACGACTTGTTTCACTTCACTTATATTGTCTACCTAAGTGTGATATGTATGATAACTTTAACCATAATGAGAATGATAAATGCATTTAACAAGGAAACTATAAAATCAGCAACAAGCATATGTTAACTTTAAGATCTTTTATATACATCATTTGGTCAGTACAGGTTGCAATGAGACCATTTTTACACACACTTGTTCAATAAATATTTAAAGATATGTCATCCAGGTAATAACTGTATGTGAACAGAATCAATTCGATACCTAGTTGCGTAATCTCTTTATAATTCGTGGTGTACACGTACTCTTGTACGTGTATGAATTAACTTACGTACTCGTCCATGAATTCAGTTCATTTTAGTGAAATTGCAGTCCTGGTAAATGACCTTTACTAAAATGATTAGAATCATGGCAGCGAATTAAGAAGTAGTTCAGTTGCTCCAGGGGCAACAAAATCGAACATGATCATGTAGGTGACACTGGACGGAAACTCCCGAGACAATGAGTCACATATTTCCTTCGGGGAAAGATAAACTAATTATATCTAATTTAGCACAGTATAAACTAAGTTCGGGTATAGCTAGTGAAAATTGTGAAATCTGCGTTGCTCTTATATGTTATTATTATGATTAATCCGCGGTAGGAACACGTGTATATTCGAGCCACTTAATTTCTAATTCCAATGTAGCGATTCTCTAGACAGTTTAAAATAGAATAAATTATAACACACATAATACATTAATGCGACAGAGCTAAATAATTAATTAAATATCTGAAATATAAATGCAGTAAAACTGTGATTCAAATATGAATACTATTGATTATGATTTTAACCAACCAATGGAACATAAAAAAATAAACATACGAAAACTTTCCTTGAAATCTCGTTTTCTTTAAAATTAGTAACAAAATCCGTTTACCCCATTCTTGATTAGGATATTTTGGTCTAAACGTCACATTTTTACTTTGTTTTTAATTCTAACAATTCATTATAAATAATTGTTGCTTTTCTGTTGTGGAAATTAGTGATAAATACTCACATAACTAAATAAAATAGCATTACCTTCATGTTGCTCATCTACCAAGCAGCACTTTCGGTACACTCAATGTGTGACAATGAAATGATACGTTACGTACTAATTCGAAAGTTGATATAACAATGTGCTTCGAGCTGTATGTATTGTCAAGTCCCTTACCAGTGCAACCCAACGACTTGACTCAACTAGGTGTCTTTCTGTCTCTCCTCTTTCTTTTTTGCTTTATACTCCTTTATGCATTGCAATGTCAGAGGTAAAACAGTTTTCAGGATTTGGATTTTTTGTGCTCTTAATATATTTTTTATTTTTGTTGATTATTTTATGTCTGTAATTCATTGTATTGCTGAAGAGTGGGATGTTTACGCCCACACCCGACTTAGGAATGGATACATAACTTTTAGCGCACGGAATTTAGCGAAATGGAACGTAGTTACTGTTTGGTCTGTAAGTAGACAGTCACATGTGGAAACGTTGTCATGTTCACAGTGTTGGCAGTACGTAGGCAGCCACATGAGGACACGTAGTCATGTTCACAATATTTGACAGTACGTAGGCACTCACATGAGGAAACGTAATCACGTCAAGAGTATGTGGGCTGTTTGCAGTCGGTCATATGTTTATAAACTATTTCACTTTCACAGTGTTTGGGCTGTTTGTAAGCTGTCATTTGTTTGTCAACTAAGTCACTTCAAGAGTGTGTGGTCTGTTTGTAAGCTGTCATATGTTTGTTAACTAAGTCACTTCCACGGTGTTTGGGTTGTTTGTAATGGGGCATATGTTTGTAAAACTTGGTGGTAGTTGTTATTCCTCTTTTGTGCCATGTATATTTTCGCAGTCTTCCAAATGGGACACTATATTTCGATAATATATCGTTTACCTCAGTGTCAATGTTTGCGGCTTGTGAGATATTGCTGCCCAGGTCATCATTATCAGGTCAGGATGTATCCTGAACAAGATATATAACATCTTTTGAAAATTATGTCTATCCTGAGCCTGTTACTGTTATGTTCATGTGACCGTTCATATCTTGTGTCCATCATCTTCTTGGATTGCCTCTTGTTCGTCTCCTTGACATCATTCTCTCCATTATGAACAATATATGCGCTCTATTTCATTTTCCAAGGCCACTTTCTCCATCGATGAGGCATTTACATACGGGTCCGGTAATGTCATTTACGTGATCATTTGTAAATGGTGCGGCAAACAGTTTATCGGGAAAACCGGCTTAAGACTGAGCGATCGCTTTTGTAACCATCTTCATGCCATCAAGCATAGAACACCCACTCCTGTGGCCACACACTTCACGGATGATGGTCATCACGGTGTTTATGATATTCATGTCACCGCTATCAGATCATGCACCACCGATGATAGATCTAGGTACACTCTAGAAAATCGCCTCATTTTTTAATTGGGTACACTCAAGTCTTTTGGACTCAATTGCGACCACTCGTATTTCTAATACCGGGTTGGTGTGCTCTTTGTCTTTATTCTTTTTGTTCTGTCATTTACTCATCTTTTTGTTCGTTTCGTTTCACATATATTTACGTTTTTATGTACTTCCTGACATTCCGCCATCTCATTTCCATATGTCCGTTGGATACGTTTGTTTGTTGTGATAATTTTTCCATTCGTCGTCTTTTGATGTTTTGTGTGTATCTTGATAAAGACATTTCGGTTGAAACGTTGGATACGATTTGTATATTGTAATCTGTATGTTTTCTTGTATGCACAACATTTCCAACTAGTTTTAGATATAGTCTGTC
This sequence comes from Meghimatium bilineatum, assembly GCA_034231615.1. Taxonomy (NCBI): domain Eukaryota; kingdom Metazoa; phylum Mollusca; class Gastropoda; order Stylommatophora; family Philomycidae; genus Meghimatium; species Meghimatium bilineatum. Next base: position 49,001,616 of record CM067300.1, read on the forward strand.
GTGTCTGATTGAAGCGATTATATTAACCTGTGTAATATGTAAGTTCGATTGTTGTTACGTTTCACGCAGTTACCTTGTATTGATTGTCGTATAGGGGCAGGGTAATGTATTCCCATTTAAGTTCTTGCCACACGTTTACATCACTTCATTGTACCCGAAAGTTCGTCAATGGCCTAAGGTACCGATTTGATGTATTTTCTATTGTGTTGCAATCAAGTCTCACTGGACACGCAACTTCTATATCCTAGCATTTAAACCCTATATTGTTAACCACTTTTCTCACACAAGATATGGTACATCATGTAATGGTGCCTAAATGATTTTATTTATATGCTAACTATTAGTGTCGCCTAAATCATCACCACCACGTGCTGTCTCCGCAATGATAGTTGGCTGCAACAGACCTGCAAAAGTTATATCTCTTGTTATGGTGGTACACTCTGCTAGACTGTAACCTGCCCATCGTGTGATGTTACTCTCCCTCCTGTATCTCTGCATACCTCTGGCTTGCCTGCCTTCGATTTTACTCACAAGAAAGGTCTTCAACAAGATATCATGTCTATTAATGTGCTCACAATATTGTATGTTCTTTATCGTTATTCCCTTTAACATCTTTTTCTTCATCGTAAGATTTATTAGGTCTCTTTCTTTGTTTTCTTCTCTTTCAATGATGTTCTCCCTATTCTTCATATATCCACATCTCAAAGTTGTTCATTGTACATTTTACTGAGTCATACATTCATATAGACAAGATGTAGCATTTTCTAATTTTCATTTTTAGCTGGTTTATAATGTGTTCGAGTTTTAATATTTTCCCATGTCATTAAAAGTATATTGAACCATTCACATTCTCTTGTTAACTTCTGTTTCACTTCTGCCATCATGTGTGATCATTTGTGAAGACCATCCTATGGAATACATTTTTGTCAGTAGAGATGAGAAAAGGAGTTCTTATAATTTATAATAGAGAAAATTCTGGTGTATGGAAGTGAATTGTGGGATCATATCATTCATTCATTCATTTTCATTTTGCACTGAAGTTAGCGCATAAGGCAGAGGTCAGATCTCTCCAATTATGTCTCTTCAAAGCTATTATGTGCAGTTCTTGAATAGTATGGATATTGATCTTTTTACTTTCTCTTAGTATTTTTCTTCTGAGTGTTTCTTTTGGTTTACCTCCGGCTATTTTGCCTATGATCATAACAGAATAGTGATAAATTAGGTTGAGGCATTAGAGATGTGATTTTATAGAAGAATGTTGAGAACACCATGGGCAGATAAAAAAGCGGATCAATATATTTTTAAGTTAATTAAAAATGTAAACTTCTTACTCGAGATGTTGTTGCCCATTTCCTGTATTTTTGTTTTTATATTTCGTTGTGTTATTTACATCTTTTGTCCATCAAGCTGTTGTCTTTGGTTTTAGTACGTTTAGGGTTTTTATGTCCGGATATGTTTCCTGCTGTTTGAATGATGATATTTTTGAAATATTTCCATTATTCTTCTATGCGAGTGTTTTCTGGTAGCTTTGAGAATTCTTTGTTAACTTCCTGGATATATTTTTCGCACATATTTAGCTCTTCCAATTTATGTATATCTAGTTGCACTTGGTGCTTTGTGCTTTTCTTGTGCTTGTTATTGTTCGATCTGTTTGTTTTGACTGTTATTATACTGCCTTAATGTCAGTGCCTGTACACGTGTTAAGTATTGCCCGTGCGTCTGTTAGTTTTCGTCTGTTTCTTTTGTGAGTATAAAGCCTATCTGGCTTTTTCATTCCATGCTGTTTCCTTTATAGCATATCTATAGTTGTGACTGTCTGTTTAAATGCGGTGTTCGTTATAAAAACATTGTGCTGGATGCATGTATCTATTAGTTTATAAAAGTTGTTGTTAATCTTGTTTCTTGTGTCGCCGAAATCACATTTTTATGCTTTTATCTCTTCTCTATTTGCACCAAGGTGTGTGTTAAATCTCTCAAACTATATCATCATCTTCATTGTTGCTGTTATTTCTTAATCTTATAAAGTAGATACGAAACAGAAATTAAATGTAGAATAGGTTTGTGTAAATACGCGTTCAATAACATGAGAAAAATATTAACATTTAAACAAATCACACACTAAAAATGTGAATTATGACACAATACTACTATTCTGCATAAATGTGTGACTCAGATACATGATCTAGACAACTATAAGACAACTATAAGTCAACTAGACAACTATAAGACAACTATAAGACAACTAAAAGACAACTATAAGACAACTAGACAACTATAAGACAACTAGAAGACAACTAGAAGACAACTATAAGACAACTATAAGACAACTAGACAACTATAAGACAACTATAAGAAACTATACAACTATAAGACAACTATAAGACAACTAGACAACTATAAGGCAACTATAAGACAACTTGGCAACTATAAGACAACTATAAGACAACTAGACAACTATAAGACAACTATAAGACAACTATAAGACAACAATAAGACATCTATAAGACAACTATAAGACAACTATAAGACAACTGGACAACTATAAGACAACTATAAGACAACTGGACAACTATAAGACAACTATAAGACAACTAGGCAACTATAAGACAACTATAATCAACTAGACAACTATAAGACAACTAGACAACTAGAAGATAATTTATACTTTTGAGATGTAGAATAAATATAGCGTCACGGAAACGAACGAAAACGAATAAGACTTATTGACAACATCGCGAATGACAAAGAAATTCAAATCAAATACACTAAATATTTTGGACATATTAGAAGACCCTATTGAGGACCTGTTTCGTGTTATTTTATACAATTGAAAGAGAAAGATCACGAGAGTACACATCTAAAAAAATAGACAGAGAATGTTGAATGTTCGTTGCAGACCAACTTCGTTGTGGGGACGGCAAAATGATTATGATGTCAGTACAAATTTGTTAAATATTAGCTTTAATGTTTTCCTGATCATGCGGGGACGTATCGGGTCTCATTGCCTATTGCCATTCGATATGCCTATTCAGTCTCTTGACTATTTTCATCGTGTGTTGATTCTACGTCAAGTCCCTGATTGGTTAACTATTTTTTGGACAGCATAATCTTTGCTTATCGAAATGTAAAACATGATCGTTTGATGTGTTATATTGATTCTATTAGATTAGATAAATATTAGATAAATAGGAAAATAGACTTTGCAGGAGATATATCAAAAACATGCATGAAAATTTGACAAAGGGAAGGAGAACGATATGTCCAAATTAGGGTAGGTCGGAAAAGAGTAGTTGACTAAATGCACAGAAAAGATAAATGTATGGATAGATCTAAGAAAAATATACATATAACTGCCAAGATAGAAAGTTGACAATAGAAGTAGACTGTGGACAATATTATGGACGTGTAATAAACGATATCAACTCAATGTGAGGGTAAGTGATCAGAACCAAAATGCACGAGCAAAATAATAATCAGATCATGTGGGACAAGGTAGCAAAAAGGAGAAGATGATGGTGGAAGTTATAACGTTCTGTAGAAGGTAACATGGTTATGATACTAGATTGTTCAGTCCATATCATTGCTTTCTTGTTCGTAATTTCTCCCGCCGAGATACATTGACTAATATTCAAGGTAATTCATCCTCTTCTGATAGAGTTAAACTTATCCTCACTTTTTTCCCATAACGTCACTGTCCGTAGCATTGTGTTGACACATTAATCTCTTCACATTCCGATCTACAATTAGACGGCGATTTCCAGATGACTAAAGTATTAATGTCATCTTAGTCCATAGTCACGTTTAGTCTTTTGTTCCAGGCCATTTCAACAGGGTCCGATGCAGGCGCAGATGTCGCTACGCATGTCCATATGTAGTTGAGCTCTGTTTCATTTCTTAAGGTCATTTTCACGTTTGATGATGCATCTACATGTGAATCCCATAACGTCTTTACGGATAAACAAAATCAAAATAAACAAAAATAGGTAGAAGTGTTACGAAAATAAACCCCACATAAAACAACACAGCAACGAGGTACGAAGACAGACGACGTTTCGACTAAAAGGCCTTTATCAGAACAAACCAAATACAACATTACAGCAAATCTTACATAGAGACAAACATGATTAAGATAGGGAGGAAGGACAGGGAGAGATACTGAATAGATAACGGAGGAAGCAAAGATGGATCAGTATGATAGGGAAGAATTCGATATAGGAGAGGATAATTGTAAGTAGGAAGGGAAAGTGTACAATAAGATAAATCACATTAAATTATTTTAAAAATTGAATTAAATTAAGTTAGAATACCTACATCAAAAGTGGCACCAGACAATGAGTATAACCGAAATAGGTGTGCCGAAAACATGCGTGTCATCCTTAGCAATGACCCTTCTCCTGTGGCCCTCCACTTCAACAATAACTCTCACCGAGGTGCACAGAACATCCACTTAACTGGATTGGTCTCTTGCCATTCTAGTGACCAGCAGCGTTTCTCATTAGAGAACCGCCTTACTCCTAATCTCGGCACTTTTTAGCCCCATGACATCATGATAAAATTTATTCAATAACCCCCTACATCCTTTATTCTACTTGCTCTTCCTTCCTCCTTCATGCCTTCCTACTACCTCTCCAATATCCTTCTTTCGTATCGTCCCTCTCCTGTGCACTGCTGCACTCCGTTGAGGTGGTTCTGCGTGGGCCCCCTACAGTGGAGCTGGGGTCACGGCGACCCGCCAAGTGTGGTTGTGTGCTGGTTGGTCGTTACGCCTTGGGACTCGTAGTGACATGGTGGCATCATGGGTGGTCCTGTTGCGGTTTCGGGCGTGGAGTTGTTGGCGCGTCTGCATTTCTTGCTATCATACTCCTTCACTCTCTTTCTACTTGTCACCCCATGCTACATTCTCTTCTTACACTTTGGATTCCTCGTCCACTATGTCCACTTTCTCCATTCTCACTACTTTGGCCCTCATTTGTTATTTCCCATGTGCTAGTCACAGTGGCCCGTGGGCGCCCTATTTTACGTACTATCTTCTCGCTTTTGGCCACTTTCTGTGACTTTGTTGAGTCGGCTACCCTACTACCCACCTAGCATGATGAAACTGTTGGACTGACAACGACTTCCCCTCCTCCTAGCGACTATAATTTGTTTGCAGTGCCAACAGGCTTTCTCCTACATACGACTGGGATGGTTTGAAACCAGAGGTCCCCACTCTATGTCTTTTTATGGAGCGAGCGGGCAGTACGGGCAACGCCTCCAAACGGGTTGCAACGTACGGTTGATCTCTCTCAGCTTCATCTGACATGCTCCTCCCCACGGTACATGACTCGCACTAAGGGTCCATTCATCGGTCGCTCTACGTTCTGTCTGTTGATTGTTGTTCTTATAAATGAGTTAGTGTACAGTGCGAGTAATACCCTCATAGGGATTGCGACGTGCGGCTAGATCATCCTTTTTCTATCTTCGGTTTATGCGACAGGTCTTATTTCCCAACACCTGGCCTATAATGTACTTGTCGTTGCGGTTGTGACATTGGACCATCTTCCGTTATATTTAATTGGAACCTCTGCTACACGAACCTCCACATACTACGACACTGTTGACATATGGCTTTTTAGCTACCTACACCTACACCTCACCTAATGTGGCTGTAGTTCCAGGCCTACCCCCTTTCGCGATGTTCTTCTTTGCCTGTCTCTTTATTACCTACCTACATTGGTGCCCTTTTGTGGCACCCTCCTCCTACGTCTCTCTATTTCAGCCAGACACCTTTCGCAGGACAGTGGGGTGCTTTCACGGGATAACCCTGCACCCTTAGTAAGTGGCTTGGTAAATGAAGAATAGTAAATGAAGAATGTCTGTTCACCTGCATGTGCCCTCCCTGTGTCATTTGGGTCGTTCCCACTTCAATATTTCTTCCACCTGTGACGTATCTCCGTTCCGTGACCCACGTCTGCCTACCATTTTGTATTCTTCTTCTTCGCCTCTGTTATTTTCCCTCTTTTTTTATTACTCTCCTTCCTTCTTTTATCCATGGCTATCTGTCTCTATGGCCATCTGGTTTGAGTCATGTATTAAAAATAAAAAAATCCCTCTATTAGGTTTTCATATCTACGTCTCTTACTTAGGCATTGGTTCCAGTCCGCCGCGCATTTGCTCATTTTCTATCCACACTTCCTTGTTGTTTTTTTTAGTGTATTGCCTACGGGTGTTATTCTTCCATTCCGCTTCTTTTTTATTGTGTTGTACTGCACTATGTCTGTGTTTTCTTACCTGACGAGCCGGTGACGTAGCTTTGGTATTTAACACAATAGCCGTGTCTATTCACTACTATCTACGTCGATTTTAAGCCCCAGATGTTGGGCTCATTCGTTCTAAGCAAAACCTATGGAACAAGTATCTGAATCTCAGACACATATTATCACTAATATTTCACTGTCTTCACCTTCATATATCATCACTACCATCGTCACTACATTTTCTTTCCAATGTTATCTCTCCCTCGCGTTCTCTCTCTCTCTCTCTGATCTCTCGTACCACCACATTACGACTGTATATCAGTTAAACTCATTGCCTGGTGCCACTTTATAAGTAAGTATTCTAACTTGATTTAATTCAAGTTAATTTAATTTATCTTATTTCACTTGCTATGGCATCGTATGTATTTTCACGTTTTACTTTCGTATGTACACTTTTCCGTCCTACTTACCACTACCCTCTCCCTATACCCTCTTCTTCCCTGTCATGCTGCTCCATCTTTGCTTCCCCCGCTATTTATTCACTATCTCTCCCTTTCCGTCCTCTTTATCATAACCATGTTTGTCTCCATTTAAGATGTGCTGTACAGTGGTGTTTGTTTTATCTCGATGAATGTTTTTTAGTCGAAATGTCGTCTGTCTCCGTACCTCGTAGTTAGATTCTTTTATGTCTTTTTTTTAGTAAAATGTCTACCTATTGTTTTGTTTATCTTGATATTTTCCCCGTGTAAACTCCAGCGCTTACTTCATGTTTAGGGCTGTTACCCTACACTGGAACATGTATCCCTTTACGATATCATATGTGAACGTTGTGATAATAAATATATAAGAGCACCTCGTATATGAATTAATTACCATTTCTGTAGCCATCATCATGACATTAACCACATCAAACCTACTCATGTCTCCATACATATCAATGGCAATAATCATTGCCCCGCTATATTCAGATCACTGCCCTCAGATCATGGACGCCCTTGAAAATTGTTTTTTTATTTCAGTCTGGTACCCTTAAGCCTTTGGGACTTATTTTTGATCATTCATTTATTCAGACTTTGGGTGGTGTGGTACCCGTTATATTGATTTACATGCCGTTTTCATGTATAGTTTTTTTCCACATATCATTATCATTTCTTGTTTCCTTTTGTTTTTAAATGCGCCTCTATGGCAATAACCTGACTCATGCGTTAGGGGAGGTAAATAAAGCAAGAAATGTAACTGGCAACCCGAACGTATAGTTGATGTGGCTTAGTAAATGAATAATTATCTTTGTCCCCAGTGGCAGGTTGCTGCCATTTGACATAAATTTACCTATATCTTTGGCAATACATGTTCACACATTGCTTACTTTCACCTTGGACGTCCTGGTGTTCAATGCGTGTCGTCTAGTGCTTATGTGATAATGTTATTGCTTTTACTGTTTTTATTGTATTTTAATGTCTGTTCACTGTTTTATAATTTCTTGAAAAATGACTTGAATTTTAAACGTTGAAAATGTCTTAAATACTGTTATTAGTTTGTTTTTGTACTAATACTACATAGTCTGATATTATTGTTAATTTCGCATTAACTTATTGTAATTTCTAATATCGTTCAGTTTAATCTTAGATACTAACTGATGAGAAGAAGAGTGTTTCCTCTTCTCTCTTTAGGAAACCAAATTAGTGCATTTACTATTAGAAATGTTACTACAATGTATATACATTCCCATCCACTTTTAACCTTTCAATTATCCTTTCACAAACAGTTCATCAAACTCTTAAAATAAATAGAGATGTACTCACTAAAATTGAGAAATTATGTTTCTCATGTAAACAAACCCTTACCGTTGCTAAAGATGCCCCTACGGGCATGAAAATGAGACATATGGAAGTAGTTATGCCATTCCATGTTCATCATTTCGTTGTAAGATATAGTTATTATGTATTGCTTATTTCAACATTTGTCTTTATCTGTTGATTTCATGGAGTTTCTTCTGTCCGATCTAATAATTAAGCATGTTTAATTAGGAAAAGTGCACATATGCTAAAAGGTAGAAGTGATAAATAATTGAGCAGATTCACTAGGACCAAACAGTTGGTTATTGATTGTGAAATACCATCATTACAACCCGGGTAGATCCATAGATAATGCTTCTCCCAGCAGATGTAAATGAAGATATACACGAGTATAGTTCATATAGATGGGTATTTCTAGATATTCTGAAATCTGCACAGTTTACGAGCATTTCACTAATAACACAGCGTATTAACATGTTTCCATAAATTTAGCAGCCTAGAATTTGTAATCATCACAGTGTGCTTCTTCGGCATGCACTCATGAAAATACATCAGCATCTCTTCCGTATCCATTGTTATCTCCACTTCTGTACACACAATCGATGCAGATAAGTTTGCTTTCTCATTACTGTTTACACATCCATGGCAATGAATATGCATGATGCCCATGAAGTTAAACATACCTACTATATATTTATATATATATATATATATATATATATATATATATATATATATATATATATATATATATATATGTATATATGTCATTTGTACTGTTACAGTCCGTTTTGTATATTTGGAACGTCGACTGGGAGATCTGACACACACCATTGTTTTAGTAGATTGAGTCCAAGTGAGACATATTAGATGTTGCAACGAACTTACGAACTTAAACTCAATGTTTTTGATGTGTTCCTCTATGCCTGTGAAACAGGTGCGAAATGAAGTAGTTTAAATTCAAATGTTTCTTACAACAATCAAGACGTAAGGAGAAATTGGGGGAGCGATGGAGTACGTGTTCTGTTCCACACCATTTCTGTCAGATATAGGCTCATGTTCTTGTCAAAAACCCCCACGCCAAGGAGGATATTCTAGGGGAAGGGGAGTAAGAAAGTAAGTAGACTGAATCAGACTGACCAATGTCAACATTGGGTATTGGAATTGTTCTAGCAAATTTCATAGCGGTCCATAACTAAAACAGTTACAAAAGATTTCTATTAATGCTTCTGCAAGAGACACAAGTCAAACAATTATCATTTCAAGGTTTAGTGAGCTGTGTTAACCCGACAAGCCCCAGGCATCGCAATGAGGTGATCCTCGTAAATCCCAGGCAAGACTGTCTGCTCGACCTGACATCTTGGGATAGTTAGTGGAGATAGGGAGTTTCATGGAGTACAGATCATAATTCGTGGACGAAGATGGAATAGTATTAATATTTGTGTTCGAAACTATTCCCACGTCAAGCCTGATGAATGGATTTTTCTCAATTTAAAGGAAGACCTCTCATGAGATTTTCTATTAGATTGCGGAGACTTCAGTTCTCGCAATAACCCCTGCGGAGATCCAAACAGCCCCACACAGGAAATGACACTATGCAAGGCCCTGTTAGAGATTGATCTGACTATTCTTAATTTTGACAGCATTATCAGGTTAGTTATTAAACAACATACTCAGATTCAAACATTGAAAACATTGATATTGCGCTGGTATCATGTCAAGATGGAATGGAAACGACATGGGCGGCACTGTCTTACCATGGTTGTGACCACCTACCATGCTCAGTAACAATCACTAAAGGGCAGCACAGTAGAAATAACAAAAGGCAACTTGCCTTTAAATACAGGCGTAACGATGAGTCGATCTTGGGCAAGTTGCGACAACTGTCATGGAAAATAAATACAATGACACCAAACATACGAAAACGCACATGGTGGATTGAATTGAGTCTGCATGGGTAAAGAAGGAACATAGAGTCAGGGAGTGGCAATATAAGAGACGACATGCACTTCGCTGAGAAGGCAGCTGCGTACCTCACTACAACATTGCGTATGAGAATGGAATTACAAGCGGTGACAGCAGCTCTCACGTGACTGACGACACAACCACCAACAGACTAATGGGTCACTGAATTGGTCACTCTTCTCAACAACGAGCAGATCATTACATTTATACACTGTCATTGATCATGCTGGGGTCAGGGGAAACGAAAGATCCAATGTGTTGACTAGTATAAGCTTGATGAACGGCACTGAGATAAGAATATAGATGATTGCATTGATTAGAGAAGTCATGGATACTCTACGAGAAGACGAGGAGGACATCGAACGAGCTAATGAACATATTCAGAGCATGGTAGAAACGGGATGGAGTAGATGCAATGGAGAAAGTGCTGCCTCTCCAGAAATATCAAAAGAAAGCGTAACCAGCAACCAGCTGGGACACTGAAAAACTGAGCATATACACGTTTAGATGGCTGATGGAACGGCAAGAAAAGCATATATAGGAATGCCCCCATTGATGTGGCACGTGTTCCTATATCAAGAATAAAGAATGAAATGTTCACTGACAAAGATATAATAAACATCAATACACAGTTTACATGGAAAAAAGAGCACGATCACTAAATCTGATCTAATGAGCAACATATCTTGGGACGAAAGATGTGCAATGGTTTACAACTACGATGTAGTGATTTCAAAAACAGCTAGGAATTAAACGGGTAAACAAAAAGACCCTAACCTTCGCAGGTGACATTTGCTCTCCTAAGTTTAACACACCAAGATCTCCAAGAAAAAAACAGAAAGACACCAATTGTTTTTCACAACAGATCATCATCATCATCATCAAGTGCCGTCTCCGCAACGAAGGTTGGCTGCAACATATCTCCAACATCTCCTGGCTCTTATCTTGGTGGTGCACTCTGCTAGACTGTAACCTGCCCATCGTGTGATGTTACTCTCCCACTTGTATATCTGCCTACCTCTTGCTCGCTTCCCTTGTACTTTACCCTCAAGTAAGGTCTTCAATAAGGTGTCATGTCTTTTAATGTATCCAAAGTATTTTATTTCCGTGATCTTTATTTCTCTTAGTAGTTATTTCTTAATGTTAAGTGTCTTTAGTACCTCTTTATTTGGTTTCTTCTCTATCCATGATGTTCTCCCTATTCTTCTATATACCCACATCTCAAAGGCATCAATTATGTATTCTAATTGTTTATTTAGTGCCCGTGTTTCTGAGCCATACATTAATATGGAGTAGATGAAGCATTTTCTAATTCTCATTTTTAACTTGTTTGTAATTTGTTTAGATATTAATAATTTCCTCATGCCATTGAAGGTTCTTTTCGCCATTCCTATTCTCCTTATAACTTCTGTTTCACATCTGCCATCATTTGTGACTATGTGTCCAAGATATTGATAATGTTTTACTTGTTGTAGTTTCTCTCCATGTATGTTTATGTTTACCTCCTGTTCTTCTGTGTCTTTGCTGATTATCATGTTTTGTTTTTGTTTTTTGTATATTTATATCCAGTCCATATTCATTACTTGATTTATTGACTTGATCTATTAGTCTTTGTTCATGTTCACTTTCCGCCAAAAGTGAACAGATATGCTTTCAAATAAATATACATACAACGACATTCATAACATTACCAGCCAGACAGAATCAATTAAATTAGATGATAATATACTAGACAACGTTTCAAATTTCGTATATTTGGGAAGCATGATAACAGCAGACGACGATACCAACTCATAAATCAAGACTGGAACCGCTGTCGCCTCCAACGCCTTTAAAAGACTCTTAAACATCTGGAGATCGACGATCGCAACTAAACATATCAAACTGCGACTTGTCAATGCAAGTGTGATTCCATCATTGACATAGGGATGTGAAAGTTGGAAATATAACGCAATAATGGATAAGAAGTTAGTTACATCAGAATAGATGCATCAGAAAAATCACAAATACTAATTGGACAGACTTCAAATCAAAAGAAATACTAAGAGAGGGGACAAAACAAGAATACATGACGAACATCATCAGTAAAAGCCGCTGGACATACATCAGCCACATACCTAGAATGAAGGAAGATATAATTCCACGACAAGACTTCATGTGAACACCAGATGGGGAAAGAAAACAGGGAAGACCGAAAACAACGCTCAGAAGACCATTTATGAATGAACTAAAATCAACAGGCATACATGCACAATACCTGCAATACATGGCAACTGATAGACAGATATGGAGAACTATTACATTCTCCCTATGGGCCACACTTGGGAAAAGACGACTGATTGTTTGTATTACAGCTAGAAGCTTAGTCTGGCGGTGCCCGGCGAGTATAAATCAAAACCGAAAATATAACATACACATTTCTTAATACAATTCCGAAAAACATTTGACTGAAACAAAACACACAAAAATATATAGTTAATAGACCTAACAGAAAAGATTACCCTGTACCTAAAGGCCTCCTAAATAAACTGAAAGTTCAAAAAAAAAACGCTCGTGGAAAACGAAATGCAAACACCGTCGCTTTATTCTGGCACCCTATTGGTACTCCAACCTGGCTCCATATCGAGTTAATTAAAATTGCATGATCGTTCTATAATTTATAAGCAAATTAATCGTTTAAATCGACAAATGTTCACTGTCTTTTGACCAGAGTAAAAAAGTTCACCCAATTATATCAATGTCGAGCAATGCCGGACCATTAGGTAATTTTATTTTTTACATATCATTCGAGCGCAATGCACTAGCAAATGTGCCAAACTATAAAGATATCAAACATGGTCCTCCTACGCGCTAAATTGGCGAAACCTATGCGTTACAGGAAAACATAGAGCTACTGATTTATTCTCTTATGTATGTATATATATATATATATATATATATAAATATTCAGTGTTCTTGGACACATATATAAATGTGTGTATGTGTGTACATATTATGTTACATGACAATAATGCGCCATCCTTCCGATTGGATCTTTGTGAATAGATTATCAGTCATGCATATTTTGCAAGACTGAAATCATATGATTATTGTAGAAAGAATCATTGTGGCCGATTTCATTTTGGCAGATATGTTATAAGACTAATCACATTTCGCTAGGTTCAGGAGTTCTCAACTGGTGCTCGTGAGAACTTTGGTGCTCTTAAGGAAATTTCAGAGCACCAAATTTCAATTCCCGTTAGTCTCAAGAATTTTTAAGGTGCACTTAAGGCAGGACCTGTCTTAGGCTATTGCAACCTATACGGCCGCAGTGAGCCCCTCAATTCATAGGCCCATAAATTCATATTATAATTTATTTTATTATCCTCTTCCCTACCCATACTGGGCCCCGTGCAATCCGTTTCGCATTGGGCCTCGCAATTATTAGCGCCGGCCCTGTCTTAAGGACATGCGACTCACAAGTTAAAACGTGCTGTCTAGTACAACCGATAACGTGTGGCCGGTGCTCGCATTCTGAATAGGCTGAGAATACCTGGACTAGATAATATGTAATTTTAGTATTACATAATTTCCAGTCGTACCTGAATACAAGCACTCCAACTCCTGTGTGTCCAGATATAATACATGTTGGCTTCAGTAACACATTTGAGTTTTTAACACTTAGTATGCACGAACATTTGAGCGGTTCTTTCATATTGATGAGGGTATCAGCTATACAATAGTATGTACATATTACATAGAGAGAGAACAGATCAGGTGGTTTGGCCACATTATGAGAATGCATCACGAAAAGTTGCCCGTACAAGCATATAACCAAATGAGATCGGGGTACACATTCAGAGGACGACCACGGAAAAGATGGATAGAAAACGTCAGGAACATCCTGAACAGACACGGTCATAGCACAGCCGAGGCCACACATTTGGCTTTAGAACGCAAGCTCGAGCTACCACGACGCTGAACGGCAAGAGTGGATCACAAACCACCTGGGGATAGACAATAGACAATCAGCTATAAAGCACGTATAATTCATTTCCAAAGATGATTTTTAATAATTCATCACAATAGAAGTCATGCAACGATCATGTGAGACTGATGAACAAACTGCGAATTGCATCGATCATCGTTTTCTAATAACTTTATGTGACTTTTATTTTAGCCTCTATGTTTGTATCGAACACAAGTGTAAACCCTAAAGTATGCAATACAGTATTCTAGTCTCTGAGCTTCTTGCATCCACATACGATATCTAAATGAACACATATTAATACCATATTCCAAATGTCTTTGATCTGGTCTCAGTTTATGTTTGAACTGAAATGATAGTAGTATGAATTATACACACTGATAAAGAATGCATTTTAGAGGTTTATATTTTGTTTCATCGAAACGCTGTCCTTGTCACGTGTTTCAGAATCTGTAGAAATTCACATAGAATCACTTCCTGCATGCTATGTGAAACCTCTGCTACGACAGCTACATCAACTCGATGTGTTCATAAGTTGCATTGGTCAAAGAAACAGTTTCCTAAGTCTTCGTTCGATATAATTTGGTCGTTTAAATGACGGAAGATTTGTACAGGAAGTTTAACTTGAGAGCTAGATTAGTGAGTGGGACACAGTGACAGTGTAGAGAGGACAAAGTTAAAGGTAATACCGTGCAGATACAAAGAATGACAGAAATCGAAATGACCAAGTTTAAGAAAATAGATTGTATTATTTTCCATAGTTTTCATAATCAACAACTGACTGGGAGTTAAAGTCCCGGTTGTGTATGACAGCTAATACGGATCAATTGTGTGAATAATGCTGATTTCTAATAAATAATCAAGGTAAAAATTGAAACAGTAACATAATTGTTTAATCTACACGAGAAATTGATAATTATATCATTAATCATAATTTGTTCTATATGTTTCAAAATCATGAATACCAATGTCATTTACAGAGCACTTTCGCTCAGTGGTAGTGAATCAATCTCACAAACACAACTTAGTGGAATATGCTATTAGCTTGAAATACGTAGTCCAAACAATACTTTCGTTGTGACATGGTGTAAGTGTCGATACATTCAGCAATGATCCAGGGAACAGTATTGGTATTGGTTTTAACCATCCAGTCTGAATACTGTATGGCATATATTACACCGTGGCTCCAATGGCTGCACTTTTCAGAGTAATACATCCAACGTTAGCAAAGCATTTGTATCCCTGTGATGTAAGGGATGCGGCAACCGGTCATCTAATATCTCCTTACTCGTTTCTTACGAGTCGCATGTCATGTCACAGCATTGATATTTCTCTTCTCCATTGTTTGATTCCGCAACAGACAACCGCTACTTCTAATCATGTCATACCTCTTTGTTTGCTTCAATATGTTGTGTTACCTTATTTCTGTTTAAGTATAAACATTTGTTCACGCTAGTTAATAAACATGAAAACTAATTTCAATAATCTGTATTGTTCACCTTCATTATTAGGAATATTTTGGAGTCGATATTAATAACGTTTTGGTTCAACATGTTTGCATTACACGTGAGGAAATGTTGTCTTACTGAGCGAATGTGGAGGGATTACAATCTTGCAAAGCATTAAACGATTGAACTATTTTGATTTTCACTATCAGAACATTGTTTATATTTGCTACTCATACAATTTGGGATCAAGAATCGTGTTATACGTAGAAAATTATCATGCAAAATAAATGAATGATTTCTGCAGCTTAGATGTTTAAAACACTTCATAGAGCAAGAACCACAATAATATAAATCTCGGTCAAACCAATGCGGTGTATTTGTTTCATTATCAGATAGGTATGCTTGTTGTTCTGGAAGATCGCGGGTCATTAGCCAGTTAACACACTCCATTAGCCATAAATATCTCCTAACATGTTTGAGGTAAATGCATTTACCTACGCTGTACATAAATTGTGACATTGTTCAATACATTTCGATAAATTTAAATGCATTGTACCACCAAAAATAAAGGGAGGCAATACATACCTGCATATAGATTTGATTGAGTTAGTTTGATTGAGTTAGTTTGAGTTAGCTAGTTTGAGTTAGTTTGAGATAGTATGAGTTAGTTTGAGTTAGTTTGAGTTAACTAATTTGAGTTAGTTAGTTTGAGTTCGTTTGTTCGAGATAGTTTGTTTCAATTTGTTTATTGAACTAGTTTCTTTAGAGTTTTTTTAGTTGGTTTGGTTGAGTTAGTTTGCTGGAGTTATTTTGCTTAAAACTTGTTAGTTTAAGTTAATTAATTAGTTTGATTTAGTTTGTTTGTTTGAGTTAGGTATTTTGTTTGGGGTGTTTAGTTAATTTGTTTTTTTTAAAAATAATTTTCTTTTGTTATTTTAGTTAGTTAGTTAGTTAGTTAGTCAGTGTGTTTGCATTAGTTTGAGTGAGTTAGTTTTAGTGAGCGAATTTGAGTGAGTTAGTGTGATTGAGTTAGCTTGCGTGAGCTAATTTGATTGAGCTAGTTTGAGTTAGTTTGAGTTAGTTTGAATTATTTTATTTGAGTCAGATTGTTTGAGACACTTTGTTTTAAAAAAGTTCGTTTGAGATAATGTGTTTGAGTTAATTTGCTTCAGTTAGTTTGTTCGGGATAGTTTATTTTAGTTCGTTTGTTGAGTTTGGTTGTTTTTTTAGTTGGTTTGTGTTGGTTTCTTAGAGTTAGTTTAGTTGAGTTAGTTTATTTGTTTTAGTTAGTTTGTTTGTATGAGTTAGTTTGTTTGCTGGAGTTTGTTAATACTGTTAGAGGTTGTTAGGGTTTTAGAGTTAGTTTGTTAGAGTTAGTTAGTTTACTAGAGTTAGTTAATTTGTTAGAGTTATTTAGTTTGTTAGAGGTTGTTAGTTCTTTTATTTAATTAGTGTATTAGAGTTAGTTAATGTGTTAAGAGTTAGTTAGCTTGGTAGAGTTAGTTTCTTAGAGTTAGTTATAGTCACTTTGTTAGAGTTAGTTTGTTAAAAATAGATAGTTTCTTAGAGCTTGTTTGTTTGTTAGAGTTAGTTAGTTTGTTAGAGTGAGTTGTTTATTTCTTTGTTGGTTGGTTGGTTGGGGGTTGGTTGGCTGGTTAGTTGGTTAGTTAGAATACTCGCTAGATGAAGATCTCCACCACGGCCACCGTTCCCCACTATTACATCATTGTGTGCCCCATTTACAAGAAGCTTATGCATATTCAAGCATCGCCTATATATTGTAAAACATTGCTATGGAAATGCAGTTCGAGCAAGCCTGTTCCCTTGTGGGACAGAATGAGAGATGTTTTTAGTAAGCAAGCAACATGAATCATCTAGAACATTTGCCTAGGAGATTGAGCATGCCAATCTATATTAGAACTCCACAGAGGCAAATGGGAAATCAAACCTTCTTAATGGCATGTTGGACTATTGCCGTAATTTTAATTGTTCACAATGATTATACTTAGACATATAATGTATATCAAGGAGATAGTCAAATGTGTCAATTAAAAACGCTGCATTTCATATGTAATAATAGATCGTATGATGGATCGAAGTTCCACGTAAGATCATAATTGTCCGTTCTTCTTTCATTCTCAAACTCATGTTGCGTAGCCCAGAGAACAAGTGGAATGTGACTCACGGACATACCGTCAACAGCAAGTGTTTTTTCTAGATGAGGAATATTTTAATCTCATGATACTGTAAGTGATACTATATCGTGACATATAGTCGATACATGCGTTGTGTATTATCGTCAGGACGGAAGTCTCTCATAGGAAAACTTGATCAGTCCGTTTAGAATGTGTGAAATGTAAAATGTTGAGCTTAGATATTAATCCGTCATCCCAGAGTAGGCTATGCCATGTGTGAGCATACACATTGACGCTAGTAAATTGTCTTTCTTTGTGATCCAGGGTTAACTTATAAAGCTCTAAGCTTTCTTTAGATGAGTGCATAGCAAACTTTTAGAGCACGTTGTCCACTTTTGGTACGCATTTCTTTCCGTGGTCCCACCTATTGCCTGATGTGGCACCCGCCTATTGTCTTCTGTGGCCTACCAAATGCCTTCCGTGCCCCCCCCCAAAAAAAATCCTTCTGTGGTCCCACGGAATGCCAACTTGGGCCCACCTATTGCCATTCGTAGTCCCACCGATTACCTTCCGTGGACCCATTGAATGCCTTTCGTGGTTTCAAATATTGCGTTTCGTGGCCGCACTTCTTGCATTCCGCGACACCACCAATTGACTTTCGTGGCTCCAAGTTTTGCCTCAACTGATCACCTTACTTTACTTAACCTATTGCCTTACGTGGTCGTACACATTGTGTTTCGCGGCTACACCTATTGCTTCTGTGGATCCACTCAATGCCTTTCGTGGACCTACTCAATGCCTTGTGTGGCCCACCATACATATGCTTTCCGTGGTCCCATATTTTGCTTTTCGTGGCCGCAGCCATTGACCATGTCAATGTCTTCTATGGCCCCACTCATTTCCCTTAGTGACCGCACCATTGCCTACCATTTTCATTTTTTTAAAGTATTGCGTTATAGCCATGCAAATCAGTATTATTAAAAGTATGTGTGTTCATGATATGTCATTAGTCTCAGAATGTATGCCCATGATATGTCAGTAGTCTTAGAATGTTGCATGTGTCTACTTCTTGACTAGATAGTCTGTTTTATGTCAAATCATAATGATAGGAGTATCAGTATGATTTGACATAAAACAGACTATCTATGCCGTCAGTTCTCCAGTAACCAATAACTCATCTATTCCTAAAAACCATTATTGTTGAAAGCTAGAATACGAGAAAGACAATTAACAGCATCTTTGTTTCTTATGCTCACCACGAACAGAGCTAGGTATTCCTCCTAGTATATATATATATATATATATATATATATATATATATATATATATTACATAGTGGGCAGGTGTCATTTTCTGAAGCTATATCATCAATAGCTGAGTTAATATGTTAAGAGTTTGTTACATTTATATTTTTAGAGCAGTGTTTCCCAATCTTTAATTTGCCATTTCCCACCTAAGTTTATTTACAATTCTCAGCCCGCCCTATGTAACATATACAAATATTTTAGATTCGAAATTTGAATTATTCTCTAAATGAAGTATAATTACAACTTTTTTGAATTGTTCACCCATTTGAACAATCAAATTATCCCCACCCTTACTCATGGCGTTATACCCTTGGTCGTGGGCATCACGCAGAGAAACACTGATCTAGTCTGAGATGTGTACTATATGGCATAATTTGTAGTTTCTGATTGTGAGTGATACACATACATTTATTTGAAAGTGATTGCTGGTCAGGCAAACTAAGCTAATGGAGCTGTCCGAACAAAATGTCGAATAATGAAGAAGTATTGTATGTCTGATCAACATTAACTTGGGAGACGTGTTGTGGGGATTTACTGTACGCATGAGCTACATTCACAGATGTATGAATGTTTATAGCTGGTTCGACGTTGTGATGTCGAAACGAAATTATCGAATCATGGTTTCTAGCTGACGCCCGCTAATACTAGCTGTGATGGCAGTGTGTATAGATGATGACATGGTTTCTTTGAGTAATACAATTATGTCTTTCTTACAGTATATGGTATTTTTCGTAGTAAGTACTGCAGCAAATATTACATTGACGATATTGAAATACTTAATCGAATAAATTGCTGCACAATTACTGACCCTGGATTAACTTAAATCAACTATATTTAATTGACGACATGGAATAACAAATTGACGACATGGAATAACAAATTGACGACATGGAATAACAAATTGACGACATGGAATAACAAATTGACGACATGGAATAACAAATTGACGACATGGAATGACAAATTGACGACATGGAATAACAAATTGACGACATGGAATAACAAATTGACGACATGGAATGACAAATTGACGACATGGAATGACAAATTGACGACATGGAATGACAAATTGACGACATGGAATGACAAATTGACGACATGGAATAACAAATTGACGACATGGAATAACAAATTGACGACATGGAATAACAAATTGACGACATGGAATAACAAATTGACGACATGGAATAACAAATTGACGACATGGAATAACAAATTGACGACATGGAATGATAAATTGACCACATGGAATGACAAATTGACGACATGGAATGACAAATTGACGACATGGAAAACGTCAGTCTAAAGAATGGTATCTAGTTAACAGCAGGTAATCTACTAGAATGGTATATACGTGAGGGCATGTGATGTGTGTCGCAGTAGTATAGTGTATTTCTGAAGAAATCCCATGCATAAACTCTCTCGTCGTGACTGTGATATTCATTAAATGGATCTCCTCTCGACGTCTCTGTGACATCCATTACATAAATCACCTCTCTCGTCGTCTCTGTGGCATGCATTGCATGTATCACCTCTCTCGTCGTCTCTGTGGCATTCATTACAGTCATACCCTCCCTCGTGAATATATATATATATATCTTGCACGAAGCCTCACGGATACTATGTATTTATTTGAGCTCTTCTCCCCACAAACCCCTATAGGTGAGACACATAGTTTAGCATAACAAATGTCTTAATAGCTTTTAATATAGTCCAGAGACGAGTTGCAATGTGTCGTCATCTTTTTTGCGCCAATAACCCGACACATTCGAAAACTATTTAATTCTTAATCTTTGTAGAACTTTTCCACTTATAATTACACATTTAGAAGTAACTATAACACCTACACAGAGAATATCTTTAAAAATGCAGAAGAAATGTCATGACTCAAGATCAATTGGAAAATATAAACAACCTTAGATATGCAAATGACTCAGTTCTTTTGGCGGAAAGTGAACATGAACTACAAAGATTAATAGATCAAGTCAATAAATCAAGTAATGAATATGGACTCGATATAAATATACAAAAAAAACCATGATAATCAGCAAAGACACAGAAGAACAGGAGGTAAACATAAACATACATGGAGAGAAACTACAACAAGTAAAACATTATCAATATCTTGGACACATAGTCACAAATGATGGCAAATGTGAACCAGAAGTTAAAAAGAGACAAGGAATGGCTAAAAGTACCTTCAATGACATGAGGAAATTATTAATATCAAAACAAATTACAAACAAGTTAAAAATGAGAATTATAAAATGCTACATCTATTCTATATTACTGTATGGCTCAGAAACATGGACACTAAATAAACAATTAGAAGACACAATTAATGCCTTTGAGATGTGGGTATATAGAAGAATAGGGAGACCATCATGGAAAGAGAAGAAAACATATAAAGAGATACTAAAACACTTAATATGCAGAAAGAACTGCGAAGAGACATAAAGATCAGACACATAAAATACTTTTGACACATTAAAAGACATGACACCTTATTGAAGACCTTACTTGAAGGTAAAGTCACAGGGAAGCGAGCAAGAGGTAGGCAGAGATACAGTGGGAGAGTAATATCACATGATGGACATGTTACAGTCTAGCAGAGTGCACCACCAAGACAAGAGCCAGGAGATGTTGGAGATACTTTGCAGCCAACCTTCGTTACGGAGACGCCACTTAATGATGATGATATCATGTACGTTAAATAGGTCTACAATATTATTGTAAAAGAGTTCCTGGGTATTCTAGCTATGAAATAGTAAAACTAATGTGAAAAATAATACATTTGTCAGAAATAATGTGACATGTGTTATTTTAACACAATTGGACGTTTTAGCGTTTTCCGGCATGAGTGATCTACTTATCTGTCATTTTAGCGGTTTCGGGATATAAGGCATTATACAGTGACTGTGGGATTGCAGTCAAATGTAAAAAGCGATGTAAAAAGAATGTAGCTACGATATTGTAGATACAATAACGGAATGTAAATCACATATGGAAACATTTATTCTGAAAGCGAATATTTCATAGCACCATAAAATAAAGATCCGTCCTGCAATGGGATGAAGAAAAATCAAACACATATAATTATATCTAGAGTGTCAAACACATCGGTGTTTCAGTGCTGTCTAAATCAAATATGTTATTTCTTTTCTGAATGTGATATTTTAGAACACGGTTGACCACTTGGAGACACTGAAACAACATTGTGACACGACTGAACATGAGCAAACCGACTGTGCAGAACTATAACGTACATAGGAAACATGGAATGTTCTCATATGCCATCTCGAGATAACACTTTTACTCCTGACGCTGCAATACATGAAGGGGTATAAAGTAAAACGAAAGAAATAAAAGAAAGGCAAACAATCAAGTACTTGTCGTACACAATGTCGTACTTGACAAAACTAACAAGTACGGCATATTGATAATTATGGGCGATTTTAACGCCAACGTTGGAGAAAGTAGGCTAGCACACGAGCTCAGGGTGAAAGGAAGTTTCGGTTTGGTAGAAAGAAACGATCAAGGAGAAACAATAATTCAATTATGTTTAGAAAACAACTTAGTCATCACAAACACACTGTTTACACAACACCCTAGGAAACTGTATACTTGGAGGCCCCCAGATGGTATAACGAAAAATCAAATATACTACATAATGATCCCGGCAAAGATGGAAATCCAGCATCTCAGCATGTAAGACATACTCAGGGGCAGACTGCAACTCTGATCATGAACTATTAGTAGCTAAATTCAAAAGAAAACTTAAAAATGTCACAGGCAAAGCTACATTCAACATTGATTGTTCAAAAATTTCAACAGAATACAAAATAGAAATTTCAAACAGATTCGAAGCCTTATTAGAGGAACAAGACAGCTTACCAGTGGAAGAGTTAACCAACAAGATTAAAGCTATTTACATGGAGGGTGCACAAAAACATATACCTAAGAAAAAAAAGAAGAGACAAGCATATATAACGGACAGTACCATGTAGCTAGTGGAAGAAAGGGAAAATCAAGACCAACAAAAATAACAACAGCCATCATTATACAAACAACTCACGAGAGAAATAAACAGACAAATTAGAAAGGAAAAAACAACAATTTATCAAGGACTTCTGCAAAAACAGAGAGGACCTGTACGAAGGAGGAAAAATGAAGGACATGTTTCTCGCAGCAGATACCATAAAGAGCAAAACATATACAACATCAATGCATAAGTCATCAAAGACAAATCAGGAAACACCCTTACAGAGCAATGCGATATTTTAGAAAGGTGGAAAATATATTGTAAAGAATTGTACACCCCAAAATGACCCAGAGAGCCAATTAACCAAAGACAGAAATACACATGAACCAGAGCTTACAATAGAAGAAATAGATCAGCAATCCACAGTTTGAAGAGAGTAAAAGCAGCAGGTTGTGACGACATAACAGCTGAAATGATTCAAGCCGGGGGCGAAAGCAGCTTAAACATATTTTATCAGCTATGCAATAAGATCTGGAGAACAGAAACTTAAAAACGGACTGGAAACGTTCAGTATACATACCAGTACCCAAAAGTGGTGATATGCAAATATGTTCAAATTATAGAACAATCGCCTTGGTCAGCCAAGCCAGTAAAATACTACTGCACGTTATAATGAAAAGAAACCATAACAAGATGGAGGATGAGATCCACGAAGCGCAAGCAGGTTTCAGAACTGGCAGAGGCACTAGAGATCATATATTTAACATGGGGATGATCATAGAGACATGCAGAGAGTATAACATCCAATTACACTCATGCTTCATAGACTACACCAAAGCATTCGACTGTGTCAATCACCATCAATTATTGGAAATAATGAACGATATGGGTTTCCCAAAACACATTACACGACTAATAGCAGAGATGTATAAAGATCAAGAAGCAGTGGTAAAAGTTGAAGGTGCAAGATCAGAGTGGTTCAATGTTCAGAAAGGAGTAAGACAAAGCTGTACCTTGAGTCTCCATACTTGTTCAACATCTATGCGGAAAATATAATGAGAAACGTGAGACAAGAATCAATGAAGCCTGATTTTAGACCCATAAATATTGGAGGGCTGCAGATACCAGCAATTAGATATGCAGACGAAACAGTGTTAGTAACAATAAACGAACACGACCTACTGAATATAATTAAGTCAACCCAAACGTTCAGCGAACAGCAAAACTTGTTCTTAAATATGATAAAGACAAACATAATGGCAACTGACAAAACTAAATCAAGACCCAAAATTAATATTGAGAACTGCAATTTGAAGAAGTGACACATTTTTATTATTTAGGAACTAATATAAACAATGCTGGGGGACTGCACAGTTGAGATCAAGAGAAGAACAGCAATGGCGCTGGCAAAATTAAAACAGATATAGAAACTATGGCAAGGTACTAACATATGAACCAAATTGTGTTTACTACGAACATGTGCATTTCCTGTGGCGACATATGTATGTGAAGAATGGACACTAAATAAAACAGTGGCCACGAGAATTAATATCATTTGAATTAAAGTGGTATAGAAGAGTTTTGAGAATACCATGGACAGCAAAGAAAACATACCAGGAGGTGTTACGAACAATTAACGTCCAGGAAGGCTGGCTTACTGAACAATATATTAAAGAAAAAGCTAGTTTTTTCCGGTCATATTAAGAGACACGACGGCATTGGAGAGAGTGTTAATGGAGGGGATGATAGAAGGCAACAGGGGCAAAGGCCGACCAAGACTCCGTTGGACAAAAGACATTCAGGAATGCCTGCGCATGTCACTGGAAGATGCAGGGAAACTTGCTCAAGACCGCGGAGAATTCAAGAGGTACACAGGCAAGACTACGTTCTGGAAAGAATATGTCACTTGATGATGATTATGAAACAATCTGGCGTCTATTTATTCCATGCACCTCCACAATTTCGGTCCTAGACGCGAGAGAGATCGTATGAGACATATACTGACATAGATAATATGATATTCTACCTGAAAGACTAACGGCAGACTACTGGAGTATTGTGCCAAATTTCCTTATGGGGTGTGATGAAATTTTCGTTTGGAAGAATAAATCTGAGAATAAATGAATAGCAAGAAGGACCGACACATGCATCTCATTTTAAGCCAACATGCAACCAGGCTGGCTTTTAAACACCGTACTAAGAAGTAACACGAGTTTTCTTCTACCATGTGAAGAAATACGATATCATGGAAAGAGCGTTGTTGGAGCAGACGATAGACGACAACAGAGGCAAGGGTCGACAATACGTCGCTAGTCAAGATATATTCAGGAATGCATGCACATGTCACTAGAGGAGGCGGGACAACGTGCCAGAGACCACGGGGATTTTAGGAGACTCATAAGGAAATCTGATTATTGGGAAGAATACGTCAGATGACACACATCCAAAATTCATATTTCTTGCATTCTAGCTATGAGTATGTTTTAGAATTCTAACAAGTGCGACAACACCAGAATAAATCACAGTAAGAAATGCATTTTTATAAGTAAGATACACTTTAGAATATACCCGTTATCTCAATGCCGCAATTACCGCAGGGTAAAACATCCCTGCACTCCTTTAACTATAATGTTTTCTCTGCCGATGTATAATATTATCATTGTTCTACTCCAGAAAAATGAATTCCATAATCTAAACTTTCCTATTTTTTCTTGTTTCTTGTGTCAAGAAGTTAACCATCAATCTGTTTCCTGCAGTAATTCAAGCAACCATTAGCCAAATATAGACTAATTGTATAGACTCCGGATTTTATATCTCCGCTCCATCAACTGTAGTCTGTTTTCTTGTCTAGCGTTTCATTCTTACCTTTTTTGGGAGACTAGCAATCTATAATCGTGTCTTTTTCTAGTTTAGATGACAATTTTTCTAAATGACTTGTTGTTTCCATTTCTGATATACACCCTATTGATTCTATTTTAGAAATGTTGGAAATTTATGTTGCACGTCAGCTGCCTCAACTGAAAGCATGCAGGTTTTGTGAGAACTAATGACTAGCAAAGATTGCAAAAGAAAACTTGCCTTCAAATATTTGGAAGACAATGAGTAAATGTATTATGTAAAACATAATGTAAATAAAATGATAATCGGAGTTATAGAGCATAGCTTTGAAGCATGTGCGACGTCAAAATCAAAACAATTACAAGAGAATAAGCATGCGACAGAAAAGGGTACTAAGATATGCTAAC